>VXBZ01004386.1:47351-130107 GCA_013399135.1 Heliornis fulica | reverse complement strand
TTTTTTTTTTTTTGATTCTACCACTTGAAAATGCTGTCTTTTATTGAATTTTACTTGTACAGTTTCTCAATGTACAGGATAATGTTACTTTATCACCTGTATTAATTTTCTGGAATGTCTTTTTGCAATGAGAGAAGTAGACTTCATAGCCAGACCTAGTTATAAGTACAGTTTACAACACTGCAATTTAGCAAACAACCTGGTAATTATGCTGGGTTTTTCTGGATCCTTTGGGAGGCTGGGTGTGCCTGGGAAAAGGCCATCTTCCCTCTTACTACTCTTTTTCCTTCTCCTATCTTTCTTCCTTTTCTGTAGTAAGTTGGCAGACAGGTTTATTTTCCTTACATCCACATAAATTACAGGAGGAAATAAAGGAGGGCAAAACATATAACTTTGTTATTAAATGCATGTTACTACTAAGAAAATAAAACTTGGAGCTGACTATAACATCTTTTTCTCTTTATCCTTTGTATTGGCAGGATAAAAAACTTGAACATGCCTCGTAGCCCAACATCAAGTGAAGATGAAATGGCACAGAGCTTTTCTGACTATTCGGTTGAATCTGAATCAGACAGCTCCAAAGAAGAAACTATTTATGACACAATTAGAGCAACTGCAGAAAAACCAAGTAGCAAAATGGAAGACAGTCAGAGCAACACGTTAGTGATTCGAATTATAATACCAGATCTGCAGCAAACGGTAAGGGAAGTTACAATTAATAAAACAAACCCAACCCAAATTATTAGTTTTGCTGGCTTCAATCTGCAGTTTATCTGGTTTGTTTTCTTTCAATCTTTTAACAAATTACAAGCAAAATTTATGTTCTTTTTTTTTTTAATGTCTATGTTTTTTACGTGTGATTGCCTAAACTAAAGGCACCATCCTATCCAAGAGAACGTATTTAGTATGTTAACATGATGAAAGCTGTGATCATTAATGAAAATACCTATCTGATCTGCATTTAGAGGTGTTTGGGTAGAAGAAGGAGAATTAGGCATCTAAAATCTCATCAGAAGATGTCTCTATGAAAGTCTTCTTATATAACCCCATCATCTTCTTTTGTTTCTCCTTTCATGAGTTAGTCTGTGACTGGCACTAGATTGGGGGTCTAGCAGGAAGCCATCCAATTCTCTCTCTCTTTCCCATATGAGTTGCCTTGCTCTGTCACCATCCCATGAAAATATCTTCTTGTTAGATAGCTGGTGACTTTTAGAACATACAGATGAGGAAAGAGGAAAGAGAAGCACAAATAAATCTTTCCGTCCTACTTTGCTGATATGCCTTTACTACATGGTATTGTTACTCCTACTTCGACCCAGACAAATCAACACGCTCTGTTTAGAGGAAGAATAAAGCATGGTGTACTGTCCTATAGTTTACAATGACATGAAATCACTATATCACAGAATCACAGACTGGCTTGGGTTGGAAGGCACCTCAGAGATCATCTAGTTCCAATCCCGATTTTATTCTCGCCCACCTCCTCACCACTTACACTGGAAGCATGTCAGAGAGCATAAACTACACCTTTCTGACTTTCCTAGAGGAGTCATTTGCAAGATAACCTGTGGACCCATGGCCATGTCTCACAGTCCTAAGTCTATTAATAGACACTTTTCAACAACAACAACAAAAAAATCTGTCACATTTCACAGAAAGAATTGAACAAACTTTTAATTTTCTAAAAAAATTCTTATCAGTTGAGTAAATGAGAAGAAAAGTTGGGCTGGTTTTTTTTTAATTTAAAAAAGTATCCTGGCTGTTTCTTTCAGACTAGAAATCTACAGTCCAAATTCCTCACAGTTTGTCACAAGGAACAGCAAAGTTGCCTTTCTTTCATAGTTGGGTGTGTAAAATTCAATGTCTGTAATGTTGGAATTTGGAAAAAATTGCTGTTCTAATTTTGTAAGCAAAAGAATGTCCTCCACAAATGCTACAAGAGCAATAACTCTCTCATTCTGGAGAAGGTCGTGGGAGTTACTGATTCTACCTAAAACCACAACCTGTCCAAGCTTGTGATTAATTATCTGAATTACTCTGGGTCTTCTTGAATGCTGTTGTCTGGCTTTTCAGTTGATGGTAGGTATCAGACTTTTTAAAAACTTCAGAGATGATTAGAAAAACACATTCTTTTTATGGATGTGTGCTACATATATCACTCTGTGCTGACATTAAAGATCTACATCATACTGTGCTGCCATTGAAGATTTATCTCAGATAAAATTATTCTTTTCTTCTTAATTAAGTTCATTTTTAGAATTATAGAGATGGCCTGTCTACAGGCGGACAGGGAAGAGCTGTTTTGACAGTGTGGCCTTAGGTATGGTTCTGGAGCTTTTTTTTTTTTTTTAAAAAAAAAAAAAAGTACAATCTACATAGCAGCAGGAACTCTGAGAAATCTGTATTGGAGTTGGGAGCATTATAATTATTAAAAATATTTTCGGTGAAAATTTTGCTGAAATTACAGTATTGCTCTCTTATCTTTATGAGGAAGGTACCTGAGCTGGATGGGAACGCTTCAAAGGGCAGAGCAAGATTGAGGCTGCTGTGATTTTTTTATTAAATCTTGGCTGAAGCAGTCATCGCATTTGGTCTTTCGTTTCAGTATTGATTGAAATACTAAAGTCCACTGTTGTACATCTTAAATTTAAAAGGATTTTGCCTGTAGGGAACTTCTCTGTCAAGACAAACTCTGACTTGACATGCTTGGGATTTTATTGATGATCCTAACAGCTTGCTATATCTTTGTGCTCAGTGCTCAATGAATAGATGCAGCGAAATGGAAATAATAGCTTTATTTGCTAGGTTTACTTTGCTGTTAAAAACAGGGATGTTTGCTTCCTAAGGCCCTCTTATTTCATTACTGTATTTTTTGACCAATAATAAGTTGTTTATTGACACTATTGAAACTATTATTTTTTTAAAAAATTCATTTTGGATAGGAAATTAAATAAGCCAAAAAGTAATTTTGGTTTTGTTGTTTCATTTGTTCATTTATATTGCTTTACTTTTTTTGCAGGTTTTTTTTCTGCTTTTCAATAAACTCCTAATGGAAAGTAACTCAATTGCTTTAAACTGTTCTATATCAGATGATCTATTTCTGATTTAATTTATCAGCACATGAGCTCTTGTACAGAAAAGTGAAATCTGCATTCAGGTTTGCTTTAGGCTATTGGTCTTTCTATTTGTATTTCAGCAAAGTTTGGAGAAGATCATAGTTAATGAGCTGTGTTACAGCTGCAAACCAAATCCAACATACACCCCATTTGCTGTATACTTACAATTAATTTAACATAAGAGGTGTTTTAAAATTAGTCTGTTTAATCAAAGGAGCATGAAATGACATAATTTAGTTTCATGTTTTTATTGTTTTTTAGAAAGTATGATCAACAATATATTTGTTTAAAAGAAGGCTTTTAGATAACGTAGATACAGGTTTAGATAAAACCCAAGCCACTGGGAAGCTTTAAACCCCTCTCTAAAATGACTAGGACTAAAACTACTCATCTGCAGCGATGTGTAAATCACCTTCGTTTCATTGTGTATATGAAATAAGCAACAAGCATCATCAGTAGGTTATGCTGCTATGGAAACCTTGGTAAATTATCACCCATCTGTCTTGTTGCCCTTTTATTTTCATTTGAGACTTTGAAGATAATGTAAACCTTGACAAGTTCATGTGAAGCTCTTATGAAGACTTACTTTCCAGTTCTTAGAGCAATTCTTTTCTGCATCCTTTTCAGTTCAGACAGTAATCTGATGTATTGAAACAATACTTCCTAGAAAAAGTAATTTCTTACTGCTTTTGTGCATCATCTGTATTCAAATAAGTGTTGTCCTTAGCACAGGAGGGTGGAGAATATTTGGGTGAGCAACGGAAAGATTTCCTGAGCTCAGTAAATTATTGTGAGAATGGGGAGCATAGGAAACCCTCCATATTTGCAAAGGTACGCGCTTGGGAAAGCAGGTAGAAAAACCCTGTATTATGTGGCATTTAATTTCCTGATGTAATAAGCCAGATGAGGATGCTTTATCCCCAGGTCAGTGAAGTTCAGTGTCACCTGTCAAGAGCACTGATCAGGAACATGACTGCCAGCTTTGGTTACCAAGTAGAAAAGATGCAGACAACAGCTCCCAGCAGTTTGCTGCTCAAGGCAACTGCCTACCTTGTGCCTAAAGGCTACTGTGTCTGTGCATTGGTATTGAATGTCATTTGGACAAGGAAAACTGTGTGAGCTTGATTCTGTGCTTTCCTCTTTGATGCCTGGCGTACCTGACCTCCCCGTGAATCTTTTTGGTCTGAGTCCAGGGTAAGTGATCTTCTACCCATTTCCCTTATCAGCCCATGTAGGAACATATCACAAGTGATCCTACCTAGAACTGGAAGGAGTCTGATGCTTCTCCAGTAGCTGGTGTCAAGAAAATCCCCTTTGTGGGCTGTTGAGACAGTGATGTCCAATGTTTTGTGCTTAGAGCTGCTCTTTTTTTCCAAACTTCTAGAACAGATCTCTCATCCTGTCTTTTTATAATGAAACCATCATTTTATTATCAACACATGGTGGTTGTTCTGCTCTTTGGTTTTATCCTATACTGAGGTGCTCATTCTGGGTTATGTTTAAAATCAAAATGTTTAGATTCATATGTGTTATTAAATTCTGATGCCGAGATGGGATTGGGTCTGCTGAAGACTCCTTTGAAATGCTTTCTGCCCATCTGTTTTGCTGCTTCACTTCAGTAATGAGCATTTACTGACCACCCTCTCTCCTGTGTTTTGGTTTATTTTTATATTGGACTTTCTATGCAAAGTTTTGTTTGACAAGTGGCTGTTCGGTAAAGCAACTGCTCAAGTTGAAGCTATTTTTTGTTTCCCCTTCTGCATTGCTTTTTATATTGTTATGTCCTTTTTTATACTTTACTTTTTCCAGTATTCATCATTGGACTTTATGATTAAGAATCCTTTCCTTTAGTGCTTTGCTTCTTGCACAAACTAAACAAGTGTTTTATCTTTTACCTTCTGAAGGTGGAAACTCGATTGTCAGATTGTCAGATTGTCAGATTGAGTCACTTTTTGCATAAGATGCCCCCGTTTTTACTTGTTTCCAGTCTCTTCTGACATCCACTGCCTCAGATCTATTCCAGGTTTTCCTTTGCAACTTTACACGAGTATCCCATTTGTGACTGTGCTTTGCTGCTTTCTGTTCATAGCTGATCTTCCTTCAGTTTGACAATGGAATCATTGTGAGTCCTGCTGACATCTGTTCTTATGCCCTTGATCTAGACAGGTGATCTGACTTGCCAGCTGATGATGGTCTGGCCAGACTGGTTTTTCTGACCTTTGTTTAATGAATTCAGTGTTTTCTGAATACATTTTGATGAGAGAAAGTAGAGCTTTCATGAATTAAGTTGATGAACACAGAGCCCAGAACAAAATGAGCAACTTCCTTTTTTTTTTTTTTTTTTTTCCCATGATACCAAATTCTCATCTGCATTTTCCTCTGTTTGTCACACCTTTAACATCGACATCTCCCGTTGAAAGGAATCATTTGTGTTTTCATATTCTGACAGTGACACTTTGGAGGAAGCTGTACAAACTGTTTGTCACGGTTCCTCTGTCACAGCGCAGTTCTGTGTGATTGACAACTTTGTGAGTCTGAGGAAAAAGATGTGTTGGTTGATAGATTTTTCTGAATGGATAAATGTTATTCCTCAGAGGTTCTGTATCATAAATATTATTCCCACTGAATTAGTAACTTCCCTTTAGCTGGAGCAGGTGAGCTGTATATTTCCCTTATTTCCAGTCCTTCTGTTGCACTTAGTTTACTGGCTTTAACTAGTGTGTAGGAATGCAAGATTATAACTGACTATGTCAAGAGCTTTAATATCAAAAGTGCAGGTCTCGCTTTTTTGGCAACCAATGTTGATGTGCTGCCTTGCTGCTAGACATGGATTTTGAGTGGCCTGGTGTGGTTTTGGTGGAGCTTTTTAGCCACTCAGATGTTCTTTGTTCATAGTTATTTGAAGGGGCTGTTTTAATTTTTACATTGTGTGTATATAGCCTTAAAGACAAGCTATCGCATTTTATCTGGTGTTAGCATGCAACAGAAAGGATGGAAAGAATAGATCCCACATCTGTCAATGAAAAATATCTTTGTTTCATATGTGTCTCTATAGTTATTTGCCACTACACTACCCCTGGGGTTTGGTTTTTTCTTTGTTTTTTGGTTGTTGTTTTTTTTTTTTGCTAATAAGTCATTGAAGATAACAAAAGATTGTCCAGCTTTTTTGACTCAGCAGCCATCTCATTTCCTTGTGGTTACTGCACCATGTGCATCTACTGAATTCTTATATTATAACTAAAGCAAACTTTGTGTAGGTTCTACTGTGATTCAGTTGACATTTTGTGAGGGTAGAAAGTGTAGCAGTAGGCAATGACTTGTCTGCACAATGGAGATGATGACTGTGGTTGTTCCTGTGCTGAGAGGGCTGCCAGGTGAACAGAGAAGTGGCACAGGAAAGGTATTCCAGGGGCAGGCTGATCTACAATACACCTTATACAGCATTTGAATGGCTCTTCTTATCCTCTTGTTCAGCAGCTGCCTCTGAGATGAAGGTAACAGCTGCCTTCTCCATCCTGCCTGGCTTCATGGGAAGCATAAATAATCACTTTTCTCAGTAGTTTCACTTACCAGAGTCTGTGAAGTTTTGGTAGGAAGCAATTCTTTGGTTATTGACTTGATTTTTACATCGTTGATCTTTGCTATAAATTACCAGTGGGATCAACATTTATTAAATAAGCACATTTTTGTTTCTTATGAATCACAAGAAAAGTGAGGGCTGTGAATAAATCAGTGAAATTGCTACTTTCAAAATTTTTCCATGTTTATTCTGCCATTGAAGACTCTATAAAACATTGTAGGTAGCATAGCAGGAATACGATAGTGCTATATTTATCAGATTAACTCATTTTAAAAAAAGCCTTTGAGCTACTACATAAGAATTCCTCACTGCCATTTCAGTCCAGTGAAGGTGGTTAAACTATTATGTCCTATTCTCATGTGCTATATGAACATGCTAGTCAGTCAATGCTGTGGAAAATAAACTACTTGAGAAGGTAAATATTGTGTATTTCTGATGCAATGTGTATAAGCACTGCAGAAAGATTTATTTTCTGTAGAAATATATTCCAAGGAAATATTCCGATTTAGCAAGCCATTGAGAGTTAGAAATGCACACCATTATCTGCAATATTTACATGCAGGCAAGAACAGATAGAATGCTAGAACAGACTGTACAGACTGAGTATCTGTTACTTCCTAGGCCAAAGCATCACCTGAGCATGTTATAGTCAAAGTTTTATCCCTCTTCCCTTACATACCCTGAAATGTGTTAACACCAGTACTTGAGCTCTATCTGAAAAAGTGCAGTTTGTTCAGGAGCTGATGAAAGGCAAAGCAAGTATTACTTTTAATAATTCATGCCCAGGCGCAGTGGAGCTGGACAGAGGCCAGTGTTCATGAGCCAGCCTTGCTTCCTCGGGCAAACCCCTGTGCGATGCTAACACGGCACCTTCAATGGGAGTGCTAAACTGCAATGGTGATTACATGACATCTCGGTACCAGTGTCTACTGACAGTCCTTATATATGAGAGTTAATTCACAGAAACAGAACCAAACTCCTCAACTTCCACAGGTTGAAATATTCAAAACCAGCTAGTCATCTCTACTTTGATAAGGTGAATATACATGGAGGACTGGATGACTGTAACATTTGCTCAGTTAAAAACTGTTGTAAATTGGAAGTTCTACATGTCCTGGTTGTACTTTTTCTTTTGAAAAAGTTTTTTTGTCACATAATACTGAAACAATCGAGAAGACATTGTGAACGTATAAAATATTCTGCCCTTGAATTTGTCCTGCAAAATTCAGAATTTAAATATTCAGATGAATTTGTCATTTAATTTGTCTACATGGGATCAGAGATTGCTTGCAGATGGATGCAGAGTTTGTAGGTGATGCACAGGTGAGCACTGCAAGACCAGCTGTGGGTTAAGTTAAAGGAAGCACTTCACACTCTTTTTATAAAGCGTCAGTCTTATTTTTCCTTGCACTTCTGTTCTCTTATGCTTATGTACAGTGACAATGTGAAGAGTAGCAGAACTCTGCAGAATAGGTCTGAAGGGTGTTTACTGACACTGAATTACAGCTACATTCATAGAAATCTCCTGATAAAAAAGATTAACATTTTTTTGGCTCATGTACCATCCTTATATCCTGTGTTGAATGGTCTGGCATGGGGTGAGTGGCAGCACCAGACATTCATAATGCATATCAGAGGCAACAAATTGATTTCTAGGCATTACCATCTGCTGGAAGCTAGTGACTTGAGCAATAACTGTGGAATTCTTAAATAGGTTAAATTCCTAAATTCCAGCTTGATAAGAAACAGAGAACGGGAAAGGTTTTTCAAAGGTTTTCAAGTCTTCTGCTTGTATCATTCCTCCCATAAACTTACCTGGAGATAAACACAGCTTAAACAAAGTAGAATTCTTGCCTGAATGCTGGGGTTTTTTTCTAAGTTGGTGAAGGTCAGACTGGTTGTCGGAAGAGTCTAGAGTCAAGTCAAAGCTTAAACATCTTGTAACATCTCTATCACTTGGCTTTTCAAACAGGTTTTCCATGGGTGGTTTCTTTAGAGAAGTGTATGGTCTCTGATGTTTGTGGAAGGACTTGAGACCTCCTCGAGATTTCACAGTACTTGTGCATTAGTTATTACAGAGAATATGGTCTGAAATGCAATTCTGTTGATGTATGTTTTGCCATGGATTGTGTGGGCTTAATTTTGTGTGTTTATGACATTCATAAATTTTACAACATAAGATACTATTTAAACATTTTTTTCATTAATTAGACCTTTAAAATAATTTCTCTTTGCAGAAATGCATTAGATTTAACCCAGAAGCTTCAGTGTGGGTTGCAAAGCAGCGGATTTTGTGCACTTTGAATCAGAGTTTGAAAGATGTCCTGAATTATGGACTGTTCCAGCCTGCAAGCAATGGAAGAGATGGGAAGTTTTTGGATGAGGAACGACTTCTTAGGGAATACCCACAGCCAGTGAATAAAGGTGTTCCTTCACTTGAGGTATTTTTAGATCTAATACCTGGAACATTTATATTCTTATACAAACTGTACAGTAGGCTGTATTTGGGGTTTCTACATGCACCTAAACTGCATTTGGGAAATAGCCATCAGCAAGTCTGAACTTAAACCCTTGCTCACAGAAGTGCTGGTGTTCAACTGCTTGGTGGTCTCATGGGTGCAGCCGAAAGGCTGCAAAGAATCAGCTCCCCCACTCCTGCCAGGAGATTTGATTGTGGATTTTTCTTGTGCTGAAGATGCAGGAGGCATAACTTGTTCTGTGATTTAATAAAAACATGTAAAGTTCTAGGTTCAGCTTTTGGGTCTCTGATTAGATTTGCAATACTAGGGTAGCAGTTGCTCAATTAACAGCCCTTACTTTGTCCCTGATAAGATCTTTCCATTTCAGTGAAGCCTTCCCTCCCCACCCTCCCAGTTCCCTCTGTACTCTACTTCAGAGAACGCAGATTTCCTCTGTCTTTCTCCTGGGAAAGCAATGAAGGGAAGAGAAGCGAGGCAGCCACACACAGACGCTGGAATTTCCACTCCCCATTGCTCATGCAGGGGCTGTGCATCTAGGACATAAACTGGACAGAATTATTATGGTGCTGGGCAAATATGGAGCAGAGCCAGCTCACAGTGTAGCAGGAAATTGGGGCATGAAACTAGTATTTAATTACATTTTGGTATTGTTTGTATTGTGGTGCATCAACCACTAATAATCTGCAGTTAATATACTTCACTATATATGAAAGAATCAGGATCCAGAGAAGATGTCAAGACTCAGTTTTTATGGAAGTTCATTTCAGAGATTCAATCACTGATTGCCATATTATAGCCATAAGCAATTTAAATTATTTTTTTTTCCTGTTACATTGTTTCATGTATGTTCGCTGTTTGTAAAGTGATCACTGCAGCTACAGGATTGGAATTTGGGGGCTAAAGATGGTCTCATGAACCAGTATATAAGCCTCATTCAGAAAGCTTACTTGTCCAACAGGCATCCTGCATTCTTTGAATTCTGCCTAGTGCGATTAGACAATATTAAGTTATAACTAATCCCCTGATTTTTGCTATAGATCTTGCTGCTGTGGCCATAGGGTAGCAAACTGTTCAGTGTAAAATGTGAGTTTCAGCCAAAAAAAGGAGATAATCCTCTGAACCTCATTCCTGTTCAACATCAGAACTATTCCCATGTGTAAGTCCTGCCTATGTTGATTAAGGGATTTTTAGGAATCTCTTTTTGGTTTTGTTTTCAAATTTCAGAAATGCTAAGCTGATATATTAAAATACATATATTTTTTATACATGACATGCCTTCCCAGTTCTTTTTTTCCTGAGGGAAAAGCTCTTTTCACCATAATTTATGCTTATTTATGTAGGTTCTGGAGGCTGATTACATTTCCCATACACCTCCACTGATTTCAGTGTATCTGAATTTCGCTTACATGAACTGTAAAACTGTGATGCCCCTATGTTAAGCAGAGTGTTGATTATTGCTGAATATTCAAAATGAAATCCTAAGCCCTTAAAAAAATATTGATTAAATCTACGTTATCATGGATGATACTTTCTGGTAAGGTCAGAAAATTATTATAAATTTTTAAGGGAAACAGGACATTTACATTTTTTTTTTCCCCTCCCCTCTCAGTTTCGATACAAGAAAAGAGTCTACAAACAGTTCAATCTTGATGAAAAACAGCTGGCCAAGCTTCATACGAAGGTATGAATTCAGCCCAATTTACCGGAGAAGTTGGCAACTGTGAATTTAGCAATGCAATGTGTCTGAGAAGCTGGAAATAAGTAGGAGCTCATTACCACCTGGGCCAGTTACTAAATAACAAACAGTATGCACTTCCAGCACCAACATGGATGTGTGAATTGTGATCTGGAAATTTCTCTCATAGAAAAACTCCCATGACTGACTCTTAATTTTAAATTAATTTTGTAAATTTCTGTATGCTGCAGAAATGCCAATCTTTAGATGTCTTTAGACTTATTTGCCAGTCATAAGAATAATAATGATCCCCAAACATCATCCTAATTTCTTACTGAATAAATCAGTATTGTTTTTCCTTGAAACTATGAAAATTAGACTATTCTATTGGTGAACATCATAAATCGTAGGGTTAATTCTGTCACTGTAAACTCAGGTTCTCCAGGAATGTGAATTATCTGCTGATAATGATGTCAATAGATATTGACAGAAATTGACAAAATATTTCACTTTTAGTAAAAGATTTAATTTTAAAATTAGAGGATGATTGATTTGTCGTTCCTTGTTTCAGGCTAATTTGAGAAAATTTATGGATCATGTCCATCATCTCTCAGTGGAAAAAATCACAAAGATGTTGGACCGAGGACTGGACCCAAACTATCATGACCTGGAAAGTGGAGGTCAGAATAATTAAACTAGCATCATACAGTAATACCTTGGGTTTGTTCGACCTAAACTGATTAAGAGGTTGAACCTCACATATTTTTTCTATTGCTTCTGTAAAGCTAGCCTAATGGAGTCTGTATGGTTTTGCCATCCAAAGGAGAAAATTGATAATTTATGGTTTTCTTTGAGCAGCATTTTTAAAAACGTATTATTTCTTAAGTAAGTGGTCTTCATTTTATAAATTTGCTGATCTTTTTTTTCAACTACATGCTCTTCTCTTCTTTAGAAACGCCCCTAACTTTGGCAGTTCAGCTTGACAATACAGTAGAAGTGATAAAAGCTCTGAAAAATGGAGGAGCACATTTGGACTTCAGAGCCAAAGATGGAATGACAGCTCTGCACAAAGCAGCCAGAGCCAAGAACCAAGTAACCCTCAAGGTAAATGCTTTCAGTGGCAAATTATACATAATTTTACAGAAAAAAATACATAAATAAGGATGTTTTCACTTAATTACTGTATTTCCCCAATAGATCCTTTAATATGTGCTTCTTTTAATGCTTTCTCGTGTCTTTCAAATCATAGGAGTTGCTTTCAGTACAGGGCCTTTTAATTTCTGATTATTTGGTAGGAAAAAAAAATGGTGAAATTTATCCTGATCTATTGATAGATTGGGAAAGACCTCTTTGAAGAGATAAGTAACAATAATGCTATTCATATCTCTGTGACAGCAAATGCCAGTGGCATGGATTACACCTTATATCTTAACAGTCTCTTGTGAGTTTTTTCTTTTTGCATTTTAACAGGTATTCTTAAAACACCTCAATATGATAGATTAAGTCTTAAAATTTTATGGCTTTTGCTTACTTCCTTTTGGCAGATACTCATATTGCATGACATTTTTGATAAAGGCGTCTTGTAACTGAAGAGAATAAAGTGTTGCAAAGGCCCATGTGGCATTTTCAAAACTGAAATTTCTCAGCTTAATGAGAGGATGGAAATTTGAAGTTGCCACTGATCCTTGCCTTGCTATCCCTCTAGATTGCTTTAGATCCTAATTCTTCTAGGGTCATTTCTTGTTTAGCTTAGTCTGTGCTGCAGCCAATCCTATCAGTTTATAGAGAAGTGACCAAGAAATATATACGTAATGGCAAATATCAACTTTGTAAGTACTTTTCAGCGCAAAAAGTCCTTCCAGAATACATTTTTCACTGATTTTCAATAAGTTTGTGATTGCTTTCAGACCCTTTTAGAGCTTGGAGCATCTCCTAACTACAAAGACAGCTGTGGCCTGACACCACTGTATCACACAGCTATTGTGGGAGGGGATCCTTACTGCTGTGAACTGTTACTCCACGAACATGCTACGGTCAGTTGCAAAGATGAAAATGGATGGCAAGAAATTCATCAGGTAGGAAAGTTTACTTTTTTTTCTTGAAGTTGCATGAGGCACTGTGCCGTTTGTGGTCTATGGTTAAATACATTTTGAAGGTCTTCAGGACACGTTTAGTCCATGCGCATACAAGTATGGAATGACTTTCTGTCTGCGTCCTGCTGTAGTGAATTGGAAGTAGAAGTGGTTCCAGTGGAGTTTTATCACTGTGAAATTCTGTGATTACGATAGATTTGCCTGCCAAAATTGCACTAGTCATATTTATTTAACAGACTCTTGGAAGTTTAGCATCCTATTAGCAGCACTTCAGTAGTGTAGCTCAATCTTTTTTGTTAGATGCCAGTTTTAGTAACCTTGGTAATGCTTCTTGCTTGTTTGCCAGAATTACTTTCTTCTTTCTCTCTGGTGAACTTTACAGGAGGATTTGGATTCGGGATCCTGCTGCTAGGATTCAGTATTCTGCACTGAAGGATGTTAAACTCTTAGAAACCTGCTATTTGAGTCAGTTTTCTTTCCCTTTGTGTGTAAACTGAGATTCTAGTGATTTTTTTTCTTTTGCTGTTTCTATGCAGGTTTTCCTATCCTCTCTTACATATTATGTGCATGTATAAAGGTGGTAGCATGCTCTATAAGGAAAAACGTTTTTTAAAAGTAATCTTTTGAGATGTATAGTCCTCATAATACCTTGAGTAAGCTGTGGCGCCAGATTTCATCAGGTGCTGGTACATTTTGGTCAGTTTTTCCATAGCTATTGGAAAAGTAGGCCTCCTTCCTCACTGAAGACCTAATTTGTATCTCTTAAAAAGAGACCTATAATGTTTAGTAAGGTATCAACCTTGCAAGTCTGCTTAGATTTTCGAGGTTCACTTTCTCTTCTGTGCACTAATTTTTGTTTTTGCACGCAACTTTCCTTTTTTACTTTGAAAGAAATAGGAGATAGCTTTGGTACCCAAGCATGTGAAGAGATCTGAGTTTTTTCACTGTGTGTGTTCAGATTAATTTGGATCCATCTCTAGTAGGAAAAACAAAAGGTTAATTTACTGCCATCATTTCTGGGTATGTGGAGGAAGTGGTTTGTGTAGATAAAAGTATTACCCCAACCCCATCTGGATTCCTTGAAAATTCAGTGTAAAATTTCTGATGTTGAAAAACAGCCTTACGTGCATAAAGTTATTGTTTCTCATAATGAAACAGAGCTTTTGAAACTCATTGTATTGGTTGTAATCCTATATAAATCAATGTTTACATCTGGATTACGAGCAATCTGTTTTCAGTAATCAATATTACAAGTGTTCCTGAGAGAATTAAGAAAGACGATGCTGTGAAGCAATTCCATACGCTGTCGTCTGTGTGCAGAAGGCAAAATTACCTAGCATGGAAAGGAAATAATTGGTAGCAAGTATATTTTTCGTTTTGCTAACAGAATCATTAACTGTAGAAGTGAAGCCTCTGGGTTACCTTTATTGTAAAGGGAAAGGTAAAGCATTCTGGTGGCAGTTCATGCTTTGCTAGGATAGTAGTAAAAAGAGTATCCTCTGGAGATACTGGTCTCTCTCCCTCGGCTGAACTGTGGTGCCCTGATGAATGGTTTGTATAGGTCATCTACCATGAAGATCTCTGTAACTAGGTGTGCTGGTTTAGAGGTAAACCAGCAGGAGAAATGGACCCACCACAAGAGATGATTATAAGTCAGAGTTACAATTTAATGAAAGATACTACCATACAAACACTGACACAAAGAGAACAACCTGCTTTCAACACACCAAAACCCAGCAGTAAACCCAGTGTCCCAGGGCACAAGCCCAAAGGGGTTTGTTAGCCCCGGTGCCGAGATCCACGTGGCTCTCCCAAGTCCAAAGAAAAAAGAAGTGAAGAGTCCTTTGCTGCAGATGACGGCTGTGGCCCGGCCAGAAGCGATGATTGTAGGCCGGTCGAGAGCGATGGCTTCCTCCTGTCGAGGTTCCGCTGCTCCTCCCGATCCAACGAAGAGAGAGCCCTGTTTGTATATCCTCAGGGAGCACCCAGTCCCTCCCCCAGGGCGGGGACTCACACAATGGGTAATTAACGGTGAGTCATGGGGTATGGTTGGACCATTGATGGCCCATTAGCACCCACGCCCCCTCAGGCTGAGTGTGAAGGGGCTAACGACTTCCTGGGCAACTGTTGCAAATGGTCCATTATTCTTGAGGAATGAATAGAGGGTGTAGAATACACAGCCTTGATCCCCCCCACACAGTGATAACCTCTTGCTGAACTAGGACACTAGGGGAAATTAATTTCACGAGTGTTAGTTGTCTTCCAGTGCCTGGCCATAAGCAATGTCATCAGATTGGCAAAGAGAAGACATATCCCACTGTAGCAAAGGAAGGAAAACAGAGGAAGGGCACAGTTTTACTCCAGTGTATTGTAGTAAGAATATTAAGTTGGAATCAGTGCTTGTGTTTTGGGAGTTATTTCAATAATTGCATTCATAGCTAGATGTTGAGTGACTTTTTAAGACTAGACAGAATTGGTTATTCACAGCTAATGGATTATTTGTTCTAGTCTCCTGCACAGTGAGAAGCAGTTAGAGTTTGGTACTGTTTCTGCCTTTGTTGTTGGATGATTGCTTTCTGTTTCCTAGTGTTAAAATGTTCTGGTTCTAATAACAGCTAACATAATGTCTCCATTATTTTGGCAAATAATTGGTAAATGAATACAATATTTAATAAACACTGTTTTTCCCTTTCTGTGTGATTAAAATGGAGGAAGAAAAGATGTCATGTTCAGGATACTAAACTGTGTTTTGCAATGTGTCACAGATTTAATATGTCTTACACAGTACACTTAATTTTTCTCATCCAATTTGCCAGGTAGGTAGGTAGGTTTGTAATTTCCACATAAGTCAGTAGTAATTAGGTAGCTAAGACAGGTGAATGAGTTTGTATCTCTCACCTTAAATTCTGTATTATTATAGAAGACTGATACTGATCTGAGATGTTGTGAAGTTAAGAACATTACAAATTGGGAAGTGCTCAGTTGGTGTGCTATAGAGAAGGAGGCAGTCAACTGAATGAGACTGATGAATTGGAATACTGTGATTTTTCTCAAACTTACTTGCTAGTCAGGAAAATATGAAATTTCATTGGAGTCTCGTTCATAGAGGCTTATTATTTGTGTGACAGATAAAGTAATTGTTGAAGATTTCCCCTCTTTGGGCTCAGTGCCTTGTATATACTGTCTATCTGACATCACAGAATCATGATGATGATTACTTGAACTTTGAACTTTGGCCAGATTTCCCCGAACTATTTTCACACCCGAAAAGCCAGAAAGCTTTACAAATCTGATCATCTTCAGTGCCATCTAGTGGACAATTTCCTGAAGATTAGCATGACAAAAAAATCTGTTAAGACTGCTTGTCACATTTGACAGTTGTCACACACACAGACACACACACACAGAATGTCAGGAGTTGGAAGGGACCTTGAAAGATCATCTAATCCAAACCCCCTGCCCGGGCAGGATCATCTAGATTAGATCAGACAGGAATGTGTCCAGATTGGTTTTGAATGTATAAGAAGTGCTAAACTTTGAAACAGTCTCTTGAACTGACATTTCTTAAATAAGCAGGTACTTAAGCTTATGCACAGACTTGCTGTACCTGAAATGCACATATTGGTGTTTACAGGCCAGTACTTGCATCTGGGTGTTAGTCCTCCCATTCAATCCAGGGGTGGTTCTAAAAATTAGACTCTAAGTTAAATTGCATCTTCTCTGCTAAAATTCTTTACCTGGAACACTTGCTTTGATTGTGCAGTAACCAAAACATGAATGTATCTTTACAGGCTTGCCGATACGGTCATGTCCAACATCTAGAGCATCTTCTCTTCTACGGCGCTGATATGTGTGCGCAGAATGCATCAGGAAACACAGCATTGCACATCTGTGCACTGTACAACCAGGTGAGCTGACTCCCACACGTCCTCCACCAGCAGATCCAGTGCCACAGAGTCCTACCCGCCTTCTGTGACGTAGTTCTCTGTGTGGGGAGCTGAGAGGTGTCAGGGATCCCCTCTGTGCAGCTAAGTGAGGGGGATGACTTGCTCTTGGAGAAGATCCTAGGAGTCAAGTCCCATGGAGACTGAAGATCAGTGCTGTAAGATAATGACGTGTATCCAAGAAAAAATGAGGTACAAATGCTAACTCTTTCATGGCCATCTACTGAAGCAGAGGCTTATTGAATTTTCCGGTGAATAAGTTCAGTGACTTGATGTTAGTTTTCTCTGAGATGCAGTTTTCTGGCTTTTAGTAAATTGATTTTGAGATAAATTTCCCATTATTATTTATATATAGAGGCAAGTTACATTGAAGGATAATGTAGCTCATTATTTTTCATTTGATTTATTTAATATGCAATGCAATGTTACAGCTTTTAAACAGTCATCTTAAAACACAAGAAAACACATAATTAAAACCTCTGTTGTTAGTATTTTATTCACTGATTACAAATAGGGCAGCTCATTGAAGGTAGCAAGAGCATGCATACTAATTAGAAAACAATGCCATGCACTACTGACTTTCTTTTTAGTGTCATATCTAAATATTTGTTTTCTCTTTGGAATTTATTGTTGTTTTTCTAGAATTTAAGTTGGAATTCGGTAAGAAATACTTGGAAAATACTGTGGAAATGTATCTGTAGATTGTACAGATGTTATAGAATTCTCTGCTGTTTACAAATTGCGTAAACATTTACGAATAACAGAACCATTTGATTTGATAGAATTTTAGACTTTCTTTGCATGGATGGAATGGAAAGGGAATGAGTTTTACAGCTGTTAAAACTCAACGCATACAATGTTACTTTGAATTAGGAAAACACAAGTCATGAGATGTGACTGCGACTAGTGAAACATCTGTTAAAGCATCTGCTTCTTAATTAATTACCATCTTGGTTTTTTTTCCGAAGTCTTGTCAAGATGGATTCTTCAGTTAGGCCTAAAATACCCTCAAGTTTTTGAGGAACAGATTTCTGGGAATAATTTGACATTTTTCAAGACTGTTGACTTGATGTTCATGTCATAATTGCTCTCAATTCACAAAGAGTCTATCCTTACAAATCTTCCCCTGTTAATGTTGTTTATGCGAAGTACGCAGTACCTCTGTGGACTGCTTCTTGCTCACTGTCTACCAAGCATCTTCACAGCCATCAAGTACCTACATCAACTAGTTTAAGGCTGACAGTAGTGTCTTTGCTCAGATTGAATGGCTTCTGTGACTGTAGGCGTACAAAGCTTTTTGCAAGGAGGCACTTGTTAAAATACCTAGAAAATGTTACAGAGAAATTAAATTCACCTCAACAAAAATTTTGCATTTAGGCTTCACATCAAGAGTTTAGGCTTTACATTAAGAGTTTAACTATAGACTAATCTTTTGAACAGAGATATTTAAAAATACTCATTTTAACCTAATTTACTTCACTTTTCTTGAGTGAGAATTTTGAAGCCTGGACCATGATGCATAAATAAAATTTAAAACATTAACTCTTCTCTTATTTTTTTGTAATGATGTTATTGCAGTGTTTTTTTATGACTACATTGTTTGCAAGATCATACCGGATGACCTTTGCTGAAAGTGTATGATGCTCAAATTTGAATGACAATATTTTTCCCCTAGAGGTGTGTTTTTTCTCCTGATTGCAATGGAAAAAATTATTCTGTATAAGGCTGTGAGTCTCTAAATGAAATTGCATCTCCAAATTTGCAAGCATTCTTAGTCATTAAACTTGGTTTTGCAAATTGAAGTTGAACATCTTGTAATACTGTTACGCTTCTGTTTTCCTTAATCAGGTATATGTGAAAATAAAAGTTTTTTCTCAGGGTGCTGTGCCCAGTAACCTGTGCTGTTCTTTTTTTTTGTTTTGTTTTGTTTTTTTATTATTTCCATTGTCCCTTTTATTGAAATTTGTTAGAAACTAATGTGGAAGCAATGGTGTTGGCCTTTTCTGGATGGAGAGAATGAGATACAGCAGTATCCTTTTTACCGCTTGATTCCTGTAGATGGAGTCATTATCCATTTGATTTTTCCCTGCCTATCTCCCCTGGGTAATTTTCTTGGAATACTTTCTGAAGTTGCTAATTCTCTTTTCCCATGTGTCAGCTAAGCGCTGATCTGAATAAATTTTTCGATTTTAAAGTTATTTCACGGCCATCCATTAACTGAATAAAATCTACTCAGATCTTACGTCTCTGTATTTTTCAAATAACTATGCTGGGATGAACTGTGCCTTCTTTCAGTCAGTGGATTGGATTCTATAGGAAAATGTTTAGTATTAAATAAGGTAATTGGCTCTCATACACAAATCTGAATCCAATCTGCTGAAAAGCCCACACTTCTCTGTGAAATTCTCTAATCTTATGAAGTCTAAAGAAGTGCTGCACGATCAGTTTATATATGATATAATGAATGAATGTTTTGTTCATTCAGTACTGAGCTCAGTATCAGAAGTTACTAGGCTGTCAGAGCTAAAATACATACAAACAGGAGTTTGGTTTTCATAGGCAGTACCTTAACAACGGAGAGCTCTAGAATGTGGATTTTCCACTGAATTAACAAAGGAAAAGTAATTAAAATAATTTCTGGTGGTGACTTTCTTATTCTCCCTACTTTGTTCCCTTTAATACTCTAATGATGGAGAGGAGGCAAAAGAGAGAGAAGATGAAGATAAGAATGTTTATGTTTGTTTTAAAAGAATAAAGAAATAAATGTGGTATTTCATCCAAAACAAGTTTTCTGGAAGTTTCTTATGTTGAACAACTCTAACCACTTTTGTGATCAACCTTTCTTACTAAATGATTTAATAAATAAATCACTTTGCATTTTTTTTCTTACACTGGGGACAGCTTAGTTAAAAACCCTACATGACTTACAAATTTGAATGTATAATTCTTTTGCTTTGTAGTGTTGAAATGTTTATTCTGGCAATCAAATGAATAATCAAACTAAATTCATTATCAATATCATTATTTCTACCCTTGAATTCTTGAGCATTTTAATGCTAAAGGTTTTTCTAACATTTCCAACATACTCACTAAGCAGTACATGGTGGAAAAGTGGAATAGTTGTTCTGAGAATATAATACAGTATGTAAGCCTAGAGTCATTTAAGAGTCAGTCTAAAAGGAGTTCTTGGAAATGTAACCCTGAATTTTTTTTCTGTTTGTTTTTTTTTTTTTATTAAACNTTTTTTCTGTTTTTTTTTTTTTTTTATTAAACCAGGGGTCTTGATCTAGATTGCAGCACACTTATGTTTGGATGATTAGCTAGTTCAGAACACAGAAAAATGAGGAAACCATTTTGTTGTTTTAGACATTATTCTTGATTTTCCTATGTTTAGAGATACAGGGAACACACACATTTGCAGATTTCAGTGCAGACAAATGAAACTATTTCAATTAATGATGTTGCGTTTAAAAATTACTCTCTACTAGGTGATAGTTAATGTACCATCTTGAGATGGGATCCATTCTGTTGTTTTGGTCTGTTATGCAGAACAAAAAATATGGGAACAAATGGAAATCTTTCTGGAGTACCAAGTTTTGGTGGAAGGGTAGGATAGCCTCCTCACCAGATATATGTAGAATAACCCTGTAATGGGGGATATGTAATGGAGTCAAGAATCTGGTGTGATAAATTAGAAAATGCAATGATGAAAATGATTTTCAATCATGATTTCTGCACATTCACTTATGAATCAGAATCTAGTAAATAAGCTTAATTTGTCACTAAAATAGGTAAGTTTTATAATTGTTTTCTCTGGCTGCAAATTTACTGTTGAAAGTGAAAGGTAGCATGTTGAATTACATTTGGTAGAACTCCATAACATAACACGATGAGTAAACTGGAAAGCACAACAAAATGAATAGTAATAATTATGGTGAGGAAACAAAAACATTTTGAAATGTGACCCGGTCTGCAAAAGGTCCTAAGATGAACGTTAAAGAGGACAAGTAGGAAATATATAAAAAATATCATCAAAAGGTCTAACATCCTGAGAACTGTGTGAGAAGCACAGAGGATTTCTAGAGGATTATGGTCTGTTGTATTTTATAACCTTGTAGAGACTTAAGTAATAAGCTGTATCAGTCCAAAATAAATTGTTTTTCAGGGATTTCATTGGCAGATTTCCTCAGTTCAGAGGGTCTGAAGCCATACTTTTCTCATTAAAAGAAATGAATTGGATTTCTGCTGTAACTGGTATTATTTTAGGGGAAAATAGAAAAAGTAAGACTGGTTAGTGTAGTGTGCATAGACAGACCAATAATTTCAGGAATATTAAAAAATTATCATTCATTAAATGTTTAAAAATTTATGATAGGTTGAAAATAGATCAAAATTAGTACATGAAAGTAGCAAGATTGCTTTGTTTAATTTTTAGTGGCAGGGGAGGATATAGCTTATTCTAGGTACTGTTTACTATTTGGTGAACAGTACCTACTTCCCTACAAAACAGGCAAAGACCATGTGAGTCAAATTTCATTTTAAGCTAACACGTTTTCTGCGAAATCTAATTTTTCAAGAATGGAATTTCCCCAGTAAAGTTTCTTAAGAGTTAAATAAGATACTTACCTCTCGTGTTCCTCTATGTTGTTTTATATTTGTGTATTGTTTTTACTCTTAACACTGAAAAGCAACCAAAGCCTTGTCATGCTTAAAATGCTATTTTAATGACCTAATTTCTCAGACAATGCATTTATTTTGGTTTGGGTTTTTTTGCTTCATATCTAATAAAACATATAGCAAATAGCACATCTCATAGCCTCAGTGTCTCATAGCCTCAGTGTCTCTTTAAGTAAATAGAGACCCTTATGAAAATATTTACTCTTCTACTGTTTTCAGGAGAACTGTGCAAGAGTGCTGCTGTTCCGGGGAGCCAACAAGGAGATTAAGAATTACAACAGCCAGTCTCCATTTCAGGTGAAAAAAGAGAAATACCCCTTTCTTCTGCCTCCCAGAAGTATTTGCAAGAAGGTCTCATGTGAACATGGTTTGTGGAGAGGTTACACTACTCAAGGCTGAAAACAGCTGTAGAATAACTAACTTTGAAGACCGTGGCTTTCGTGTAATGCAATAAGTGAAGATGTCCAAGGATAATTAGGAATGAGAGGAAAAACATGCTCTTTGTCTTGCCGTGTCTCAGGTCATTGTCAGTGAGCTTGAGAATTATATACGAGTTGTTGATGACAAAACATGAAGTCATTGGTGTCGGATGTGCCTTGCTCTGTGATTATCACCAGTTGCATGTAATGATTCAAGGAGTAAGTCGGCAGCTAAGCTTTGCTTGGCCTCTCTTGACTTGGCCAGAAAGACACTCATCCTTCCTTGTATGTGAGGCCAAAAAGCTGGGCTAAATTTCAGGGATGGGATTGATTTGTTGCACTGTCAGTTGTAAAAGTTGAAGCTGTCATTTAGATGCCCAAAAGAAAATGAAGTCTGTCTTTGGATTAGTCAGAATTTACCAGACTCTTCTTCACCATTTTCTTATATAAAAGCACTTTCAGAAAGCTTAATTAAATTTCCAAATGGAAGAAAATTGTTTGTCCGAATGGTTGTCAGGTATGCCTGACAACCGTAAGCCCTTATTTCTGAAGCAGTCTTAATTAGCCTGGATTTTAGAGAAACATTCATAATGCAAAGTGACATGTGAGAAATAAGGAAGGAAGCTGTAATGTTTTAAGCAAAAGGAACAGAAAGACTTTTTTTCAAATTACAGAAGACAGTGGTTCTGGAAGAATGATGTCACAGTACCCTTGAAATAAACTCTTCCATTGTAAAACCTGGTGGGACTGTTTCCAAACAAGCTAGTCTCTCAAGCAAAAGAAACCCTGACTTACCTTGACTTGTATCTTTCCCATTAAGTCCTCAACTCTCCTCAGATAATGCTGGCATAGAATTCAAGAAAGAGCGCCTTTCTCTCATGCTTTGACAAGTTAAATAATTGGAATATTAACTATATTTGTGTGTGTCTGAGTTGGATCCTCAAATTTTACATGTAGATAATGCCTCTGAGTTTCAGGCTTTCAAAAAAACCTCAGCCAAATATTTCTCTGTCATTTTAATTATCTCCATATTTTGAAGGTTTTCAGGATGCAAGTTGTGTATCTTGAGACCTTAAGAGTTGTGCCTGCAAATCCCAGTCAGATCATTGTTTACTTTTGGGACCGTTTGCCCTGAAATTGGAGGAACATTGCATTAATGATTTAGGTACCATTTTCAGGCTGCTAATAGTTTGCTACCTAGATATATGCTCAGCACAAATACACAAAGTACTAAAAAAAAAAGGCAGAAAAGACAATCTTTCTAAAAGTTAGAGCTGATGGTAGTAGGGTTTCAGGAAGTGAAGGTTGACTAGCCAAAACTAAATAAAATCAAGTGAGCACAGGAAACAGAAGAAATGATTTCAAGAAAAAGGTGTAGATGTGGAAGTGCATTTATTGACCAGTGTCCCTATGGAATAAAATCCTATTTGTTATTATTATATGATACACTTATGATGCTTGGGCTTCTGAATGGTTACTATTCATCTAGCATGGATAAGAAAGGGTGACAGTTAGATTGGCTTTGTTTTATCCTTTCTAGATACACATACTTAAAAAAGGAAAATTATGCTATGGTGCCTTACTTTTAGGAGTAGGGAATGTAGGAAAAGTTTTAGTTTTTCCGAATGGAGTGAGCAGAGAAAACCCAGATGCCAGCACTGCAATAAAGCAGTGTTAGAATTAATTCTTTGCCATCTGTCTTGTTGCTGACCCAGTCGATCAGACAGCGCAAGTGGAGCTGTTATGAAATTATGTAGAATCCCCTTGAGTTAATAGGATTTTGCGTACTAAAAATGTTTACTCATGTAATCAGTAGCAAGGAACATCGAAGCATCTCATATGTAGTTAATGAGAATGGTTGTAGCTACAGCATCTATTCCTTTGAGTAACCTCCATTATGTTATTTTCTTAGAATTTTGATGATATGAAAACTGTGCTATTCTGTAAAACAAAAGTAGCCAGACATGGAGAAATTTGTATGTTGCTTTCAAGGCTTGCCAAGGCTTTGTTTATTTTGATGAAAATGAGCAGCATCATTTGTATCTAGCATTACTGTCCAGTGAGCATAGTGTAAATTTACCACCAAAAAAAAAAAAGATGTGCATGTGTTCCCTTCTTACCAAATCACAGTGTTAGTTAAAATAAGCATGTGTTTACTGGAAGGAAAACTAATCTGGACTGAACTCTGTGCCACTCAATTCAGACATCTGATGTGTATGTGCCTCTGCCTGGGATCTGGCTGGCCTCTGACTTTTCAGTGTTAGAATTCGTGTTGGAAAGCATTTCCAAATGTCATGAGAAAGCTTGCAATAATTTCCCAATTAAGCACCTAAGCTTTTATTATCTACTTTTGAAGGAATGTGTTTCATCCTGGCTGCTTATTGGTCTAGTAAGTTAGTGGTCTGTGTTGAGTGGAGTTGATGTCATCCGTAGTTGAAAGTTTGTCTGTGACTGTTGGCCATAAAAGACTGTGCTGCTGACAGGGTGTACTCTGTAATAACACAGTATGGGTCATCAGCAATGTATGTTTTTTTGTGGGGTTCTCCCCCTGCTAATGAGTATTAACACTTCTAAGGATGTGGGGTGAACCTCCTCCCTCTCTCTTCCCATGTGCATTCCAAGTAAATTAGGGCAATTCCCATATCACTGACCTCCCTCTAAGTGTAAGAATTGTTTTGTGTACGGAGCATTTTGGTTAAAGTCTGAGTAGGAGTTAAAATGAAACCTGTGCTACATCATTATATTATATTGCCAGTTCTGTTTATTAATCACTTAGGTTATCCAGCCAAGACAGAATGGCTAAGTAAGTATCTTATACACTAATTATACACAGATGGAAAAAACCCCATCAGTATTACAGAGCTAGAAGTGCCGGCTAATAATACATACATTGTGCTTGGCCATTTTTCTTTTGAAGTAACTAAAATCAGAGCAGGTCTGTACTTTCATTCTTGGATGTGCTCTCAACCATGCCTGTTGTAAGTACTACTGGTGCCCCCATGACAACTCGTACCTTATGGCAGAGCTTGCTGAACCGTGTTTGCCACCAACACACAGCCTGACGATATACAGCTCTCATGTACTGGCTTTTGAAATGCTGAACTTTAACTTCTCTTCCATGTGTAGGTTAGCTTTTCAGTGGTTTTAGGGTGTGATGGGTTTTTTGGGGGTTTTTGTTTTGTTTTGGTTTTTTTTTTTCTTTTTTTCCACGTGTGGAAAACTTGAGACTATGGATATTGAACGGATAGCATGGTTTTTTGTGAAAGGATAATTAGTTTTTGAAACGTGTTGAAATATACAGAAGAACTAGTCTGAGGTGACACCTAGTGACACCTTTTAATGGCATAGTTGTACTTGAGAATGATTTCTCCCTCAGATGTAACTTATTACTGACCATTGCTATCCCAAATCAGCATGGGTTATTAATGCACTTATGTTACTTACATGGCAGGAGGAGCAGCAACCTTCCAGGTCCACTGCAGGTAGGATTGGTCCTTTTAGTGTGTTGGCTGTACATCTCTTTTGAATTGCTCATATTTTTTGCTCATTTGAAATGAAATTTTTCATGCCTGGTATCTCAGGAGGCATTGTTCAGAAAAACAAAATGATTCAGCTGTTTCGGGGTATGGGTGAGGAAAAACATGTGTTGTTTAGCTCATACTGAAAAACTCTGTTGACCCACCTCTTCTTGTCCCATCTCCCCTGTTGTGTTGTTTTGCTTTGTTGCCTTTAATTGCCCTGCATGCTGTTAGAGATCTCCATGTTAATAATGTGGCAGAGTAAACTGTTTTGCAGTCTGATACAGGGGCTCCAAAACCAGGTGGCATATTTGGAAGCAAAGCTGGCTGGGGGGAATACAGACAAGTGCAGTTGGGCATGGGTAAGTAATTGCTGAGCTTGGAGATGGGTGAAAAAATACAAGACTGGCTGAGGCTTGTGCTGGGAGCCCAGAAAAGTAGAGGGAATGGAGCAAGACCTAGATTGATATGGGTGTTGAGGAGATTTTTTAATCATTATGGGAAGAAGAAGAGCAATATCGGAGTAGAGGGGAAATTAGGACTGTCTGTATGAAAAGGCAGTTCTTCTTGGCTGATGATGCTGGGGAGGAAGCCTTGGACTGCTGAGGCTAAGCTGGGGGGCCAGGGAGGATGGGCTGGAGTGAGGTGGATGTGCGTGAGATGCTCCCAGCCCTGCTAGTGGACTCTAAAATATCAGTCTTGTCTACTGTCTAGCATATTACTGGAATGGCTACCCCAAATCCAATTTTGACTTAATTTATTATAGTTTTAAATTTTCATCTTTTGGAGGGAATTGGCAGGCAAAGACAAGAAGTTATTTTCAGGCATTTTTTCTGACTTATTTTTGAAAGGGTGAAACTTTTGAAAGTGAAAAAGCTAATTTTAAAAGCAAAATTCTTTGGCCGGTGCCTCAAAAAGGCATCTTTGCAAATATAATATTTTCTCTCTTTATGTTAAAAGATGTGATTGGTACGTTAATGGAGCATATGAATTACACAAGGATTTTTTTTTTCCCAAGTGTTTATGTTCATCCTAACAGTTTTGCTGAAGCACCTGCATGAAGAATGCACCACTGAATATTGTGTATTAACGGTAAAAAAAATATAACTCTTCTCACGATGCATTCTGCCTTTAGTCAGACTTCTAGTTTATCCAGCTTTTTTCCTGATGTGAGTCAAGTAATGGAGTTTATTCATACTTGCTTTGGTGGTTTTCTTTTTTTAATGTTAGGTCACTGCTTGTGTTGATCAGTTACATTCTGTTTTGCAGTACAGAAATAATAGTTAAAGGGCAATCTGTCTTGGGGGAGTATACAGTCTAATTTAGGGTTACTCATTGTTTGTGATATTTCTATATTGATAAGAAAAGTTTTAGGGTTTTAATTGTGTAAAACCCCCAGAAGTAGTAGAATAACTATAGTGAAAAATTCAGCAGAATGTTTTTTTAAGACTTGGACTTAGAGATAATGGTAAGTGACCTAATCTACAGAACAAGCTGCGTTAGCATGTACACATATAGGCATATTAAACATAATTTCTTAAAAAGATATAATTGAAAAGAAGAGGATACGTCTCATGGTGGTGCAAAATGTGATTAGTTATGGTATAGTTTCTCATACCAAATAGCACATTGAAGTGCTGTTTACACAGAGGAACACACGTTCTCATTTCAGAAAGTCTTGGGGATTTTTACACATCACCTTAGGTATAATTATGCCTTTGCAGTGCTGATACAGTATCTGTTAGGGTACTAGAGAAATGTTGCCAGACAAAAATACTCCTGAGAATGGTAGAGATATGAGATACTGCTCCAAGTAACATTTCCAACAGGATAGTACTTGATTGCAAGTTAGAGGTGACCTCAAGTGTCAACAGATTTCCGGTTATTGTCAATTTTTGAAGTACTGAAAAACTGTTAGACAGATGCTTCTTCTTACTGGCATGTGAACGACAATTACCAAAGGTCAGTATTTGGCTTGTTACACAGCTGGTGATGAGAATATCACAAAGCATGATTCATGTCTTATGGAAAACATGAGAGGGTAAAGATGCTTCTGCTTCAGCTACCTCTGGAGATACTGCAACTTCTTTTGCAATGTCAGACCTCAGTTCAAGGAGCCTCTGGTAATGCTTTTGCTTGGCTTGATAAGGGCAAGGTATAATAGATAGAGGAGCAGAAAATTTCATACGGGTACAGAATGGGGTTAGAATTCATACACATTGGCCTAGTGACGGCTTGTGTAGTGCTGGCTGATCACTCATAATCTTTGTTTTAACCCCTGTTGTTGTTCAGAAATGCAGACAAATGGGAGTAATATTGTACAATATAAAGGAATTAAAAGGTAGGGTTATCTTTTCTTGAGAAGGACAGAGTATTGCCACATGTGGAGATGATAAACATACTGCACAATGTGTCTTTAACAACAACTGTGCAGCGCTGGGAGCTTTTTATGCAACTGTAAACTTCTGGAGGATTGTTTGTGATACCATCTTTTCTGTTGTGCTCTGTGGAAATGATCTGAGACCCTCTTCATTCCCCGCCCCACCCCCCCAATCTCTGTGCTTTCTCTCCCTGTTCAGGAAGGGGTATCCAGCTGAAATGCCTCAGATGTTCTTACATGCATCAGGATTTCCCTGGGAAAAACGCTGTCTCTGAGGTAGCTAGGAGCCAATCTGTTTGTTTTTCCATCAAATGGGTAAACTTCCAAAAGCTCAGAAGCAACCGAAACTAGGCTATAAAAGGGAACAAATTAAGCAAACTAAATTGTAAGGGTCACTACCACTTCTTGCCTCAAAGTAAGAAAGGTTCGAGTATGATTCAGACATGATCAGTTGTTATGGGTGAAGTCACAAGAGGCAGTGGAGCTTTGTATGATCTTAATTTAACTCTAGAATTTTGATAGCAAGATTGATTGTTACTCCTGTGTTTTTACTTATGGTATACCCTGGAAGAGGAAACAGCAGGGGTAAGTTCTTGAATAGCCTGATTGTAACTGAGCAATCACACATAGCATGTCTTATCCTTGTAAAAAGGTCAGCTCTGACAACTGTGTGTATTTTTTAGCTATAAAGAGCATGTTAAATCCTGGCATTAGAGATACTTTATTTCATTGTTGTGTCTATCAGATGGAATTTTTGGGGTTTTTTTATTGCTTCAGAGCAAATTTGGGGTGAATAAATATTGTGTCTCTAAGCAATCAAAAAACCCCATTAGTCCCAAGATGGGAGCTCTGTGAAGAGGATTAATAGAAAATGTCCATTTATTTGTGTAACACCATTGCCAGTGTTTTACATGTATTGAAAGGGTAACAATAGGCACTGAATAAATATCTAGAGACTGACAGATACCTGGATTTTTTTTCTCAGTGTGCTTGCAGAAAAATATATTCTGTCAGTCTGCTCCAGATTTAACTGCAGGAGATGAGATGTTCTTTTATGAATTCTTGATTCCTGCACCTGTGTGTGTAGTGTGAGAAGGTTGAACTTTATAGGAAATTTGTCTCACAACAGCATAGATAAGCATATTTGTGGTAATCTGCTACATGTGCATTTTTCTCATTGAACTGTGTTATTTTGAGATGCTAATACCATTGAGTTTCTCAGTAAAATGTAATACCTTATTACATTTTGTATGCTCCTATTGTGTGTATGTAATAGCTTTAGTGACACTGGTTGAATTAGTCAATACTAATGAGTCAGAAGTGACCGAAGTCCACCTTTTTTCCTGATGCTGCTTTTGCCATGATGACCAAGATGCCCAACAGTGTCCTGCTCTTCTGTAGTGTTACTCTGTCTGTTTGTGTCCAGATTGTCAAACCTTCAGACCAGATTGAAGGAAGAAACGTTTTACAATGAGGATGGTGAGGCAGTGGCAGAGTTTGCCCAGAGAGGTGGTAGACACCCCATCCCAGGAAACAGTCAGGGTGAGGTTGGATGGGGCTCTGAGCAACCTGATCCAGGTGAAGATGTTTCTGCTCATTGCAAAGGGGCTGGACTAGATGACCTTGGAAAGTTCCTTCCAGCACAACTCTCTATGAACTTACACTTGTATTCTTGGGCATTGATAATATTTTTGGTTTGTGTCCATGCAGTGCTGAGCACAAGGCACGAGTAGGACACATGGGCACTTTGGGCCTGCAATTATGATTAATTATTGACTATATTAATGGTTATAGTTATGATGGAAGGATGATGGGGTGGTGGTATCTTGTTTTGTAAGACTCTGTAGGTTATTCAGTGTTAATTTCTGGTGATACCCAAGTAAGTCCTTGCTTATAAAAATGGGGGCTGTATGCCTGTAGGACAAACTTCACATCTTCTTGCATTGCCATTTGGAGAGAATGTTCATGACAAGCAGTTGGCATATGCTGCTGTCCCATATCCATCTTCTTCAGAGTACGTTATTGGTGTTGACTTTTACTAGACTACTGTAGGCAAAGGTTTTATTATAGTTAACCCACAGAGTTTGGAACGACTCCACCAAATGTATTAGGTAAAATAATAACAGTATTTTATTAGGCCTATGCATTTTATCCTAAGGGCTTTCAAAAAGCATTTTTCAGCCATTTGGGTTAGCAGTTTCGGGAACACTGTATTATTAGGTGTTTGCAGCATTGAATCCCATAAACAGTTTTTACTGTGAAATAGTGGGCAGTATCTACTGCTGTGAGTAGGAAGTCATTTTTCTGAAAGTGTTTGAGGAAGAAATCTTACTGCTAATATAGCGGCACATTTTGGCTTTTCTGTGAAGTAGCCTTCAGAGGGAAAAGTTTTTAACCCTACAGCAGCACAGACCTATACATGCTTGAGCTCGATTTTCTGTATAGCCCGACATTTAGTATTATTTCACAGAAAGCAAAATCAAGCAAACAGCATGCTTTCTCAGTCTTTTTCTAAAATAATTCTGCTGAAGAAGATTGCATTTCATAGCTTTTTGACTTAGTATTATTGGGGGAGAGAGGGGAAGAAAATCAAGTCAATTTTATTACTGGCTGTGTCTTATCTGATGCTGCAACCTGGCTTTATCTGCTTTTAGTAAATACTCCTTTGGAATTGCTGCTCACTCATGTAGCAGTAATAGGATTATGTAATAACTGGCTTTTGATGGCTCTTTCCAGCTTGATCTGGATTTTCCTATGGAATGAGTCTGTAATCTTAAATGTGTGTGTATCACGCTCTCTCCTTTTTCTTTCCTATATCAATTATTAAAACACAAGTGTAGAAAATGCATCTTTGAGAGTGACTTGCTAGGTGGCATTTTAATAGAGAAGCAGAAAGATGTAATTTATTTTTCTACTTTTAAAACAGAAAGAAACATTAATTTTAACAATACTTTCAGTGATCGTGGAGGAGGCTTAATATGATCTGTCCAAAGTAGAGTAACCTAAAAATCGTGGCTATTTCTCATCTGAAGAAATAAGAGGAAAGAGAAGAATGCTGTGAAGCAGCAAAGTTGTGCCTGGGATGAATTTGCCTGCATGTTCCTTTTTTGCTTTCTGACATGGTTTGTGATAACTTTAATCGACTTCCCCATGTATTCAGTTCAACGCTCTCTGGCAAGCTGGTTCTTGCATAACAACGGCTCGTTTTGTCATAGGAGTTAAGTTTGCATTTCAAAGCCGAGAGAGCGAGATGATTTTGAAGTGCTTTGCTTGCCTGTTGTGAGGAAAAGTCTTACAGTTTTTTATCTTGGTTAATCTGAAGATATTCAGATGTAGCTTATTCACGAAGAAGAGTAGTTCAGTTTTAACAGTGGAGTTGTGTATGTCCATGAAAGAACAGTGTAAAATATAATACAGGCTCTACTTTTTAAATCATAATAAGGTTACTGGAGAATGAACAAGGGTGCTGTAGAACAGGGACCCTGCTAAGGCAGCACTGCAGACATAAAGAGACTAAAAGGAGGTACTTGAGTGTGATAGACTTCTCTTAATTTTGACTTGAATTCACAAGGCTAATCAACTCTGGCACTGTTTCATGGTTACTGACTGTATTTCAGAAGACCCGTAGGGACTGTAAAATCTCTTGCAAGCAAAACCAGCATTTTAGCAATGAAAATGTGCCAGCACTGTTATGCTTGCTGTGTACTTTTTTGATAACACTCGGCTAAACACATACTGTGTATTTGGATGCACGTTGTTGTATGTTTGCTTATTTTGGAAGTATTAATTGCTCAAAAATAGGGTAAAGTCAGTTCCTTTGAAGTGGATAAAATTGTTTGATTTCACTGACATGGAAGTGTGTTCCTCACACTTAACATAGCTTCAAAGCCATGCTATGAAATCTTTATATATCTATTCTACTGAGTATGAGTATTATTAATTAACATTTCCTGATTTTAGTACTATGCTATTCTTTTAAGTTATACAAAATTGCACAGTGCATCGCAACAAATAACTTATGTTATGTTCTTTGCTACAATTAGATAATATGCTGTAGCTGAAAGCAAGATGCTTTCTCTTCAGAGTGAAAACTTTGGAAGAGCTTTAGGAGGCAAAAGCAGTGCTTGTGAAAGCTATGGTTGAATCTTTATTTCCATTCCCTGAACAGAGAATGGGACATTGTTTCATTCCCTAGAACAGCAGATGCTGCCCAAATCTCTTTGTCATTGCTGTGTCCCACTTATACAGAGCACTTTCCACAAGGCTTATGCACAAAGGTGTGAAAAACGCGTAGATATTAATGGTGCTTGTAGCAGTGCTCGAAGTTTTAAAGCCCAACCTGAGGTTCCTCTTAAAAATTATCCAGGGTACTGTCATGAGGTGGTCTTCAACCTGGGAAGCCATTGAGATTGTTTGTAGGAATTACGTAAGGAACTGCACCCAGCACAGCCGAGCTTCTACTGATGCGCTACAGAAAGCATAAATACTTTGACCTTAATACTAAGGCGAAGTGATCATGGCAAGCCTTTGTTTGAACAGTGCTAAAATGATCAAGGGAATGATGAAGAGGCTCAAAGAAATATTGGCCCTTTCCCATAATTTATATTTTCAGATGCTAAAACTAGTTGTTGAGCCAATGTAAGGTATCTATTTTAAGATACTGCATGTCAATATCTGACTACAGATGGCTCCATGAATCATAGTTGGAAGAAGGAAAATGTTAGACACTAAGATATTGTTGCTAAGAGATTTTTGTACACAGTATGCTAACATGTGCTGTCAGATTTGGGAACAGTAGCAGCAGCATGCTTTTGGAGAAAAAAATTTCAGTGGTGAAGAAACTGTCTTCAAAGGACTATTTAAAGGATAGTAACGTTATTGTGCTTTGTTGTATCAAGAACTGATGAAGATGAAATTGTCTCTCAAGCAGATAACATACAGAAAACATCCAAAAGGTAAAAATAATCATGCTATCCGATGAAGTAGAAAGTGAAGACTAGAAATAAAAATAAAAAAAAAAATAATACTTTGGGGTTTAAATTAAATAAGTTCCAAGAAGATTAAAGGTGATGGTTGCTGATATTTTGCCATCTACTGGACATCAGATATATTAATATACAGAGTTCCTTTCCAAATGCATGATATTAAACTTGTATTACATTGTAGAATTAAAATTGTTAAGAGTTATTTTCTGTCCAGGAAGAAACAGCTTTGAAAATGCTGAGTATGTATTTTTTTTCTTATATTCTTTAATAGCATTACAATAGAGTAATTCAGGAAAATTGCCAGCATTTTATTGTCCTGGTAGAGAATAGAAGTTATTTCTGCACTTAATATAAATTTTGCAGACTGTCATTTAAAGAAAAATATTAAAAGCTCTTTGTTTTATGTATTCTATGTATATCTTATTGCTTTTATTTTACAGAATTTTACTGGCACATGAAAAATGATACACCTGAAATCAAGCTTCAAATTAATAAAATTAATTTTATCAATAGATCTCATTTTATCAAGTAATCCCTTTCACTTCTGATATATGCTCAGTTAAAATTTTGTCTTTTTTATATGTACATGATATTACACAACTTTAAACCTCTCAAAATAGAGTTATGTCAGAAGCAGTTTACAAAGTAGATATATTACATCTCAACTTCAAAACTAATTATTAAAAAATTTTGGAGTGTAAATGTAACTGTGTGTCTCTGTAATGTAAACATATGTATCTTCTTGAGGTCGTGTTTCATGCCATCCATATTGTATGTATTCAGGGGCGCTGTTAGAAAAAGAGAGTTAGTGATATTAATAGTATATTAATCAAGCATCTGGCTTTATTTGCTATTGAGGTGAACTAAGAAGCTTCCATTAGTTTGAGTTTACAGCCTCAAACTCGCAAATCAACTGTAATCAGCACAACTACAAAATATGGGATGGCACTTTGCCATTTGATTTGGGAAAGTAAAATACAGATTTTGTGATTATTCAGCAGTTCTATTTAGATTATATAGTAATTGTAGCTGTATAGTTATTGTAGCTGTATAGAATTATCCAACTGCTTCAGAAAAAAATGAATTTTGTGGTTTTCATTGAATTCTTCGTTTCCTCTCTAATTAAAAATATGTAAAGTCTATGCTGTGATTGAGCTCAGAACAATGCTTGACAAATTGTCACATTTTGGCAAGATATTGCAAAAGATTGCATTTCCAAAAGACACGGAGTTCTGGCTATGTCTATCTTCATGTACAAGCTCTCTGAAATTGCGTAAGAAATGGATAGTGTTTGATCAGTACATTTTTTTTTCTCCCACACCTATGGAAAAGAAATTTGGAAAGCAGATTGCTTCATGCTTTTCCAAACTGAACTCCATCTGTACTACTGAAGAATTTAAAAATCTGCATGCTGCTCATATATGAGAGCAACAAATGCATTATTGATTTAAGAATTTTTTTCAAAGTCTGCAGAGTGTGAAGCATGGTTTTGTGTGTCACTGTTTATCAGGGATGGAACCTCAAGGTGCTGTGTGCTGCATAGGCATGCATAAGACAAGGGTCTTTGCATTTAATAACCTGAATTGAATTTCCGCTGATAGGTTGTTGTTGATGGCTGTTGCATACTTGATGGTACACTGTAACAATCTTCAAAGTGTCTTTAGCCTCCAAAAAGCCTTTACCTCTTCCTCGTATTAGAGAGCGCTTTTCTTTGGAGAGGAGACCATAGAAATATGTTGAAACTCAACTGTGTTATCTTTTCATTGCCCTACAGTAAGCACCGTTAGTTTTTTATACATGAAATTTAAAATGTTTCTGTTTCCAGAGGTTGTGATGATAATGGAGCTGTTTAGAGATTGCCTTACTTTACTCTTGGATTATTGCCTCTTTCTTAGGTTGCAGCTATTGGGTGAATTGTTTATGTGATTTTTGTCTGGAAACTTATGCTTACTAAAAATTATAACATTGTTCATATTTTAATATTAAGAAAATATGTCCTAATTATGTCACAGGGAAGTGCTTTTCAGGTGGCCTTTTCATTAAGCAATTTATCCCAACCATTCCTCTTAACCCCCTTGTGTTGATGTCTTATGGGACTCTGATGATTGTAAATCCTATTGCATAATGGCTGTGACTGCTTGGAGGGTGTTTCTTTGTTGTTAAAATAGTAGTCCTTAGCAGTACACTGAATCATTTATGGGTTCGTAAGTCTGTGATTTAAGCGGAAAGCAATTTCTATAGTCTTAAAGTTACAGTCTCATTCTCAGGGTTGTATCACCTCTTCCCACTTGCATCTGAAGATGGGGACACATAAGGTAGATGTACCTCAGAGTATCCTGTGTGTTTATCTACGTTTCCACTGTTTGGCTGAGACTGAGCAAAGTTAAGACTGAAGTCGCATTTTTGTTCTGGGATAGAGCTATTTCCTTTAACATATAGTGCCTGAACTCATTGCTCTTTCAAGCTTTATTGAAACACCATTGTTTAGTGAGCACTGCTGGATAGCTGAGACAATGGAAGGGTGAAATGTCAGTCCTGAAGGAAAGAATAATGAAATGTACTTTCAGCAGGAATGTGAAATTTCTGGAAGAGAATGGGAGCGGGGAAAGCAGATGGGGGAGTGCTAACTGTTATGTTGTGAACTGCAGCTACAACTGGGCGTCCCAAAGACCTTCCTTTGCTCCCATTTAGGCAGAGCATTTTAAAGCTTTACATCTCTCTGGGCCTAAAATTTAATCATGTGCAGAAGGAAGTGCAGCAGTCTTGATATGAGATGGAATGCAAATGAACTGGGAGATGCTCTTCTCATTCCCATGTAGACAATTTGTCAAAATTTGTTGGCTGGATTTCAGTGGACACAACTTCAATTTATATCTTTTTTTTTTAATTGCTTCTTATTGTGAGGAACAGTTTGTTCAAGGGAGCGGTAATGCCTGGTGCTTGCCTTTTAGGGACTAATCTATAAAGCTCTAAAATTGTATTTGTTAACAGGCTGCAAAGATCTTGCTCTAATTTAATGTAACCCCTACCTGTGATAAATTTTAAGAGTGGAAAAAATCAATTGCGAAAGGTTAGTGACAGGTAAAGTGTATATATACTTTCCAATTTCCAAAAAGGAACAAAACACTGCATTAATGGTACTCAAAAAAATCTAAATACTAGAATGTAAGTAATTGAAATATTGACAACTGCACTTAAGAGGCTGAAAAGAGAGATGGTGAGTCAGTGCTGCTACTTTTATCTGGTCTGGAGTCTGACAACATTATGAAACTCTGCCACACTCAAACCTGTAACTGGACATCTGTCAGGTTTCACCATTTACACAAAGTAGTCTTATTTGCCATCATTTAAACTAAATTTCTTTGGGGAACAAGATTCAGGAGAACAAAACTAACTAGATGCATAAGATGTTTAATTTCTGCATTGACTTCTGAGAGCCAGCTTAAAAACTGCCTGTACCCAGAGGGAACATTTCTGGCTCAAAGAACTATGCGTCTAAATGTGCCTCACTAGTTACTGGCTTTCATTTGTGATCTAGTGCCCAGTGCTGGGCTACCTCATCATGGGTTACCCCATCTCCTGCCAGCTCCCCTGAGTTGCTGTGTCACATCTACTTCGTTCATTCAAGTTTCTCCTTCACCAAGCTGTCACCTAGATACCTTCCATAGCAACTAGCCAAGTGTCACTTATACCCCTTCCCATGTCTAAATTGGTGGCAGAGCATCTGGTGTGGCAAATAGAAAGCCACAGTTGCTTCATTTGAAAGAAACATCTGTCTGTGAGACAGTAAGTGAGATGATGGGGCGACTGTAACAAGCTTTGCTTCTACACCAGCAGAGCAAATATCCGTATAAACACACGGTGTCTGGTCAGGCTCTGCGTGTTGTGCCCTGACAGTGACAACCTCCTCTCCTCTCCTCTCCTCTCCTCTCCTCTCCNCTCCCCTCCCCAGTCGTTAACCCCCTTGGCTTGTTGCTTCACAGCCCTTTGAGTGTGTCTCAGCTGTGACCTGTCTCAGTGACTCTATTAACTTTTTGTTATGATGACATTATGAAGTGTCATGGAAATAGGAGGTGATACTGCCAGTCTAGCTGCATGGGTCTACCCTTTGTTTTTGTTTTGTGTGAATTACCTCTTACAAAGATAAGTCTGCCTGCTTAGCTTCACCTTTTGCTCTCTTCCCTGTCATAACTGTGTTCTTATTCAGGTCAGTCAGGTATGTTATTAAATGTAATTTGAAAATAATTAGGTGCCTGTGTTAACCTTACTGGGGTCAGTTTAACTTGGGAGGGAACTGGCAAATGATTCACTTTCATTACTGTAATTCACATAAAATTCCCAACAAAACACCAACTGAGAGAGATTGTTCTCTGTTGTACAGTAGGTGATGTGTCAAAGATCCCAACCACATGTCAGTGCAGCGGGTCAGGTCCTGGGTTGGGTACTTGAACTCCCTTGTGCTTTCAGCTGGACACTGCTGTGATGCCTCTTGTGCAGTCTTTCTGGTTCTGAAGCTGATGCAAAGTATATTCTCCCCTTTAAAAGTTTAGTGGAAATTGTAGATGAGTGATTTTTTTCTTTTTTTTTGTTTTGTTGTGAGATGCAGAAACGCATTTTTGTCATGTTTACAGAATAATGTCACTAAGGATTTGCAAATTTTTGATGCAAGATAAGTGTTGTGTCTGTGGCAAAAGGATGAAATGAAAGGGCCTATGCTACAGAAATGAAAGAACCTGAATTATAGTAAGTCTCTGTGTCTCAGTTTTTAAAACTGCTGTCTGTGCAGTTTTAAAAAAGCTGTGATTTTTGAAGTTTCAGCATAACAGAGTCTGTAGATAGCCTCTAGTTGTAAAGTGCTATGCCCAGCCTTTCATGGTAATATTTCATGTCTGTAAACATGCATGTGATGCATTTTGGTGACAGGAATCCAGTTCCTACCGGAATTGGAAAAAAACCTTTCACTGTAGTTTTGCTGGCTGTGCTACTTTTTCGGTGCCAAGAAGGAGATGCCTTGTGATTGGAAAAAAACCCAAACAAAACCTCCTTTCCTGCCATAACCTCTTAATTAGAAACCTAGCACTTGACTACAGCACACCCTGAAAAGCAAAATCTGGTTATTAAAAACATGTAAATTACGAAGCATGTGTAGAGAATCAAACAAGTATTTTCTGAAAAGATGCTACATTAGTATTTTATTTTTCTTAAGTACAGAGAAATTTACTGCAAATTGAGAACTTTGTTTGGTTCTGATCTAGTTTTCATCTTCATGGAGGGGAGACTTCATACCACCTTAATTTGCTTCAAGCCCCAGGTCTTGGAAGACTGTTCACTTGTCCTAACGCATTCATGCTTATAGTTTTATTTGAACATGATGTAACTATATGTAGTTCAAGAAACATTCTGATGAAAAAGAAAGGGGCTGTGGTTGCAGTTTTCAACTACAGAAATCAAATGAGTATAATTTTAAATCTTTCTGATTTTCCCCTGACTTTACTTTCTCCCACACTCTTTACCCATCAAATTCAAATGAAGTACATTGACATGATGCCAAGAAATATTTGTACTTTTAAACTTTTTTCTTGCTTTCTTTAGATTGTAACATGTTTTCCCTTCTTTCTTGCTGGTAAAAATTTTACATGCTGTTTCTAGCGAATTGAAGTCAATTAAATGGAGAGAAATGGTACCTTGAGCTTGCTGAGTCTAGTACTTGGTTTGGAAGCAAGTACAGGAACAATTCTTTGTCAAGCTGTCTCTTAGCTATCTGGCAATATCTTTGTTTCAAGTAATAAAACGTGTTTATCACTTGAACAGCATGTTTATACTTGAATTTTAAAATCTACTCTGTATCAAAAATTCTTCTATTTGAGTAATGTGGCTGCTGTCTAGCAAGCTGCCTGTCACCGGTGAATTCCCTGTTTGAATTTTGCATGCTAATTAGGGATAATGTTGAAGGGAGTTAATATTGCTTGCTTATAATGTAGAGAAAACCTCTGATCTACAGACAGATGCTGCTTTCATGAACCTGAACCAAGCCAGGCTGCAGAATGTGAAGGTAAAGAGGCAGCAGTTGTATAGCTCTGCTGTTACTTTCACAGTGCTGTTTGTCAGGGAGAATTACAAGCTGAACAGAGGAGACTGGGGGCCAGATTCTGCTGTGCTGTCTATGACAAGAAGCATTTTATTTATTTCAACAGTCATCCCTGGAATAAAGGTCTTCCTACTAATGGCTAAAATAGTGATTTTCAGATGGATAATTGCCTCTATTGGTGATGAGGTGGCAATGCACCAAGCTACCTCTGTCTGATCTCCCTGATCTTTTCAGATATTATGGTATACAGAAGTCTTAAGACATATCTGAGAAGAAACTCTCTATTTTTTTCCAACTCTGGTCTAAAAGCAGAAGTAGGAGTGAGTTGAACCAGTATTATTGATTCATAGTAATGCATTTTGCTCTCAAGAATCCATCAAAGTTTAATGTAGCACAACTGAGAAGTGCCCAAAGCAAAGCATTTCCTTACGGTTAATATTGTAATGAGAAGATAATTACATGATTATCACTAGTAAGTGTGGTGAATATTATATGTGGGTTAATTATTTAAAGGAGGAAAATTATTATACTGCACGTACCATGCACATGGCAGCCTAGCGAGGATTATTTTAAAACACAAGTATGTGTGTGTTGAGTATAACTGCTAGGTGCTATACACATGTGGAATAGAATTTCTGCCGCGAAACAGATACACTTGAAATGAAAACAAAGCTTAATTACTGCATTTAGCCTTTATGCAGGATAGAAATTTTTAATGAAACCAGAAACAATTTGCCAAGAAAAGAAAAGTTAGAAAATGGATTTCCAGGGCTGCATGCTGAAAGAATGAGTAAGTAATGAAGCATGAAGCAATAGAAGGTACACAATAGGAGTTTCAGATCTAAAGAACAGTTTTAAGATGAAGTCACCAGGAAGACCGTACAGGAGAGAAGAGTATGACAATCTGACTCCGAACAGACCTGTCTAGTTTTACTTACAAGTGGTGCAGTGAGTGGGTTTTTTTCCAGGGCAGTGTGCCCATGGCTGTAGCAAATAGTCTCCCAAGTACTGCATTTCACTGAGACGTCTTACAGTGTTGTGGTGGAGTATGCAGAAAGTCCACTCCGAGCCCTATGTGAGACGTGCTGATGGCAGAAGGAGGCATCATGTAACTAATCAATGCTGAATGAAAAGTGCAGAAAATAGGGGTGCAGAAAAATTCTTTTATCTTTAGGTGAAATGGATGCAATGGCCGTGACTTATGATTTAAGCCTGCTCTTAGTCTTCCATGTAAAGCAGGTTTGGAAACTCTTGAAGAAAATCTTGACTACTATGTATTTATGTAGTGTGTTGCTTGTGTGTAAAACCTTCATGTTTAAGGATTTCCATATTAGTTGGTTTTGGTTGCTAGTAAATAAAGTTTTCCATTCAGTTCCCTGTAGTGAGTGCAGAAATAAGGTCTTATGCTTGTTACATGAGGAGATATGCTTAGATCTGCTGTACTTCATGCACCTCCCTAAGACCATTTCAATACTAGTCATCCTATCCATTATTCTTTATCGCTGAGATTTGTGAAGTGGTACAAACCAGAAGATAATCTTTCATGGCCACCAACTCCTTAAATAAGATTTTTTTTTTGGCCTGTAGCCTGTATCTGCAGAAGCTTCTATGAGAAAGGTGAGCTCAGCATACAGTTCTTGGTACTTTTTCCCTTGTAACTCCACAATACACTGCCTTGTAGCTTCTGTTTTCATTGTTCAGGTAAGTAGCAAGGCAGGAGCAATTAAGGGGAAATAATATCTTCAATATGCTCCTCTGAGCCTGCTCCTCTAGCATCCTCCACACATCTGTAAAGCTTCCAGAGCTCTGGGGATGGTGTGTTTAATGTTCACTGCTGGTTTTGACTCCACAACATGAAAAGCCACATCTCTTCTAGCAGTCTCTGGAGACTGAATGTTCACAACGTTCTTAGTAAATGGGGAACTGGGGGACTGGCATTGCTACTTACAAATAGATATAATTTCTCAACATTGTTTCAGAAATTTATTGTGTATAGTTGCAGAATAGAAGTAATAAACAGTTACTCAGCTTTGTGAAATGAAAATATATTTGTATGATGTTTGACAGTTATGTAATGTGTATATTTTGCTACTTAATCAGTGATGATGAAATGTTAATTGTAACTATTTTACAATCCTTTAGGTGGCTATAATAGCTGGAAATTTTGAGCTTGCTGAATATATCAAGAATCACAGGGAAGCTGATATCGGTAAGCAGAATATTTACAGACACTGAAAATTATTTGCATGTGTTTAAACTGAGATTTTGCAACGATCTCAAATTGTATTCTGTGTGAGATATGGCAATGGGGCTAATGACAGTATTGTTTCAGGGACATTTTAAAAGTAACTTTTCTTTATGAAATATATGAAAATGGGAAAAACTGAGATGTTGTCAAAAACATATTCTCATAATGAAAAATTGATAGTAATGCAAAAGAGTGGTAGTTGCTTTACAAGTTAGTAGCAGATTAAATATAAACATAAATAAAGCAGATAAATATAAACATCCACATATTTTGAAGAGCCAAATTGGCTCAAGTTGGAATAATTAATCAGAAAGAAAGATGGTTCTCTGCAATTAAATGAATATAGAGAAAAAAATACCTATCCATATCCATAAAACCCTTCCCTCTCACTGAGTTTGGTGTGTGGCACTGAATGAAAGCTAGTGACAAGTGTTAAGGGCCCTTGAGAAAAAAAAAACCTCAAGGCTTTTAAAAGTTCTTTCTGAATAGTGAGTTTTGCTGTTAAAAAAAAAAAAAGTTTGATTAAAGTGATTTCTAATACAGTTTGATTAAAATGAATTAAAATGCTTTCATTCAATTTACTTGAAGTTCCACAGGAGCATCCTGAAGTCGAATGAAAAAAGGCATTCCTTCTGAAGAAGGAGGGATCTGTATAGTCGCTTGCACTGATTTAATTTAGGGGTGCAATTCTATGACTTTGATAGCATTTAATTTACGTGGAAAACTAGGCCAGCTCACATGTAGCTTATGACTGTGAAAGAATACTCTTTGCTGTATGCACTGAGAAAACTGAGGACACATTGCATAAAAGCTTTGTGTAAAAGTTATAACTTCTTCATCAAAGTTTATAATGAGTTTGTCAGGTTTTTACATGAGTTGGTGGGATGGTTCCTTTCCATATAAGTCTTTGTTCTTCTGTATTTATAAACAATCTGATGTGAAAAATTAACTAAAATTGAACCAGTTATTCCTCATAGGGTGACCATCTTATTGGTGTTTGCATTTATATATGGCTGATGATTTTATAACTTTGTGAAAATGTTGAAACGAAAGGAAATGTTGGTTTAGGTACAAGTATTCCCTTTATTTCTGCCATGTAAGTTTTTGATATTTTAGCTTGTGTGTAGAGTTAGAACAAAGCACTGCACACAGACAATACACAGTGATATGTTTTGTTTTTCGTCAGATGGATTTTGTTCTCTTAAAAATAGTAGTGTGCAATAAAAGGAAAACTTCCTAGTAAAGGAATGATTGATCGTGCATACACTTACAGTATGTGTAACTGTAAAGTAAAAGTAATACTTAAAGTATTACTTGATTAAAAACTGGTTTGCATGAAACCACGTTGATATGAATTCATCATTTTTTGGATTGGCCAATTCTGCACTACTTTCCTTTCCCCAGACGAGTGTGGGTTCCAAGTTGTTTCAATATGTGGGAGAAATTGGAATGAAGTTATGAAGTAGATGGATGAGAGTCATTTCAGGAAATAAGTGATAGCTGCGTGGCTGAGGCCTTAGGCAGATTTTATTACTGCTGATTGTATAAATTTTCGGTAGGATTTGGTGTTTTCTAGAAAAATGCTTAGAAAATCTATTGTATGGGAAGATTCTCTGAATTTTCCTGATGCCTTCGCTTCTCCACTGAAAAATAGAAATACTGATACTCAGTGATTCACGTGTTTTTTGCAACATATGATGGATTACACATAACTATTTAAATGAGTAATTTGTTTTAAAGAATAAGCATTACCTTATGTTGTTTCCTCACAGATAATTTAGCTGGACATTTGCCCCTTAAGATTTATTAATTTAAAAAGAAAAAGTTAACTCAAAAATGTCTATTTCTGGAATGTTTCCCAGTTTAAAAAGAAAAAAGTCAAAGATGAATGTCCTGAGCAGAGAACCTGAGAGCTAGTACAATGGTGAATGTGTAGAATAATGACAGCATTTAAACTTTAACAACTTGTCTTTTTTTTTGTCTTACTTGTCTGGTTATCTACTGTATTTATGAACGTTTGGATGTATTCTAACATATATCATTAGAGAAATGTGCTAAGATGTGTGGCAACATATATCAGAGTAATGTGTGACAATGAGTGCAGTTCCTCGGGGAACAGTGTTTAGATTGAGTGCACCCTCATCAAGTTTGCAAGTGACACCAAGTTGTGTGTCGCAGTCAGTGTGCTGGATGGAAGGGATGCCATCCAGAGGGACCCTGACAGGCTCAAGATGTAGGCCCATGCAACCAATGTGAAGTTCAGCGAGGCCAAGTGCAAGGTGCTGCCATTCAGGGCAGTCCCAAGCACAGCTACAAGCTGAGCAGAGAATAGACTGAGCACAGCCCTGTGGAGAAGGACTTGGAGTATTGGTGGATGCCAGCTCAACATGACCTGGCAATGTGTGCTTTCTGCCTAAAAAGCTAACTGTGTCCTGGCTATAAATCCTGGCATATCTAGGGCAATCTGGGCTAGTAGGAGGATGTCCCTGTGCATGGTGGGGGGTTGGTACTAGGAGGGCTGTGAGGTCCCTTCCATCCCAAACCATTCTAGAATTCTGTGATTTTACAATCCTTGGCTGCATCAAAAGCAGTGTGACCAGCAGGATGAGGGAGGTGATTCTACCCTTTTGTTATGGTGAGATCTTACCCTTGCAGTACCATGTACAGCTCTGGGGTCCCCAGGACAAGAAGGACATGGAGCTGTTGGAGTGAATCTAGAGGAGGTCACGAAGATGCTCAGAGGGCCAGAGCACCTCTTCTATGAAGACAGGCAGGGAAAGTTGGGATTGTTCAACCTGGAGAAGTGAAGGTTCTGAGGAGATCTTAGAGCAGCCTTTTAGTACCTGAAGGGACCTACTGGAAAGCCACGTAAGGACAGTTTAAAAGTGCATGTAGTGACAGGACAGATGGTAATAGCTTTAAGCTGAAGGTGGGGAGATTTATATAGATACAAGGAAGGAATTCTTAGGTTGAGAGTTGTGATAAATTGGCACAGGTTGCCCAGAGAAGCTGTTGGTTGCCTCTGGATCCCTAGCAGTGTTCAAAGCCAAGTTGGATGGTGCTTTGCACAACTTGGGCTAGTGGAAGGTGTCCCTGCCCATGGCAGGGGAGTGCAACTAGGTGGGCTTTGAGGCCTCTTCCAACCCAAACCTATGTGATTCTTAGATCCCAGAGTCAAGAGAGTGGGAAAGAATAGCAAAGATCTTGGAAACATTCATCATGAAGATAGAAAGGACAGATCATACTATGAAGTCTCTTGAGAAATGTTATATCTTTCATCCCTCAGGAAGTTAGATGTTGAATTTTGATATTAAATCATTATTTAATCATTGTTATTATTTTAGGCTCAATTAATAATTTTAATCACTTTATATTTTGTAATTATTTCAGACTCATTTAATAATTAATGAGTTACAGTTGTGAGAAATTCTTTGGAATATGTGCAGCTCTGGGTGTGTCTCTTCTAGGGGGGCTTAAGATTGTTAATGCTGATCTGATCAACAGTTTAATAGTAAACTATTCATGTTTATTCAGAGTAGCATTCATTGGAAGGAGGGATTGATAACGCATTGGCCAGAAGTCCACATTGGTCTTGTAAGATTTCTGACCTAGTCTTCTAACTTTCAGGGATCTTCATGCCCAGTAACTTTAGCTATAGATCTCTTAAAATGCAAGCAAAGGATATGGCTGAGTAATATAGGTGGCAATAATATTTTTTCAAAAAGAATCTACCTGTTTTCTTGATTATGTCATTGTAAGGATGGGAAAAAATTGATAGGTGATAATAACTGGAGGCTGGACCTAACTTAGTTCCAAGAGCAATTTTTTATCTGGTGACAGAAACAACTTTTTACATTTTTTCAAACTGGAGTATCAGAAATATGAAAAATAATATTTACTTGAAATCTCTAATCTTCCACAGCAAGTAACTACACTATCTGTGTCCATCTGTTTTGATGTGTGCTAATTAACATTATTCTTAGATAATTTTGTTGTCCCAAACTATTGCATTAGGAAGTCATTTGTACTTTCAATGCAGAAGGTATTATGTAGGTGTCTTCCAGTTTGTCAGTAGTCACAAAGCTGTTTCAAGTAATGTTGCCAAAACTGCAATTATAGGGATCTAACAGCAGTCATGTAATGCTTATGATTCATGGTCCTGTGCCATGCGTTGCAGTGAATGAGCTGCTTTGTTCAGTGCAGAGATCACAGCTCAACCTTTCCGTGGGAGGAGGATGTCGCTGCCTGTGGAGTGGAAGGATGAGTCTGCAGCATGCTGAGACCCAAAGTACTACATCTCAATGCACTGGTCCACAAGAGCTCCACATAAATAAATATTTATACTTAAGTGCTGGTTCTATCACTTATGAACTATTCCAACTTTGCCTGGCAATTATATGGCAGTGGGATACCATTTTAGGCTGTACACAAAGTCCGGGACTGTTCAGTTTAGAAGAATCTCAGTTGCATGCCTTACAGGGGTGGGCTTTTCCTTTTATTTTTTTTTTTGTTTCCCCCTAGATCCATGCCAGGTTGTAATCCCTGTTGAAGGTGGTTGCGCAGCAGCTCAGGTGAAAATGTTGGTTTATCCTCTGCAGGAGAAAATTTCCAATTTACAGCAGAACTACTAAACTTTATTTCTACACATCAAATCCCACTGCGTCTGGTCTTCCTTTTTTTTTATAATTTTTTTTATAATTTAATTTGAAATATCTTAGACAGATGTGTTGAAATGCTGAAAGTTAGGCATATATAAAGTAAACTTCTTAGACGTAATTGTAAGACTTCACGCTGTTCTGTAAAAGGAAGAACACATAAAATATCTAGTTTGGAGCCAAAAAAAGGCAAAACCCATCTTACTGGAGTAATGCGAAATCTGACCATGAGAGAGGAAGGTTTATGTAAGGTGTGTAGTGTCTGGTTATCTCACTAGATCTTGCCAGATAAAGGTATATGCTTAGTGACAATGTGAGCACACATGTTTAAGGACTAAGTTGGTCTGTTTCCCTTGCATAGAGGTCAAGTGGATTTAAAGTTTGTATCGACAGAAGATGTAGGTACCATTGGCAGCCTTATTAATCTGAGGAGTCCCTAACTAGTCATCTGAAATAAGAGATTTTGCCAGCAAGGTTTCTCAGCTCCATAAAATGAGTGTGTTTTCAGACAGATAATGTCATTTAGGGTTTCATAACCATCAGGAGTGGTCAGAGCTGGCAGATACACTCTGAGGCAGCTCCCAGCAGCAGCCCTTTGGTTGGAGAGGTACTTTAACAGACTTACCTACCTACCTACCTCCTTGTCATTTCAGTCTGGAGAAAGCTTGATTTCTCTCATTCACATCCTCATTGTGAATGGGTGCAGCTCTCCTCATAGAGGAAGCTTGTGTTGAAATGAGGGGTGATCTATGGAAGAAGGAATCCAAACTCTCCGGCTAATCTGATCTGCAATACATATATGTTCAGGCAAGGTTGCACTTTGAAGCAGTTATTTTCCTTTTCATAGAATCATAGGTTGGAAAAGACCTCTAAGATCATCAAGTTCAGTTGTGCTCATTGTCGTCCTGTCTCTTGTTACTTCGGAGAAGAGACCAACCCCCACCTCACTACAACCTTCTTTCAGGTAGTTGTAGAGAGTAGTCCGGTCTCCCCTCAGCCTCCTTCAGGCTACAAAACCCCGTTCCTTCAGCCACTTCTCATCAGACTTGTGCTCCAAACCAGTTATTTGTCCTCCTTTGGACCCATTCCAGCATCTCAAGACCTTTTTGGCTGAAACCCTGGTGTGTCCAATCAAACTGGAATTTCACAGAACCTGCTTATGCTTAGCTACCACGTAGATCTGTTAGCTATTCCATCCTGTTACAAAACTTGACCACTTTTCTTGAAGTTCAAAACTGTACGGGTTCTCTTGCGTATGTTCTCCATCTGTCAACTTTGAGGACTGATGTAAAGACTACCTGCACTCCTGAGTCCATCACTGCTGCTCCTGGGTAGTACATTAGGTGTCTGGATAACCAATTTGTTCAAACAGTGGCATGGAAAGTATTTACAACAGATCACTATTTTTTTTTTTACTTGGTGTTGCCATTTTCAAAAACAAACCAAGAAAAAAAGCCTTGCCAGTGATTCCTGTGGCATAGTACAATAGAAGACACCTTGCTGTCATTAACACAGACAATTCACTTTAGTCTTACTTCAGACAGAGATGACACAGTTGTATAGGAGTAAATTATACATAAAAGATAAAGAGTTCAGAGGAGATAAAAAAGGGGTATCAGTAAAGGATTAAAACCAGTATCCAGAGTTCATTGTATTAATTTCTTTTGTGAGGGTGTAAACATCAGGGAATCCCTTTTGTTTTCTCGACAGATGTTTGAAAGGTGAATGAAAATTGCTGTGTCATTTAAAAAGTAATCCTATTTAAAAAAAAATATTTTTTGTAAAGCAAGAAAACCTATTACCATAGGATATGTAGAAACCTGTTTTATAAGCGGCATGAAATACTTAGTATAGCTTCTCAGATTATTTCAATTCATCATGCCCCCAAATATAGTTTTTTTGAGGAATAATAGCAACATTCAAGCAGTTTATTTTAATTATCACTTATTTTGAAAGTCTTTGGAACCCAGAATTGTCTTGCAGCTCAGTGACTATTGTTCCATCTTCTTTTCTGCTTTGAGGAAGACATTAAATATGCTCCTGATGAACAGCACAGCAGTTACATATTGTTAAAAATAATAATAACGTTCCTCTCTAAATATCTTTTATTTTAACTAGATTTAGTACATATCTAATTTATTTAACTTTATGCATTTATTTATTGCAAACTAAGAGAAAGTAATAGATTAAAAGATGTGATGAATAGAAAAGTTAATCCCCGATTGTTTTCATCCAGCCTGCAGCTGTCTCCGAGTAAATGAGCACAGCAGATTTAGGAAGCATTCTCTATACAGAATTTACTATGGCTTCTATAGGATGGAGGTACAAAACCTAATCATATATGTAAGAATATTGAAGCTTTCATTAGATACAGATATGCAGATATTAAGTATGTTGCAAGCTGATAATCCTTTGACATGGATAACCTATTTTTAAATCACTCTTTTGCCTTGGTTCTTTGTGATGAATTTTCAGATGGATTAAATGACATGGGTTGTTCTTCTTCAAGTGAACAAGGTTTGTTTTATGTTGTACATCTTGTCCTTCAGCAGCTCCGAAGCTAGAAGCAATAGGATTCTTTTGTTTTATTTTTGTTTGCATTTGAAAAATGAAACACATTGAGCTGGTGTGCGAGTTTTTGGTAGTTTATTAGCAGACTAACTAATACTTGGATACTGTTGCTAGGCTTCAAGTCAGAGTTCCTGTATTCCTCTATAATTATGCAGAGATATGTGGATGTGACGGTTGGTCTGTGCTTTCACGTGGATTTTTTTTTTTTAATATTGAAAGTCTGCTAATATGGTAGGCTTATCCTTTAAAAAGTACATATTCCACACTGGGCAATTGCTTTTAAATAAAACATTTTTAAGTGTGAGTAAAAGTGTTTATTGTTATTGGAATTGTGACTGTAAGCATCTTAAAAAATATGCATTTTGTTGTGGAATAAGCAGAACAGGTCTTTAATAAGACAAGCTGGTTTGTGGTAAAATTGCTTTTCTAACCCGTTTTCTTTAATTAGATCAGAGTGATTGAGGTCAACATTCTTGGTTTTTCAACTGTAAATATTTTTATTAAATGCTAGCTGGGCCAATAAATATTCTGTTTGTTTACTTATTTACTTTGGTTTGGGGAACCTCAGTAATTTTGATTTTTCACAGATCAAATTCCTGCAGAACACCTCTCACGTTAAGAGGAATTATATTTAGAAAGATAGAAGGAGAAATAAGAAAATGCAGTAAATCAAAAGTCTTAAAAATCTACAAGCCTGTCAGCACTATGTTACTTAATAGAAGCAAAAGGGACACAAGCATGTTTGTAGCCCTGTGTATCTGTCATCTGAATGTGAATAACATTAACCTGTTTCATATACTGGCGGGCATTGTAACATGGAAAAAGGATGATATTAGTGTAATCAGGATGGCAAAGGCACTGAGATCTCTACTGCCCACATTGTAAATGCATATTGTTTGGTAAATTGTCACAATCCTGTGTTTTCCCAGTTTCTTTCAAATACCTCTTCTAAATTAGTATTTCTCATGCCCACAGGAAAAAATGACCCAACCCTTTACATTAATGACTTTTAAGCAGGGTTACAGCCAAATGAATATTGGTTGGTATGAAATGCATTTGTTGCTACTATTTATCTCTGTTTTCTGAAGGGTTGCAAGGAATGCAATGTCATATGTTCAGTCTTCCTGTGTGGTAGCTAACAAATTGGAAAACTGGGAATTACAATCTGTTAATGTAATTACATACCAAAATGTAGGACAGAGCTTGAAAAACTTACAGTATTTTTTTTTCCTTTGATCACAAGTATTTTTTTTCCCTGTGTGTATATTAGTACGAAATTTTGCAGTAACAAGTTTTGTTTCAAAGTTCAAACTTTATTTTCAGAAGTCGGTTATTCTTGTTGGCCTTTGAAGCTGGGTGTGTTTGGTGTGTATGACGTGGAACACTGTGCAGAGCAGTGCACATTCTTTACCTTTTCTTGGGCTTACTCCAAGTTCTGCATGGAAATTAAGGAGAGAACTGGTGATATACAGAACTGCTGGTATAGGTGCAGTAGACTTTAGAATGATGTGGCCTGGTTTTGTAAACCAGTCTGTAGTGTGTCCTTGCCACCTGCCAGGTAGGCAATGATTGCCACAGCTACTCCTGTTAGAATTTATTTTACAGGCTGAGCAAGAGGAACCTTGTAATTGAGCCGAAAATAAACTACTAGAGGAATCTGAGGCTATTGAGTGTCCATGAGATAGTTTTGGTCTTGGGTAAGAACCCTGTGGTCTGAGTAGTGGATGCAGGTCACACAGGGCTCACTGTCTTCTCGACATTGTTTTCTTAGAGATGTTTGAGATGTTTGAGAGGGTGGCAGAGGAAGGGGAGAAAGGAAGGGAGAGAATTGATGCTGCAGTCTTGCCTCAATCTTCATGCTCAGACCCAAAAGACTGGGGTCAGATCCCGCTTCCCCCAAGTGTGCCTTCTAGATAGCTCCTAGTCTGCTATCTCCTCATCAGGAGAAGAGCTTCTCACCTTCTCTGCTCCTTCCAGGCTGGAACCATTATAGCTAGCGATTTGGAACTGTACTTTTTGGTAAGGTTCATCATCATCAGTGTGCTGTTTCCTCAAGGTGTAGGGACAAGTTACCTTTCCCAAGTCCTTAAAGTGTCCCATAAAGGAGGATTATTTCTTCTTTTTTTCCCTTGTTTTTTTTTGTTTGTTTTTTTTTAAATTTTAAATAGCTTTTACTGGCTTGACACCACTGAGGTAGTGTATAGGGGAGTAAAATCAGAGGCCAGGTACAGAACTAGTGTAAGTCACTGAACTAAAAAAAAAAGAAATTAAGTCATACAGCACAATCAGTAAGAAAAATGATTCAAGTATACCGGCGTAGTTGCTGAGACGGTGGACAAAAATTGAGTGTATTTTTGTATATCAAACAGATTATCAAATGATTAATTTCCTCCTTCACAAAAATGGAGGTAATTGTGCAGTCCTCAAAAACTCTGGTGGGATACATAGAAGGATAATGCCATTGAGCTAAGTAGGCAGATCAAGGGTCATGTTATGAGCAGACAGCGATGCACATACTCTGAAACTCTCAAATGCTGAAATTCTGAACTAGTATTTCAGCCAGACTGGAACTTATGGAACCAATGGTTTTCAGTTACTCCCTGCGAGTGAAATTCAGTGCTGTTCAGCCTTGTGGCTGGAGCCTTCTCAACCCTGTAACTCGTCCCACAACTCGCTGAAAATGGTCAGCAGATGACCCATCCCTTGGGAGTATGCTTTGCGATTCACTCTTCCAGACAAGATGCCAGATCCTGCACCAGTGTGTCTTTGGGGGACAAGGGCAGATACTACTTGACGTTGCAGTTGAATTTGAGTGTGTGGATGTAAAAAGGAAGTAGTACTTCTGAATTTATATGCTATCTGAAATTTCTTCAGTGATCTCAAATTAAATTTTATGGGTCGTAAATCACAAAACTGGAAGAGGTTTATGGGGTCATGCTGTCTGACCTCCATAGTGCAGATTACAGAGTCTGTATTAACTAATTCCTTCTTGAATTGGTTTGTAACTAGAAAAATCATTCTGTCTTGCAAAAGACCTGCAATAACATAAATGGGTTTTGGAAAATTGTATCCTAGTCACAGAATCGCAGAATCACATTTGCTTATTGTTGTAGAGTTGATTAGCCCTTAATGTAACAGACGTGTCTTGTTTGTAGTATCTGCTTCTCTGGCTGTAGCAACTGGACTCTGAGTATAGCTCAGTCTTCTTTACTACTCTGTGTCTGCATTTCTCTTCTAAAGCTACAAGGAGCTGGCCTCAACTTTTATAGAGGAAAAAAATCTGAGGAGGAGATGGAAAACTTGAGTGCATGTCTTAACTGAATATAAGCAACTACCATGGACTTTTTGGGTTATATTTCCATTAGATCACTATTAAGCACCTTTATGCTAACTTTTCTTAGGGTCTGCTATAATCTGTATCCCTAGACTTTGTATAATCGTGCTTTTTTTAAGAGGGCATGCCCTTTGGAAGTGTGTGATCAGTGAATTTCAATCATGATATATATAGGTCTCTCTGTAACAGGACAGGAGGATTTGGATGGTGATACCAATGTTAGGATGAGGGCCAAACCTGTGATAAGGCAGGGAGCCTTCAATGCAGGAGTAAGATATGAGGCAGCCTAAAGGGATAGTACAGAAGGCTAAAAACTGTTTGAAGCATCTCACAGAGACTTCTAGTATTCCTGAAAAGTGAATATATTTTCTTCAAATAATTTTTCAACATGAGCCTCAAGAGCTCTTGAAGACTATGTGAAAACTTTGTGGGTTTTCAAACACTGAAGCAGTGAAGCCAGGTCAAAAATAGAGGTAGGACAAATGGAGAAATAGATGTGCGCAGAATCCCATGGCTTTCTGTTTCTCCCATTTACAATGGTGAGAACACAGGAAAAAGAGATGAAAGAACATGAAATAATAGCTAGATTTAAAAAAAAAAGAGAAAGGGAAAAAATAGAGATTGATAAGAATAGTCAGGAGTGCTTCCTGAAACAAATTCCAGTGTTTCCCAAAGTAAATACAGAAGTGGACTAAAAAAAAAACCTACAAAAACCCCAACCCAAAACTCTCTGTAATAAGGCTTTTATACTGAGCACTTCATCACAAGCCTTTCTATGTGTCCTCTAAGTTCCTTTATATAATTAGGCTACCAGCAGACCAGAAAGTTACAGAACAGAAAAGATACGGAAACAACTTGGTTATATTGTCAATCACGTAAAACAAGTATTTGATTGAATAAAAAAATTGTATGAATGTAAAACTGAATATTTTATGAGCATAGTGGTTATAAGGATAATATTTTTCTTGTAGATAGGTATAAACTTTTAAAGTTGTGCTCTTCAGTAATAGCTAATATTCTCCATTTTGAGCAGATTTATTACACTTCAATGACTCCCTTACTTGGAACTCCTCTTTTTATTATGCTAAATTTATATTTGCATTATTTTTAACAGCTAAACATACTGTTTTCTTCCAAACTAGAATATTTATCATAATTAAATGGATGTTATGTTTTCTATTCAATATAAAATGGTTTGGCAGTTTACCTTAAGAACCGAGGCTTCATTGAAGAAAAAAAATTGTTTTAATAACTAACTTAGGAATAATCTGATTTTTATAATAAGGTATTAATGTCAGAATTCTTGTGAAAATTGATCTGGTAATTTGCAGTCTCTTTAAAAAGAAATAGTATCCTTGTAGAAGATTATTTGTTGTCAAATTATAGATAAGGCTTGATAAAGGGATAGGCTTTGAAGCATACTGGTTTGTAATGAGTGTAATATTTCACACTGCATTTCACACTGTTCACAATATTTAACGCTGTTGCTGTTACTCCATTTATATCCCAATCTCCTGTGCTATGTCTGAGTTGATAGTCTTTCCCTTGGAGTTCAGAATAAGCTGTATCTTTTTGCAGTCAGGATTTTGTGACACTGTGGAATGCATCTTCAGAGTAAATACTTTCTGAGTATTTAAATCAGATCTCCTTAGGATCCTGGACAGAGTTCCCAGGAAGTCCAAGGCCATCAAAACTACTGGAATCTTTTCTGTTCCCTCTCTATTTTTATGCGTTTGGACATTTTGTATCTTTTTTTTTTTTTTTTTCCCTCTTCTGTTTCATTGCTAGATGTTCACTTCACTGGAGAAAAAAAAAAAAGTTTTTGAGGATTTTTCTGTATTTTGCAGTCCTAAGGGCAGTTGAATCAGGATGTCTTGTTTACTGGTTTCTATGGTTTTCTGAAGTGACAACCCTATAGGATGTGTATGTTGTTTGTTACAGTAACCTCTTTTTTAGTGGATTGGAGGAATAGCTACTTTGGAGTTATCTGGCTTTTGTGTGTTTTCAGGGATAGTTGAAAATGTAAAATATTTCTAAACATAGTAATATTAGATGTAATTTATAGGTGGCACATGTTGTTAAGGGATGACAATTTTAATCCCTTCAATTTCCAAGTTAACCAATTAGACAAAGTTTGATTTATTAGCCTATCTAAACCTATTTTTGTATTTGAGTGTAACTATAGATATAAATGCTAACAAATAAACTGGTCATGCAGGGAGCTTACTGCTTTGCACCTCATTCTCTGGAGCATCTCTCTCTGCTCATTCCCTGATAACTGGATGGACATTTCCCATTCAGGCCGTTGCAAGCACCAGACTGGGCCAGGCATTCCCACCTCCCAGGGAAGTGTAGTTTACATCACTGGTGTACAACAAGATTGTTTCCTTAGAGAATCTCTATTCCTTTTAGATTTATTTTTTTTACTCCCCTTAGCCTTCCTATTTGTCTCGACGATTTCATATGCAGGTTTTGAAATCAAAATACTACTTTCTGCTCTATTTTCCATGTAGTTTTGCTGAAATAATTGTTCAGAATTTTTCATAAAGAAAGAATTATGATACCATCTTGATTCAGAAGAGGTTGCAGAGTAATATCCATTGGAGTGGCCATAATTTGATGAAATGCATGTTGAATGGAAACAACAGAAGATTTATTGAATTGAAGAGGCAGGAAGATTTACAGCATTAAATTGTATTATTTGTATGTGTGTGGGAGTATCTCTTGTTCTCTGTTAATTATATATTTCTACTAACTCCAGTAGATAGGACTTCAATAATGTAGTGAAGATACCATCTTAAAACTATCATCCTAGCTGTTTGTCTTTTAGAAATAAGGAAACTATGAAAATAAAATGCCCAGACTTTATTCCTCCTCCTAATGTACAATAATTACAATGAATACATTACTTGATAAATTTCTATTCTCTATATATAATCTTTTGTATTACAGCATTTCTTCCTTGGGAAACTGCCTCTTCATCTCTTTGGATCATCTGAGAGAGCAAAATTTAACATAAATTCTGTGATGTGCTTTCAGTATTAAATGTGCCTTATCAAATCTATAATTTCACACAGATTATTTATCCTGAAGAATTTATTTGTTGCTCCTGGAAAAAAAACCTTCCAAGTGCAGACTGTCAGCTTGCTGCTTTGCCTTTTGGGTCTCTCTTTCCTTTTTCAAGGGAGGGTTGGTTTTTTGGGATATTTTTCCTTTCTTTCTGGAACACATAGTCACTAGTACTTCTATCACTTCTGGGATTGCCAGCACCATGATACATGTCTTGACCTCAGGGACTTTAGCAGACTAAAATGAAAGCTTTCATGTGCATTACTTGTGTTTACCTGTTCTCTTCCTTCGCTTCTACCTATGTGAGTGGTCCTGCAGAGATGAGAGTGCCTGTAGCCCCCACCCCATGGAGACATACAGCATCTTGTGCTCTACAGCCTGATCTCATCTCACCATCTTTGCCTCCAAAAGGAAACCAAACCCCTCCTGCTTGTCCATGTAGCACTTGGCCAGATGTCTGGAGTCACAACTTGGCCACGAGTCCACAGAAATTTCTTTGCTTGTTCAAATTTATCTTTTGAGGGCTAGGCTCTTTATTTTTGGGTCAAAGTATGGCTTGTCTTGCCGGCTTCATTAACACTCTTGAGAATGCCAGGTGCTAAAGAGCTCTATTTTTGCTGTGCAGATCAAGTGTGTCTAGTTTCTTGTGGCCTACTTTTACATATTTCTTCATCCTAGGACTAGGAAAAGCTGTGAAGGGAACAAAGAGATTGTGAATAGCCAAAGAAAAAGGCTATGATATTATTACAAGAAAATAAGGGTATTTCTGTGTGATTCCATTTCTGAGAGGACACAGAATTAAAATTAAAGGCAGGAAATGATGCATATAAAAACCAAATAAAATCAAAAGTGGTGTAGTACATTTTGCTAGTATTATTTAATCAGTCAGTCAACTATTTCCAGATGATTCTACAAGAAATGATTTTAACTTTTTGAATAAAGGATTCTTAAGTACTGGTGTCTCAGAAATTTCCTCTCTTATTCATGGATATTCCAGGGCATTCTTATTTAGCATTTAGTATTAAGTAGTTATCTTCAGAAAGTGAGGAAATGGTGAGTAAACTGATGGCGCTTTCTCCCCAAAGGAGAAGGCATTCAACCTGCTGGGGGTCTGTGCTTAAACCCAGTGGTCTCACTTTTAAACATGGATGATTGACTGGTCTGCAGGGAGCTTAGAAAGGAGAATGGGATCAGAAAGGAGATGCTCTGTTCCTTTGTGTAGAAGCCAACAGCCAGCACAGGAACTCTGACACAGACCTGGCCTCAGAGTGGAAGGACTGGGATCTTGCTCTGGAATAGTTGATGAAGAGTTGAAGAGCAAAACTCAGGAAAAATGGCAGAGAATCATAATGACTTGCTGGAAGGCAAGAAAAAATTCCTAACACTACACCAACCAATAAATTCTAGTTCTCCCTGTAGATGCTTTGGACTTTCGGACATGCTTCTTGTCCCCTGAATTCTCTTTGGTTGTTCCATATGCAATACCTTGATTGATCACCAGGAACTGAGTACCCAAGAGCGCTCTGTATCTTAGTGTTGTGTTTGCTTTTGTCTGCAGTGCTGTGACTCCAGGTATGTTTCTGACTTTTGAAGACAATCCCAGATGTTTACTGCATGTGCTCAGAGCCAGCAACTGGAAAAACACTTAAACCAAAAGACATAAAGCTAAGCTTTGTGTTGAACCATGCTTACCATCAGAAGGCCTCCCAGCAAATGGGTTAATGTAGGCATCAGTCTGTCTCGAGGAGTGGCTGGAATGAACTCATTTGCCGGCCTCAGCAATACACAATTGGTTTGTGATTTGAGCCTTTTCTTTAGTACCACTGCCAAGTCCTCATGTTCCGTATTGGACTTGTCTACCTGCAAATTCTATTCTAAATAAGGCTTTTAAAAATATTTTTTCCAGGTGATTGCATCTTACATGTTTCAGGCCACTTTTCCATTTTATAGTGATTGTTTTCCAGTTTCTTTTCTTCATTGTCATCTTTCCTCACTCTTTCTAAGATACACCACTTTCCTGAGGAAATTGCTAAGATTTCTCCATGTTGACTTCTCCTGTCCCTTGGCAATTTTTTATGAGACTGTGAGATTACTGAGATAAGAAAAATACTTTGCCCCTTGTCCTAATCGAGAGCAAGGCTGAATTTCAGCCCCATGCAGAGTGATCTGCACCTTTTCAGAGCCTGACTGATGCAGGTTTAAAGCTCATCATGCCACTGTATGTGCAGCAGTTGCATTGAGCAGAGTGAATTCTGGAAGTCATATGTAAGGTAGTTAAGCTTCAAGTATATTGAGTGCCGTGGCATTTTCCATACTGCTGTGCATATGACAGCACTGGGCTGCTAGCAATGGATTAGTAGCTTAACCTGCCTCCAAGGAAAAATTATGTTAGAACAAGTAAGAAATTACAGGCACTTGTAAAATGTATTGTTGGTCATCATTTAGATCCATGAACTTCCATCTTTTAGAAGTTCCGTGAAACTTTTTTTGAAGTTTAGGAATTACACATAGCTGAAAGACATCCCAAGAATCTTCTGCTGTTTTCCTTTCTAATCAGTCCTTAGGACAGAACATTTTTTTTTCTTTTGACTCATTAGAATAACAGTGTTTATTCAGATATCTCTGCAAGCAACAGATACACATTCTTACATGTGAAGTTAACCGAGAGACAAAAAACGTAAGAAGTAATCTAAGATTTTTTTTTTCAACTACGTGAGAGGAATTTATCTCAATTCCTAATACAGGAAATGCTAACAGCAAATTCCTAACACAGGACTTTATTTTTCTTCCTTGCAGTAAATAATGCAATATTAATTTTGGGTTTGTTTTTCTCATTGCTAGCTTGGTTGCGCATAGTGGGTGAACATGCATTTTCTTATGATGGATGGATGGAGAAGGATTTCATTTCCATCACCTTTACTGAAAACAGCAAAAGCTTGGATACCTCCAAACCTGGTGGAGTTTTCTCCAAATGCCTGTGCTGAAGGATTTTTTTTTTATTTTGATTTTTTTAATGAAGATCTAGTTGAGTCAAAATCCCTGTGGGTTAAGAGTGCTTCTCATCCTTCCATGGAGAATAAATTATCTTAGAAAGTACTTTCAAAAGTTGCTTTATTTCAGATATTTTATGCAATGAAGCAGAATTTTTGTCCTGTCCGGAGACTTGGAGTGAGTAAAAACTTTTTGATTGTGTGGTGACATTAATTATGTTGCATTTCCAGGCAGAATTTTGGACTTTTTCATTTGTTTTCATTTTAATTTTCTTATTTTTTAAAGCAAAACAATAAACCAAACACTTACTGAATTATTTAAAAAATAGTTTAGACTTTTCCCCTTTTTGAAGGATCTGTCTCTTCTTTGAAAGTTAAATGAATGGAGAACCTGTTATTAAGTCTGGGGTGTTGACAGTAGTTGAGTAAACAGAGTTCCTGTGTGGGGTGATGCCCTGGTTGCCGTGGTGACAGCGCTTTGTTTGAAGTGTGGCACAGCATCCTGTGGGCTGGAAATGACCACCACAACTCCTCTAGATACCCAGGAATTAATGTGCCTTCTGAACGTTCCTCTTTGCAAACAGTGTTTCTGTTTTTCACCTGTAGCTCTGTCAGAATAATCAATCGTGGTTTATTCTGTGCTGTCTGAGGGAAATGCTTCAGTTGATGGAGAAGGTTTTCTTGTGTCTAAACTCTGTTATGCAAGTGACAAATTGTGCTCTGCATTAGAGATGTGTAAATCTGGATAAAATCCACCTAAATTATTACGGATTTAGGCTAGTGCCTTATCTTAGGGTGTGTTCGAGTTTCCTCTTGGAGAAGAAAAAACGACAAAATCTATTATCTCTGTTTCTGGCAGCTGGTGCAATCTGAAAAATATTTATGCAGATTAAAAACCTACTTCTCTTCTGATTTGCATCTTCTAAGTGGAAAAAAAATGGAGTAAGATGGGAATAAAGGGTTGCTTAAAAGCAAAGATTCCCCATTTAGTTATATTTAATATTTGGTAACGTTATGTTCTTGACATATGAAGATAAAACTGTAATGTACTTCTGATAATCCAAATGTTTGTACTGATCCGGTGCTATATGCAAATTTAAAAATCTAAAATTATTTGGTTAATACCAGGTTCATGTACAGTAGCTGCTCTGAAGTTTTCTGGAGCAGTAAGTTACAATGACATAAGCTTTGTATCTAGCTTTAATAGATTACACCAGCATATGGCTTTGACACTTTGTTACCATTCCTAACACAACAGGCTCTAATTTTAGAATGTCCTTTACTGGTTACAGCTGAATTGTTTTATGTCATATACTTTTTTTCTTTCACTTTTTTTTTTTTTGAGATAAAGGGCTTTTTTTTGTGGTGTTTTAATAATCATGCTGAAGTCCTTTAAGCTCTGTGGAAGCTAGAAAGAAATAGGAAAACAATGAGTCATTAAAATACATGTTGTAGAGCTGAATGTCTTTTAATTCCATCAAACTGAACACACACATACACAGAGAGAGAGAGAGAGAGAGAGAGAATAAAGATTTACACATATAGAAACAAAACCATTAAGGCCTACTTTTTATTCCACCCCCCATCTGCAGACATGTAGAAAAATCAGTGTAATTAGCTCTGACCCCTAAGAAGCTTGAAATCAAAATCAGACCTCTATTTTTAATAATATTTGGGATTTTCTCCTTTAACACATATGGATTTGGGTTGAATTTGTTATACTTTGTATGTTAGATACATACTGTTCTGTATCTTGGATCAGCAATGAAAGCAAAGGAGATCGCAATTACTCAACCTGAATTAATGATTAATTTAATTATGTTGAGTATGTGTGTACAATGTGCCAGTGATCTAAAAGAATTTATTGTGAAGGATTTTTAATAAATATATATCTATATATATATATTTGATCTTAAATTTAGGAGGGGTTTTTTTTTTGCAGAGTAATACCTCCAAACAGTCTATGGTAAATTTAATACAGCTTTGTAGTGACAGCATCACATTTGAAATACCTGGGATCCTGAGGATCAGAGGTCAGTGTTCTTTGAGGACGTGTCTCTGCTTGGTCTTCCTAGGGAAAAATATAAATCTTCAAGAAGGCAGTTAAAGTAGAGTTTTGGTCTGGATTATGTGAACATAAAAGATTTCCATAAAAGGAGAGCCTTTTCTCACTGACCTGGGGTCCTGTTTCCTTCAACTAGGAGGTGTGTTGTCACTACACAATCACTACAATACAGTGTAAATGTCACACTCCAGATTTTACTCCACAACTAAAAATCTGTGAAGGGAAATAAAATTAACTAGAGGAAAATGAGCTGCTAGTATAGTGTTTTGTGCCAGTAGTGTTACCAACTTTGTAAAAGCGTGAGTATTCTAAGACACTAGGCAAATTCTTACGGAAGCAGTATTTAATCTTGAATTTTAGGTGGACGTGGTTTGATTGGGAGCATTAATGCGTGGAGTTTACAACTGCCTGGGTATGCATTGAGGATAATAAATTCAGATGCATGGAATACTTCATAATATATGGTTTATGTAGATGTCATGTAGAAAATCTGTCCAGGATAGTTTGGTAATTTTTTTAAACTTGCAAAAACTCTACATGTCTTGACCATTCACATTAGTTTATAAATAGTGGTGTATAACTTCTTATGGCTCACTGGGATTTTAGTTTCTCACACGGATTTAAAAATTAATTTATTGTTTTTTTCTCTTTATGTTTTGTGTTGTGTAATCCTGAAGATAATAATAAGTCATGGTCTAAGATAATTCCCGTTAAATCTTACTATTGAAGATTAAGATGGTGACAGCAAGAGCATCTTCCTTCATTGGAAAGAAAAATACATAACTTTAAATTTGTGTTTAGTCTTTACTATTGTATGTCTGAAATTTCATAATTAGTTAAGAAATTAATATACTTGTTGTCACTGTGACACTAAAAGTGGGATTTTAATAATTGTAAAAAAAAAAAAAAAAGTCTCAGGTTTTTTCAGGTCCGTGCCAAAGAACCCATTTTATTGAGTGGGAGCGAGAATATACTTGAATACACATAAAGCCAGTTCCTTTTCCAAGCACGAGCGCAGGTCAGTGCTTTTGCCATCATTACAGAAACAGGCCAATTTGCAGACTCAGTTGTACCAAACACCTGCCACTGCCAGGATAGGGGTTGTAGTGACTTGTGCAGCTCCTGGAGTGAGTCTCCAGGCTTGCAGTAAGGAGGAGTGTCAGGAGTGCAGAGCAGGTTGTGAATGATACTCATTCTTAACTGCCTTCCCTTGATTTGCATTTGATTCTGAGCTGCTGAACCAGTGGTAGATTATTTCAATTTTCCTGGTGAATAATGCATGAGGGTATATAAGTGGATGTTCCTTGGCTGAGTGGGCTGCAGATGAAAAGTGTCATCTCCTTTGCAACATTAATGTGCGTTTTTTTTCTCAGGTTGAAACTGTAGAGAACATAGATATGCTTTTTTTGGGGGTAACTCCTACAAATGCCAAAATATTGGCAATGTTTGCTTTTTCTCTTCTTTTCCCTTTGAATACCTGTTATTACAATGAGAAAGTCAGTTGCCAATTTCCCATTACAAGCTTCTTTTCCTTGTGACTCCCATTCAAGATTTCAGAGTGACATTGTTGTACCTGCTGCTTAAGCTTCCTGAAAGCTACCAAGAATAGGATTTTTTTTGTTTTCTGCCACTGAGGTTAATTTGTTTTACTGACTCAGAAGCCCGAATCCTTCTCGCACCTCCTTCTCACTCTTCAGGATGTGCCTGAGGGATAATTGGAGTATCCTTTTCTGCACAAGCCGTCTTGAGGCACAGATAGAAGCAATTCTTGCACATAGTATGTGCAGTATTTCATATAGATAGATCTAAAAACACTGAGTGCTGCAATAATTGAAGCAACACTTGAACTCACCCATGATCCACTTAGTAGGACGACTTCTTAAAATTTTTCTCATATTAATTTACTAAGGGGCATCTGAGTATTTTAATATACACTTGTTTAAGTCTTTGGTGCAGGCAGATCTTTTCTCCTTTTGCAGCTTCTTAAACACTTAATCACCCAGAACACTAGAAGGTTAAAGCAGAACTGTTGTTGTTTGCTTGAGGTTAGGCTTATAATTGTGATGCATCTGTTCAAGATTGTAATTTTATCCCTGAGATATCATAACTCTGAAAATTAATCGCCCATTCTAAACAAAATATTCAACTGGAATGATCAAATGTGATGTGAAAACGTTGAGTTGTACCTGATGTATCAAATACTTTGAAAATGGTATTTGATATGAGTCCTGTGGAAGTGTGGCTAGAGAGAACTTCATAAAATATGGAATTTGCTACTGAGAAAACCAGTCTTATAAACAACAATTCTTCTGAACTCCCCAAATATAAGAATGTCCCTTGAATTTACAGATATCCAGACATGGACTGTAGGTAAGTGTGTTGTAAAATAATGCTTTTAAACAAAACTTAGCCTGATTCATAAGAAAAAGGGTTGAAAGTGTGTGGAATTGTAGAGGTAAAGTAACCAAGGCATAGAGTGGTGCAAATGTTTATAAAGTAGATATAGGTTAATAGCTATGACAACAGAATTCCATAGCTATTAAAAACCACTTTTACTAGTATTTTTTAGACTTTTGATAGCATTTGATGTAGAGATGCTAAAAATTTACTATTATCAGACTATCCAATATGAATTCTCAAAATATAGCTAAAGGAGAGGAAAAAGAGAAAAAATACTTTGAGAAGATGTGATTTGATTATGAATTAATTACAAAGCATGATATGAAAGCTGTTTTCCAGAAAGAGAAGTGATCTTTTTGTGGCACTGATTCTGTGATTCCAGCACTGCTGGGGTAGGGAAGGGGTGATGTTGGTGTCTTGTCTACCATAACAGAAAGTGGTCCCTGACTTGCATGTGTGTAATGCCAAACATCAAGAGTAAAGCAGTCTTTGTCATTGTTCCAGATGCTAAACTATTCCAGTCTTCCAAACCTTATGTCACCTTCTTCTGACACCCCTAAAAACATTTGATGTTTGTTACCTTCCATTACCGCATTTTCATTTCCTTATTTCATGTTCAGTGTGGCAGGGATAGCAGAGTAGGAGAAATGAAGAGAAACTAGTGTTCGCTTCATCTCCTCTAAATGTTTATTTTGTTCACTTTTCCACTTTCAAATCATGCCATCAGAAGAGTTTTGCTTACATTAACTTCAGCTTTCAAATTTTTTGCTGAAGATCACATTCTGACTCCTAACTTTTTGATGTTGCCTTCATTCCTTGCCCTTCTTAAAGGATCCTGCTACCCATATCCAAGTAGAAGTCCCTGGAATCTGTTGCTGACAGGTAAGGGTAAAACCATGATAATTTTTCTGTTTGGGGGCAGTGGTAGAAAGGTCTGGTTTTGGTGCTCTTATTCCTGATGAAGGAATATAAACAAAACACAGATTGGTGTTAGTACTATAGCTTTCCCACCAGGAAAAGCTTCACAGACCCATCTTCTGTTGTCCTGAGCTTGTTTAAGGTAGTGGGAAATAAAGATGGTCTCTATTACAGGTTTTGGACTCCATATGACTCTGAACTCCACATTTGAGTCTCCAAACAGTGAAAGATGGATGGAATAGAGAAAGTGTTTTTAACAAAAGACGTTGTTTGTTGTGGCTAATACAATAATCTCTTCTTAATATGTTTTATACTATGTCCATATGTATGAAATCATACACCTGATATATGATATCATACACCTGAAGTAGCTGTGTTAGCCTGGTCAGTATGTCAAGCAGAATTCTAGGGGGCTGTAGTTTCTTGAGATGTTTGAGAGCAACGCTCTTTTATTTTAAGAGTGCTGTTATGGTCAGGAGTATTTATATTGACAAGGAAAAATAATGCAGTTCTGCACTTCATCTCACAGTCTTCTTGCAGATGACATTTCAGCGAGGAGTCTGTGTACAGGTAGTGTACTTTGCATGGTCCTACCTACCTTTTTCATGGGAAAGCCAGTAAATGGGCAGCACAGAAACGGCAGGATGGGTTAGTGTAAAAAATAAATGTTTTATTATATGGACCATATTAGCAATTTAAAAATTTAAGCTATAAGAACAATAACTCAAAAGAGGGATTTGGTTTTGGTGTTAGTGTTTTGGTTATTTTTTTTTTTTTTTTAAAAAACCAACTATATAATACAGGTTAGAATTTTCATTCGAATAAATGGGCCCTGTGAATAGTTCTCGGTGTACCTGTCTTCCATCCACTATAAAGTGTCATCCATTTAATCTTGATGCACTGAATTTATTGTGAAAACCTTAAACCACATTTATTTTAATATTTTTCATGCATAATAAATAGGAACTAATTACACATAAAATTTATATGAATAGAAATAGTGTTGTGGGTCTTTTATTACAGGTTCCTTTAAGAGAATGGTTATTACCTAATGTATCGTGGTATGTTGCTTTGAGTTAGTATATTAGTATTTTAATGTGGTTTAACATACAGTTTTAGTAGGAAGACTCCAAATTTCATCAAACAATGTAGAATGGATTTTTTTAAGTGTTAAAGAAATAGCTGCTTAATTTTTATTCAAAGCAAATAGAATTTGGGCATAGCCATCTTGACTTTGAAATTTTAGACAATGTCGTCAGCGCTGCCCTGAGATTTCAAGGTGTCTGAAAATACACCATACAGAATTCCAGGGGCTCCACAAAGTAGGACAATGGGCGTAGAATATGTAGGCTCAAATTTACCATATTTATTTAAGATGTTTATCAAAGAACAGTTTAGACAAGGAAAGCTTGCATGAAGAGCTCATGTATTATACCTACAGTAAGCCCACCTGTAAGTACATGCATTTGGGAATGTGCATATTCACTTCTGATGGTGCAGTGAGTGATAAGCCATTCTATAGTAATAAAGCTTTCAAAAGTTAAAATAAAATACTTAAAATACTTTTTTAAAAAAGAACAATACATTTAAGATTTTTTCAGGTCCTTAATATTATCAGAAGTATAGAGGAAACGTTAAACACAGTTAACTTCAGGTTTATTTGATTGTACTCTTCTGTCACTTTCACTGTACTTTATCTCTTTGTGGATCTGAGTTTGATGCTGGATCAAAAGAAGTATATTCAGAACTTGAATATATGTTGGAGCAACAAAACCCATGCTCACAGTTTGCTAAAACCCAAATAAGCCTCTTTTATAATCAGTAGGGGTGAATTAACCAAGACTTTTTCTGTCATGGGTGTAAAACATAATTCAGATTCCTTATTTTCATAAATGTTTGCAGTATGTTTTGCAGAAATAAATCATATGGGATAGCCTTTGGATTATAGTAGAATTTGCCTCTCTATTGTGGAGAAAGTTTGAAGATAAGGCAGTTAAACTCCTGGAGAGAGAATTTCATAGAATAAATTTGATTACTCTTACTTGTCAAAGTTAACATCTCAAAGAAAAAACGCCACAAACCTCAGTGTGTAGTTACACATTACGTCCGATTCTGTTAGATGGGTATGTGGAAAGACCAACAGTGCCAGGTAACTGCTGTATTGATAGGGGTGACTTTTAAATTTTCTTACCCAGCACTGACCCACTTAGAGCTGTTTAGGAATTTCCAGTAAAGTTTGTTTTTTGGGTTTTTTTTTCATTTTGGTTTGGAGGAGAGTTCAATATCAGTGAAGTCAACATTTTTATGAAATATTTAATTTTGGTGAACCTCTGTAATACTGTGCAGTGGCTACTTTATTCTGTGTCCGGTGTAGGAAGTTCTGACTTGCGCCTGGTTTCTTGACAGTGAATCTCCATTCTCCTATTAACACTTGCTCATAGCTCCCCTTAGTACGCTGTTCTCCAGCCAGGTATCTTTTCAAGTGCATTTTATGGTAGTTCAGCCAAAGTGTTTGTATGCTGTTGTGTAATAGGAGTGTTTCAAGCCTTTCCCCTGAGCCCTAGTTAAAATACAGGAAATTAATTAGGTTTTGTTTTTCTTGGTTTAAAGTTATAATGTAGAGGCTTTGGAGAATTTTAAAATTTTTTATTCAGACTGTGGTATAACGAGGATTACAGGTTGTCAGAATCAAATTGTGCTGCGTTTCCTACCATGGTTACAGCCTTTGTAATGAAATGTATAGAAGTACTGTGTTCTGTTTTTATTCAAAGTTGAAAGTTATCTTGAGAACTGCTTAATTCTGCTTAGTTTTATGACATTTTCTGTTCTTGTCAGAATCTGCCATGACAATTGCTTAACAGAGAATTAAAAATCTCATGGGTTCCTAATTCAGCACCATCTTTACCTGATAAAATGTTCATAAAAACACAGTATGGGTCATCATCTTACATCTATTTAAAAAGGCACCAAGAGCTGATTTAATTCTTAAAACTCTAAGTGTGCAATTGAACAGGCATTTAAAAAAAGCATTTTTGTAACTTGTACAAAGTACTGAAAACCAAAATTCCCAAAAGGATTACAAAACCAATAAGCAAAACCACTGGTCCTGCTTCTACTAATTCTTATCTTTTCAGCAGCTTTGAGATTATCCAGACTCGACTTAGCTGATAGGTTACTAGTTCCCTAAGCCCAGCAAGCTCTCACATCAGTCCTCCGTTTCAGGAGGCACAGTGAGAATGAAAGCATGACTGAGCTGTCCCCATCTTTCAGACGTCCATGACTGATGGAATGAGAAGCCCCATTGGGGAGCTCTGATTTAATTAGTAGAGCTTTGTGTCAGCCCCAAACCAAAAGAACACAAAACTTGCCTTAAGTTGATTTTGTACAATTTTTTTCAGTGCTTGGATGACAAAAATCTTAATAAATTAAAGAAGAAAGATGAGCCTTTCAGAAGCTAATGATGGCATAGTTTCATAACTGAGTGTTTGAGCGACTTGGACCACAAAGGGTAGACAGTCGCAGATCCTGTTTGGTTATTGAAAGCAAGTGACAGCTTTTCAGTAATGGCTTCAAAGTTGTTAGCTGCCTTCTGTATTTGCAAAGGCTTCTCACTGTGTATATGGAGGTTACACCGGGACACATCTTTTGATATCATATGACATTATGCAGTGCACCCATCACATTGCATCATCATTGAAATAAACACTGTTCAGCTCATGTCTTTTCCATACATTAAAGCTTAATGCCAAAAAATTGAAATTGTACAATGAGAAAAATATATTCCTCCTAGTCTTCTTTCTGTGTTTGGCTTCAAAAGCTTGTGTAAATAGAGATGGAAACATTTCATCTTTGCTGAAATCATCAATCCTAATAAAAAATTATGGAAAATCAAAGTGTCACCCTTTGTAACCTCCTCGATGTTTTATTTTTAAACTTTTAGCAGGATAAATTTGATTTGATAAAGATCTGGTAAGTATAACAGCTAGTGGAATCTTTTTTTTTTCCAGCTTACTATCTTCCTGCAGCATTTTCTGTGGCTGTTTGCATCCTGTTTCCCATCTCAAGCATTTTCAGTTTCCCTGGGGAGAGATTTTCGCGTTCCACTGCCCCTCATAGTCAAAATTTAAATCAGTAATATTTTGATGTCATGTAAAGATTGCAAAATTAAAATAAAATAGGAATTCTTTTTTTCGTGATAGTCCTATTTACGCTTGATTGGAGACACCAGACAGGTCAGCACCCCAGCTCACACATTGAAGTAAGTCACAGTGTATTATCAAGTCTGCTTCTATGGCTGGTTTTGGGGTGTTTCGGCCAGTATATTGGTGGTGTACTGCTATGCTGTGTACTTCTCTCTTTTGTATAATGCCTGCAAGGAAATTCAGTGACTAGCATAGTAAAATAGCATCAGTAAATTATTTAAAATAGGTATAGTCACTTTAGTGTGATTTAATAATTAAAAACCCCTTTTAAGAAAAAGCCAGCTCCACAGAGACCTTTGGAAAAGTGCCGAGAACCCTCGTTTGAGAGCTAGTGGCTCTAGCCAGTGGCCCTGAGTTTTTTGGATTACCATGAATTTGTCAGCAGTGACAGTTAACAGGGAGATCCTCTCAAGCTGCTTATAGTCCCTGGTGTCTTATTTATTTTATCACTTAGCAAAGTCAGACCTAAATTATTGTTGTACATTCAGATCATCAAAACATTGCCTCTCTCTTCTTTCCATTGCTCTTTTTTAGATAATTGTTTAATAATGTGAATGCATTTAACAACTGGAATCTGTTCGTTTAAGCAATATTTTATCAACAAAGCTAGGCCTTTTATGTGTAATATGAAATGCTGCCTCTCTTTCTGTGTACTGGCACATGCACACGTTTATGCAGTTAGAAAAGCCTATGGCTAGTGTTTTATTTTCCACAAAAATAGCTATAAATCTCGATGAAGGCCAGTGTAAATTGTGATGTTAGCTTTAGATTGCAAACAGCTTCATTTAGGAAACCATGCAGAGAAAGGTATTGCCTGAGGATGTAAAAATATTTTATTTCCCTGAGAAAACAAAGTGGTTGCTATGGGACAGAAAATGATCTAATGATGGCTTTTCACAGATACACACTACTGGGCACAATTGGAATATTCAAACCACAGAGGGCAAAAATGTTGATTTTTCTAGGATGTATTTTTGTAAGAGTTTTCTTAGGTCTAGATACTTGTAAGAAAAATAAAGAAGCAGGTGTTTTTCCATAGAGTACAATTTAATTGGTTTTTTCTTTCAAATTCTCCTAGAATACTGTGCAAATGAAACACAGCTGTTTTCTCAAGCTGGCTTTTAAATACCTATGAAGAAAAGTGGCAGTTCTTCCGAATGTTGAATGATGATTTCTTAAGGTATCGCCTAGTACGAATAATGATTTCTTTGTTGTTGCAACGTAATTAACAATCTAAGTAAGGAGTGAAAATTATTCTGTAAATTTAACAATAATCCTATTACATGGTAATTTTAAATGAGGGAAAAATTTAAATACAGATGTTCACTATGCTACTGCCACAATCCTAAAAGTACCCTCAGCATCATCCTTTCGACTAACCAATTAGTGACTCAAATGCAGGTGGTTGGTTGTGCGAAACATTATGATCGCAAACCTAATTAACTCTCCTACTCCTTCCTGCATGTGTAAACTTGATGGTTCTGTCTTTACTCTTTTTCTTTTCCCATGAGATTTCCTACGAGACAGCAGTTTTTAACAGCCCCTGATCTCCCCCATACCGAGGGGCTAAAGTGCCACTCCAAACCTGCCTGTGTGGATACTGGTAAAACTAATTAACTGTAATTAAACATCACAGGATTAGGGACATAAATCTGCTAGATCTTTACAGGTAGTGAACCTGATGGTATAGAAAGGTACATTTTAGGGTGTTTTTTACAACTGGCGGTATACTTGTGCCTCACTGAAGCATGTCTTTCAGAATTCAACTAAATGGGCCTTGAAAAAATGCTTGGTGGTAAATCAGCATCCCTCAGCAGCATTTGAGGAAAACCTGTCACTGTTTGGTGCAATGACAATGTGGTGCAGCCAAAAATTGTTTAGACACTTCTCAGGTGGTTCTGCATGGAGTACTTTGGGTGAAGGATGGCTTCTTAGCTCTTGCATAATGCTCGCCTTGCCAGACCCTCCTGACTCTTCAAAAATCACGTGAACCATGTTCCTTTTTGCCCTTTGGTCTGAGAATGCTGCAGAAATGCCCAAGTCCAACAGAGACTGCTGGATTTTGTTCTGTATTCGCTGCACTCCAGTGCTTCTCCTACTTAGATAAATTACTTAAGCGCTTGTACTCTTCTAAAAAAAAAAAATTGATGTCCTTCCTTATGAACACTAATTTTTAATGCCTGTAGATTAGTGATGAATAAGGTCCTTCCTAACGCTTGAGGAAAAATTGGTCTGTTGAATGAAACAAAATGTTGTTTTATAATATATGTTATCACTCCTTTCATAACTTTATTCCATTAACAAGCTTGAGGACCTCTGAGGTCTTGGCTCTCCAAAGCAATTTCTGCTGTGATCATGCCTGAAATTCCCAGTAGCTGTGTGTGGCTTGCGTGGATGCATGCAAAAATTGCTGCTTTAGATGCTCCTGCTTTTGGCATGAATATCTAAGACAATGATCTTGCAATATGATTAGCATTCTTGTACCCTCCTAAATTCTCTGCATATAGTATCAATCTAGTTTTTTCCTGAACGCACTGTATTTTGAGAAGTGTCTAAAATCAACAGACCCCTGAGGGAGACCATCTGCCACAGAGAGAGGTCGTGACTCCTGTCCTTAGTATGTATTTGGACCTACATTTACTCAAGAAATACCCATTTGAGATTATTGCCTTTAGTACTACATTTCTGCTTTGTTTGGATTTCCTATCTCCTTTTCTATATTATTTCATCCTGTTTAAAAACCCTAAATTTTGTGTCATGGTGGTCCTTAGATTCCTGTTTGAGAACTTCAGCCATCTTTCAGAGTCTCTGTAACGCAGCGTGCCAGCATTTCTGGAACTGTGATGCTGTTTTCTGCCAGTTCCCTGCGCTGCCTGTTCTCATGCTGCCTTTATGTGCTATTACGTGCTTCTGGGGTCTATTATCACTCCTAATCCAGTTTCTAGACACTGGACTTTTTTCCTCTTCTTTTTTTTTTTTTTTTTTTCTTTATGTCTTTGCATGTCTTTTCTTTACAGCACTCCTTCCCTGTTAGCGAAGACATGTTTCTTACCTGGCTTTAACAGTGGTGTGTTGTCACTGATTCTAGGCACCATCTGCACTAGGTAGGTATTGAAAATGCAGAATATTGATAGAAAACAGTAATGTGGTAAAAAAAAACCAAAACAAAAAAGCAACAAAAAATATCATCAGCCACAGAACTTCAGTTAGGAGACAGCTGCTTCTGCTCCCCACCTCTTTTTTTTTCCTCCCACCTGTAAAGGAGAGTGACAGACTGGATAAGAAAGATCAATTGAATTTATGGACAAAGGTTTTCCCAGCCATAATAGTGCATAGCAACAATAGCCCTGACAGTCAGGCCCTTTAAGGAACACAGATGAAAGTTAAAACCAGTCAGGAAGGCTTAATTAGTGAGATTCTAAAATAAAAACGCATTGAGATAGACTAAGGTGATGATAAGGAGAGATGATCTGGTTTTTGTTTATGATGTTATTTACCGCTAGTACTGTGTGCTTTCAGAAAAGGCTATCCGTTCCTTCCAGTTAATGATCAGAAATTCTCATACAGGCTCTTCTAAAAAAAAACAAAACCAAACTTAACAAACTTCAAACTTCTGGATCATGAAAGATGAAAAATGTACCAAGAAGATCTTGGACATTGTTTTAGATAATGGACTGGTGGAGCACGATTTTCCTAGTTAATATTTTGAATCTTGTCTATTGAAATATTGATGATGTTTGAATAATGAAAAGGAAGGATTACTGGGTTGTTTTTCTGTTGAAGTTGCACTCTGGAGAGTACGATTCACAGAGATTTCTGTGAAATATTTCACATCTGCCCCACAGATTATTCTGCTCCTTGATGGATCAAAGCAACAAATTGATTTTCTTAATTTATTTTGCTGAGCCTCGGTTGCACGGCTCCGTACAGCTTCCAGGTTGAAGTGTTACTTGTCATTGTGATGGGCTGTGCAGAGCTTCCTGCCTTCCAGGTCCCAAGACTTGTGAACCAGGGCTGCACCCTGTTTGCTCTTCCCAGTTATGCACTTACAGAAAATCCATAAGGTATGATTGTTTTAAGGAATGGTAAGGGAAGAGAAGAAATACTTTCCAGTGCTTTTAATGTTTTTATGCTGTTCTGTTTTTCTAGTTACCCTACATAGGTCCATTTCTATTGCTCTGTTATAGTCCACTGTCTGGTATCATTCAAATGTTCCTCTATTTCTTGACTGAAATTCTGCCCCCATTAGAGTCCTTAGCAAAAGATATACCACTTTTACTGGGACTAGGACATAAACAGTGGTGTTCTTCCTGCTTAACCTATAGAATAAGAGGTACATCTCTTCTGCATTAAGTCAGTGTTGAAACTCTCTGACTCTGTGAATGGTGTAGGAACTTGGTCGGATCATGCGCTTTTTTGTTACCTTTCCTACATAAATCACTAATCAGTCACCCTGCATCTTAATTGCTTGCTGTATTGCTTTTGGTTTTGATATGGTTTGATAAATCTTGGTGTTAAACTGGTGTCTCGGATTCAGAAACTGAGTAAGATTTGAGAAGAGCCTGTAGACATTGTTTGGCATCCAAATGTATGCTGTTTTCTTGTTTGCCAACTACATGACATACCCTTTTGAGAGTCATTGTAATTCCTAAACATCTTAAGGCAGTAATCCATTTTCATTTTCTCTGTTGAAAATCTCTTTCAGGTTATTTCTCCCAAATTCACTGGGAATCATTGGCATTTCACTGTATTTTCTTCCTGTCTTCCAGCCCTTCTGTCTCTCAGATGTGTCCTTTGAGTCCAATTTATTTCTCCTCCTTCTTTTCTGCTCATAATTCCTTTGATGTTCCTTGCAGCTTCCCAACATAAAGGAAAGCATGATCCTAGCCAGGGAGACTTAGGGTGAGTGATTTCTAAATTTCTTGACAAATTCTTGACCAGGAAGAAAGATATTAACATTTTATGGGAAATTTGCTCTCATAGTGATTCTATAAATGTTTTCCACAATCTGATAAATTTCTGTTTGTTCTGTTCCACCAGTCATTCTACCAGCTGAGGGAGTCATCTTGTGCTGTCCTCACCTCTCATAATCTTTGACTGTGTTTGTCTCCCCTATTGCATTGGAGGTGTCCTGGGGACTGCGGTCACCTGTATGTTGTCTTGTAGTGGTTCCTCAGAAGCCAAAGCTATGGGGGCTGCTTGCAGTATTGCTGCACCACAAATTCCTGATGAAACTGGATCTGGTGTCCACTGGTAGAGCTGAGGCCTGAATCTTTCCTTCATTTAATATCAACATCACAAACATTCCTTAACATAAAGTACTGCACGTAGTTTGAATCCACTTCTCAACTCAAAGTTCCTAATGCAGTATCTGAAATACTTATCCTGTTTTATCTGTTCTGCCCTATATATTTTTTTTTTCTTTTGGTATATAATGTATTCTTTAAGCAAGACATACTGCCTATTGCTTAAAATTCCCACCTGAAATTGTGCCCTTGAGTGCAATCATCATTAATTTAGATGCATTTCTGTAGATGATGACAGGCTAGATCCTAGATGGCTAGTGCCAAATAATCCTGCCTCTGAATGAAAGTGCTGGTGGATACATACAGTAGCTAAACATGTACAGGTATTATGAATGTGAAAACGATTTATCTCCTGAACACACATTCTGCAATTATTCTGCAACGGCAAGGATCTGTGCCTGAAATGCCATGACTTAATAGAGAACAACATATGCATTTGCTTATTTATACAAGTACTGTCCTGTCTCTGATCCCATTATTTTTTAGGGATGTGCCATTTAGCCACTAGCTTTATTTGCATCACTTCTTGTCCGGAAGAAAACAGAGTTATTTTGAAACTTGAACAAGGAAGTCAAATTTTATTGTGATACTCATGATGTTTGGGGGTGTGACTGCCAAATAACATCCAGAACACTTTTCCTTTCCTAGTAGTGTCTTGGATGTCAGCCATGCATTTTCCGCTGAATTAATGAATATCATGGAGCTGCGTCTACCACTGCTGCCAGAAACATACAAATAAATGGTAATAGTTCTGAAATAGTATGTACTTTCTGATAGTGGATTTTAAGCTAGTACCTTCTTTATTTTTTTCAATTGATCTTATTTACCTGGTCTGACTTATATAAACAAGAAAGTCCTTTTTTGTATAGTTACAGAGAATCTAAGCTCCATCTGAAAACTTAATCTGCAGGCGGCATCAAGCAACAGGCTACACTGCGGGAGGGGAAGGGAAAGTCTTCCCTCATCATTTTCAAACATTGTAGAATGCAAGTCATAATGTCTTGAGCCAGAAGTAGGCATAGTATTGCTAATATTACTTTAATCCACCTCAGAAAACTCCTCTGTGAGCAAGACTTGCTTTCTCAATGGGATTAACCACTGAGAACATTACAAATGCTGCAGACACCTACATATTTGTGCAAAGATAACCCCCTCTTACAGTGAATACGTTCTTTTTTTATCCTTTCTTATTTATACCAGCATGATTCATTAACGGGGTTTTTTTGAGATGAAGAAATGTATGCTACTAATATAATTTAAAATGCTGTTATTTTAATGAATAAGTCAGCAATGTTTTATTTTCTTTTTAACACGAAATGTCTAAATGGATCTAAGGATAGCGAGACAATTATCAGCTTAAATTATTGGGTTTTATTTTTTAAAGATCCTGCTTGATAACATGACTTTAGATAGAGCTTGCGCTCCTCTATTTAGAAGGGAAGATATTTTGAGGGTTGAATGGTTGCATTGTGTATCTTACTATCTGTAGCATAAAAGATGATTGGAAGTTTTCAGTGAGAGGCTCTCTGCTGAGGTAATCCAAATGTGAATTGTTGCAAAAGTGTAAGGGTGACTTAATTAGTGCTCACAGTGCTGGGTCCATTTTGGATATGAGATAAATAGAATAAGAACAAGTGAGGAATTCTTGAAGATCACTTATACTGGACAGGAGGGGAAAAAGAAACCATGTGCAGAGGATAACGTGGGGTGTAATAAGGATGGTTCTCAACTAACTCCACTTTTGGAAAGCTACATCTATAATTATGTAAATGCTTTTCTCTTTCCAGATAGTTATGCAAGTGTATGTAACATGAAAGTCTAACTGCTGTTTCTGCACTCAGGACCCACAGCAGTATTCTCTCCTTAAATTTTTCTCTCACTACTTTCAGATTCGTGGGCTTCAGAAAGACTGCAGTGCTAACAATTTAGTTCTCTTAGTTAACGGTTTTCTTTGGTAAGATGTCTGCTGGAATAAATTTGTGTTCCTTTTGCGGCTCTACTGTAAAATAAGAATGAAAGTAGTAATGCATATTTTTGACATTAAATACATCACGAAGTAGCGTGCACCTGTGGGAAGCCAACTGTAGAGTGAAAAGCTGTAGAGTTCTGTAGTTCATTTGCAGACAGTTCAAGCCCAGCTGTGTCTCCTCAGTAAAATAATATTTTCTTTCTTGATGAAAGTATTACCCTCAAAGTGCAGCAAGCTATTAAGAGATATGGCATTATTGTATTTTAACTACTTGATTTTTCCCTTTCGTCTTCACAAATTCTTTTATATGAAGATTGGGTGGGGTTTTTAATTTTTTTTTCCTTAGAAATTTATGTGATGTGACCTCCTATAAATCTTCCTCTAAAAGAGGAGCTGCAACGTTTTCTGTTCACTTGCCCTCCTCAACCATTCTATCCCTATCCATTTATCTTTGTTGCTAATTTTATATTACTTTGCATTGAATTGACATGGGATGTCTCGTAGCAATTCTCTCTCCTGATGTACTCTAAGGCATATATTTTTTTGCTCTTGGTGGCAGGCAGATTATCTTAGACATCTGGTGATGGAAGCATAAAAGATAACTGTAGCCATGAGAAGGAGGGAAAATAAGATTGAAAGATAGTGGTAAAGAACACCAAGATGTAAGAGTTGAAGAGGGTGGAGCTGGACTTAAAAGAAGATATTGTGTGAATGTGTTTCTTTGCTGTTTTCTTACAATTTGTGCTTTGGGCTAACTCTGAGTCATGCATGAACTTTAATGTCATGGCTTGGTTTTGCTGTTGTTTGCCCTGCAGTTACCCAGGAGTAACTGAATGTTTGTGAAACACTTGAGCTGAGGATAGGTGATAAAGCTGCCTTTCATAGTAGGTGTACTTCATCCTTAACGCACCCTGTGTTATCATTTATACATGTCCACGGCACAGGTCCTGTGAATGTTGTCTGAGCAGAGTGGATGCATTTTGTCTCTATGTACTAGGGTAATAGTGATGAAAGATAAGAAGCCTGGAGAATTGGATCCAACTGGCTTAAAATAGTACAAATAAATTTATCCAAGACCCTCACCCTCCCAGGAATTACAGTTGTCTATGCAAATTGTGCTACCAGAATGCATGTGACTGTGGTCCACCATTGGACCACTTTGGCTAATTAGATACTTTGTAACTTCTCCAAGACATTTTTTCCCCCCATTGAGAGTAATATACACTTCTCAGTTATGAAGATGGTGTTATTCTAAATAAAACTGACATGATCCACCAACACTTTTGGAAGCACAGATGCTTTGTCCCACTATTTACTAAAGAGGTTCACACTTAGATTAAAGCAGTGAAATCAAATCACTGAATAAAGCCTGGAACAACATAATGATTTAAGGAATTTGTTGAGAGCTTTTGGTAGGAGAAAAGTTACACAAAGGCAAAATTAGATTGTTTTTTGTACAACACCAGAACACAGAAACAGCATGCAATCAAATATTGGTACATTTGTTTTTCTAAGCATCTTGTGTAGTTTCATTTGTCTTTGTTCTCCTCTGCAATATCGGACCGCGATCCACAGCTGCATCTATGGCCCATCAGTATCAGACAGTAAAAGAAGACCCAGGAATCTTTCTTTGCAGGATCTACCAGCCATGACATTTGCCTCTTTCCGAATGACACTGCTATTTTTTTTTTTTCCCCAGCATACTGGGGTATGTGTAGCCCTCTGATGTTAAATGATATTTTTCCCAATTCAGTGTATAAATCAGGCAAAGAACTAAATTAATTTGTTGTGTAATTCAATGCTTCTGAGTGGTGCTGCATCAGGACTGAGCTTCCTAGTGTGTTATTAGTGGAGGAAATTGCACCATCCTTTCACCGGCTTGTTTAAAGAGCATAAGAATTTGTAGTGGGATATAATTATATTTGATTTATATTTTCTGTCTTATTGTTGGAGGCAAAAGAATGCAGCTTCAGGGATTCACACTTGAATGCTTTCAGTACAAGCTGATAGTCTGAGCTAAATAGATCTTTCTGTCCAGATACTGTACAAGTTGTTAATCTCTTGCTTCAACGACACTTGTAAGCAGCTGGTTACTCATAGTTGGCTGCTGTATAAAAGATGAACAGTTCTACATGAGTTCTACTTGCTGATGAAAACAAAGACGTCATTGAAAAAGAATCAAATAAATTAAAACAAGTAGTTTTGTGTTTCATCTATGGCAAATCACTCATTGTTTTTCGAAAAGGATTCACAATAACGGTTTACTGTCTCATAGGTTTTGTTTCCTTTGCCATATTACTGTGTGATGGTCTTCACAAACAGCAGAGAGAACTATTTGTTATCAGGGGACACAAATGTATAATGGATAAATTAAATATTCATTATAGTTATTTGTGTTATTCAGAGTAAGGTTTGATGCTACTTTCAACCCAGACTTGCATAATAGGAATGAGGGGCTCTGGGTGCTCCGGCAGTATAAAGCCTTGAGGCTTTATAAGATCTGGCCTTCCCGCTCCCCACCTCCAGCTGCAGGACAGTATTCTGCAGAAAAAGAACTGCATCAAATGCAGGGGTTTGTTTGGATAAGCCATTTTGACTTTAGAGTGGTATACCTGTGAGAATGAAAGTGATCCATACACGTTTTATTCAAATAGGCTGCTTTCTTCGACATTGCCGATAGATTTCAATCATGTTTTAAAATTCTCCTTCAGCTATTGTAGCTTTCTCTCACTGCGTTTGCTTGCTACTCTCTTCAAGCTGCTACCTGTGAGACATCTCCCTCATTACTGGCCATTGTTTCCTCCCCACTTCCAGCCTTTCACATGAAATTGGGGGGGGGGGGTTCATTTTCCCACCTTTTAATCTTCTATTGTTCCTCTTCTCTCTGCACCCCTGACCCAGATGCCTCATGCAATTGCAGGCTACAAAGCTGCCTCTTATCCTGGAGGACAGAGGTTTTATGTCGGTTCTTAGGTAAATTCTGATCTGTGTATTTGTATCACTGCAGTCAGAGCTTTGGAAGTTTGTGCATATTGCCACACTGACCTGGTAGTTACCTTTTTATTTATTTATTTTTTTTCCCCAAAGGAAAAGATGATGATATTCAAGCACTTCTGGATCATAATTTCTAAACCTGTTATCTTCTAACCTATCTAAGAGATTTCAAACATTTGTCTGACACACGACAGTTTTTAGCAATGTTTAGTAATTTTTCAGTGTGATCCAAATAGAAGATTCTTGGTGTCTTCTGGATTTTGTGTGAGCATCTGACAGTAAGGCCTTAAGGTGAACACGTTTGCCTTCTGTGTAAGCATGAAGCTCTTTGAATGTTATTTTCGCCTTACTGCTGTCATCTTAGCGAAGGCTCATTGATGATCATGAGTATGGTAAGAAAGAGGGATTGATTTTCGTTTTCTACGATTTTAAGCTCATTTATGTGTGGCAACTCTATATTCATCAACTTTTGAAACGTACCCACAAACATGTACACCTCGTGTGCTTAGTTATTAAAACACTTCTAACAACAGGAATTGACTAAAGTGTTTTCTGCAGGACTGGTGAGCCCAGCAGTGGCCAGTTCACTCCACCACACAAAGAGCTACCTTTTAACTGAGTCTTTTGCATGGCTAGATACCTGTGAGCATTCCCAACTCCTCGCTGTTTTCTAAGCAAGTTCTGTGATGTGCTGGGTGCCTCCTGAGAGCAGAGTGAGACTGGCCCCTGTCACACAGAGCAAAGCTTGGGGATGGCGATGTAATAGAAATGCCAGGTGATGGAAGGGATGTCTCGCACATGGCTCTGGAGCTTTTGCTGCTTTTTTGGTTGTTTTTCTTTCTAATTGATAACTCTTGCCATCTGTTCCTGCACCATCCCTCTGCTGTCCTTTCCTACACAGTCTCCTGACCCCATTCTACCCTTCAAACTTGGACTGGCTGTCTAAAGGCTACTAGCAAAAGCTGATTGATACCGGAAGTAGCTAGGTGATAAAGAGATGCTAACTGCAATGTGGCAAGAGAGATCCTAATGCTAGGTCAGCTAAGGCTGGGCTCCTCGAGAACCATTTGAGTGGGTCAGACGCTTCTCTCTCAGTGCTAGTGGAACTGCAGACATGCAGAAACTGATGTTTCCTGAGCAGACTCCCCAGATTTAAAAACCAACCAACCAAACAACCCCAACAAACAGAACACCCTTTTGCTTTATAAAACAGATATATCTGTTCACCTGAGGTGGATTCCTTCTCAGTCTGTCACCACTGCTTGTGTTCAATTCCTTGTGCCTTTGTGGAATAGGTAAGTAATCTAGAAGTACTGTGCCATTCCAGGGTTTAGTTTTCTGGGTGGTTTTTTTTGTTTTTTTTTTTTTTTGTTTGTTTGGTTTTTTTTTTGTACATTGCAGTTTATATTTGAATCTGTCTTTTCTTGTCCAAGTCTCCATTTGGTGGCTTAGCATACGGGAAGCCTATTTTCTAGTGGAGAGAAATGCATTTATACATGCTAAGAACTGTATTTTTAACAAAACCAAGATGTATGTAAAAGTTAAAGTGACTTTTCTGGCAAGAACTCCAGAATGGACAAAATTGAAACAGGATAAAGCGTGACAATAATAGCTGTGGTTTACCACTATCTGAGAAGCCCTTGCTCTTAGAGTTGGTGTTGGTGAGACAGTTAAGCAAAGAGCAGGGTTTTGGTCAAACAGACAATATTTTGCATTTTCTAATGCCATTTCAGTGTCTAAAAATAGATCCTCAGGAATATGTAAGTTACTGATTTCCACAGATTTCTAATAGGACCTCCGGACTGAAATACCTACAAAATTAGGAAAACCTGATGTTCCAAATGTACAAAAAATGCTAATGAAAATCAAAGCAAGAGCCCACATTTTGATTTCTCTTGCACTTTCTTCTGAAAGACATCCGCAAGCAGAGCTCACAGGTATTTGCCTGAGCACTTACAGAAGAATTAGGGAAATTAGGTCTCACCTCACCTGTATCTGGAAGTTTCTGAGTAATTTTTAGAGTATGGAACCTAATGGTTTGTGGGTTATATTACTGGTTTGTTCTAGCATAGTGGAATTATTAGGGTTTGGTCCTAAGCTAATAATACTAAGACTCTCATTGTGAGGAAGAAAACCCTTCCAGAAAAGGCGGAAGCTGCTGGAATATTTTCTTTTTTAACATCGCACCAGCACAGATTTTAGGACTTCAGTTAAAGTCAGCAAGTTCTACTAAGCTATTAGTGAAAATTAGGAAAAAATAGGAAAAAACTGTGTCTGTGAATAGTTCACTGACTTCCTTGATTGTCATATTTTCCAAATGTACAATAGTGTTCATTGCAGTAGGCTCTGCCATGTAGGAAGAAATTATAATGCATGTCCTGGGGAAGAGACAGGCAGTTAAATGGAATAAAATGATCACTCCTCGGGTGATATATCTGATAGTGTAGATCAGAGAGAGTTCCCACAATTTCCACAAAACTCAATAATTTAAAGTGACTTAAATATTTTTTTATGTTTTTATATCACTGATTAGAAACCTCTAGATGATGAAATGCTACAGCTCCAGCAAGAATCTAATAAAAATACCCCCTGAGATTGATTTTGATTGACTACAGTTGCCTGTCTGTTTTTATTTCACTGTATATGAAGAGACATGAATGAGCACAGTTGGGTTAACCCTTTCTTTGCCTAATCGAGGTATTTGGGATGTCTTGACTTGGAAACACTGACATAACCACATAAAGGAAAAAGCAGTTTGAGGATTCAACTCCTGAGTTTCTACACCAGTGTTACCTTGTCAGTACAACACCCAGGACGTTCTGCTTAAAGAAACATGAGCGATGCTGAGATCCTGTCCCTTTGGAGATAGTTAATACTCAGACTGTGCCTAATTTTCTGTGCCTGGTGTTCTGGTTATAAAAGCACAGACCTGAGTGTAGGGAGGCAGTGAGTTTCTTTTTTTTGCTGTGGACACGACAGAGAATTATCCTCATGAACTATATGGGGATCAATCTGCACCCTGTATCATCGATGAAATATATTGCCCTACATAATGTAAAATGAAGATGTGCTCCGTAGGAGACATGCCCACTGGCATTACAGCAGTGCCTGGAGCTAAGGAGACGCTGTGCAGCAGCACAGCACTTGCACTACAAGCAAGGATCACCAGCGCGCACTTACCTAACTTTTTCAAAGGATAATCTCAGCCCCATCAGTAAGGAAAAATTAAGATTTCAGTCTCTTACCTGAGCATTTCAGAAACTGCCATCATAAAACACCCTTCTGTTGGTCTCCATTTGACTACTGAAGCCAGAGAACTCCAGATGCTGAGGTCTTCATGCAGAATTTATAAGCCCTCACTACTAAGTGTAGTTAGAAAGCGTTACGTAAATGTAAAATATTATTAACAGTTATAGCTCCTTTGTCACTTGTAGCTCCACATATAATTCAGGGATTAAATGAAGGTATTAGAAGTAACGTGTAGAAGCTTCTCATTCAGATTAGTGGTATGGTTGTTCTGGCATAGAAATTCTTGCCCTGGACATGATACTGATTCTTTGGAGGAGCTAATTAATGCACATATTTATATGTTAGCCAATAACAGTTTAAAGTTATTCTTTAGGAAACATTGCATCTTTTCAAAGTTAAAAACTTCTTCCTATCAAATAAGGATGTTTAAAGATGTACGTATGGTGTGTCCAATGTTTCCTCTGCTAAGATTTGCACCTGCTAAGAAGAGTTGCTTGTAAAAAGAAATTGAACTAAAGCCTAGCATTATATTAATTTAAATATCCCTTTCTTTATAAATTAATAACTAGGTAAACACTGAAATGTTACGTTTCATCTAATTTATTGATGCTTACTAATTCTTTTCAGTGTTACGTTAAATATGAGAGTGTTATGTTAAATCCATTTTAGTCAGTTATTTTCTGTCTTTCTTGAAGTTTTCTAAGTGTGAAAAATACCTAGTTTTCAAAATAGATGCTTTAGTGATAGCAGAGATGTCTGAAAAAGAAAATACATAATTATTAACTGTTACAGAGTTTAACCTATTTGAAGGCAGTTTTTTAATGTAGCCTACTCTTTTTTTTTTTTTTTTAATGGTGAGTTTCCTATTCTTTGGAGTCTTTAAATCTTACACTTTGCTACTTATGCTTAAAACTGTTGCGATTTTTAACACCTCCCCCCCTGCTTCCTGTATGCCTGTTTCAGTTAGTTGCTTTTCCTCTGGGAGCATGTTTGCACTGGCTGGCATAGCTATCTATAGGATTTTTTTTTTTGTTAGAATTAGTACTTTTAAAACTGCAGTGGCTGCATCATTTATTTTCTGGCATCTGCACTGAATTTATCAAAACGGCTTGGTGATATTTTCATACTTTTTAGCATGTGCAAAAAGATTTTCTGTTTTATTCCAGTGCAGTTGAAGGACAGTGGAAAATAATTGCACTTGTATCTCATCTACTTCAGACTGGAATATAGGCCATGCTAAGATACTCTCTTTAGTGGCAGTTTTGTCGCTGATCTAACGTAGTTATTGTGGAAAGCATGTTGTGATTTGTACTTTTCCTCAAATTGACTCTTTGGAGCAATGCAGTAAGCAAGAAAATTGAAAAAAAGCACAAATATAGAGGAAAAAAGTTAATAAATAGTAAAAAGGTGAGCTGATAAACAGCAAAAAAACTAATAAATAGCAAAAAGGCATTAATAAATAGAAAAAAAGAAGAAAGCAAATAGCAGAAATCAAATAAATAACAGCAAGACTGAGAGCCAGCTGTGCAAGTTTATAGGCTAAATGCACTTCTGAAGCAGCTCTGATCTCTGTCGAGGTTTCTCTTTACCCAGCTGCAGCCCTGCGGAGTGCCGCTGTGAAGCACCTTCACACGCCTCATTCCCCCCTGCCCCTTGCAAATATGAATTTTAGTTCTCCTCAGAGCTCTGGCCGCCTGCACCTCCCTCAGCCCCGGCGTTTGGCTCCTGCACAGTCGCAGCACCCGCAGAAGGAAGAGTATCGTCTGCAAGGCTGTGGCGGTGCTGTTCACATGACTAATGCTGTGAAAGATAGCAAGATTTTTTTTTTTTT
>VXBZ01004386.1:0-47000 GCA_013399135.1 Heliornis fulica | reverse complement strand
TTTTTTTTTTTTTTTGCTTTTTTTTTGGTCTCTTTCTTCCCAGCAAAGGTTATATAATGAGGGGATTGCTGCTAAAGTAAAAAGGGAAAATGAAGTCTTTGTTAAATGCCTTCACAAAGAAAGAAGGTAAGCTATGAAAGCAGAACACTTTGATGTTTCAGACCGGTGTTTTCTTGTGTACATTTAATATGATCGGCTTAGTGGCTCTGTAATTAATCAGTTCCTGCAATTTCTTTTTCAAAATTATTTGATGTTAGGAAGTCCATTTAGGCAACTGATGATTAAGGCTGAATGTGACTTTTATTCATTTTGGGGTTTTCTGTGAAGAGGCAAGTAGTTATAAAAATGTTTTTGTTCCCTTAGAAATGCATTTGAAGACACATAAGGAATCTCCTTGGTGATTTTTGTCAGTGAATGGTGCTGAATTGCCCTTTAGATATCTGATATGCCAGGAATAGCATTCTGAGATGTAGAGGAAGGATTAAGTTGTGATTTCAGGTATGCATTGAGGGATGATAATTTTAAACTTTAGGGGCATGAAATTAGTTCTGACATTTTCATGTCATTTTATATCAACTGTTTTTCCCAAAGCAAGTTTTGCAACAGTTATATGTACTGTTCTGAACATGGGGAAATATTAAGGAAAAAACAGTTTCCAACAAGGGCTAAAGCGTGGATATCTGCTTTTCATAATTTTGTGTTGTAGTTATTTTTTTTATTGTGAAAATAATATAAATAATGCCTATAAGAAGCAGCTAAAAAAATATCCACCCACTTACAGTTTGCAGATTGCTGGGGAAAAGAAACATTTGGGTGGAATATTAATCACTTTAGGCACAGAAATGCTTATTTTTAACTCTTTCTATAAAAGATTTGTGTTAGACACATGTCAATTGGTGTAATTAGTTGTTCCCTTTCCTGTTTATTTTCTGTAGTAAAGACTAATTTTGCTGGTAGTTCTCTTCTTAAGAATGGAACATAAATAGCAAAGCAAAAGCTGACTCCTAAATGATCATGTAAAATCCTTCCAAGGTGTGTAAGAAGAAAAAGGAAAAAGAATTAACTTCATCTGGTGCCTGGAGAGTATGTCTACATACAAAACATACCCTGGTTTTCAGTAGGCAGGAAAGGACCGGTTTGGGGATTTCTAAAACCCATTGGTATAAATGTGCTCAGCAGTTCCCTATCTATCCTGTCGCCCTGCCTCAGCACCATGCCCCTCGTGCTCCCTCTCACTCCCGCCAGAAGATATCCCACCAGCCTCTCGGAAGTCACATCCCCAAAACATCAGCAATATTTAGTTTTGGCAGTCTGTGGCTGGAAGGCTTGGCAGTCTGCTTGGAATGTTACCCGTTTAGGTTCATGAGAAATTCAGTTCCAAGGGTCAGATCCAATTTTTACCAAAGTCCAAAACAAACTTTGGTGACTCTGAGGGAGCAGCATTCATTAGACCTTCAGGTAGAAAACCTCTGTGTGCAGAGCATTCCCTCTGTTGACTTTTGTGAGCTTTCTCCTTTACTGGAATTACTACAACAGCTACTCTGCTTTATTGTACCTGGGATGGATCCCTGCCTTCAGTGAAATAGTTTCTAGAGCTGTATCCTGAATGCCAAAACCACAGGAATACCCAAAAGGCACTGTGTCATATACATCAACCCAGAGGATCTGCACAGGGCAATTTTGGAAATAGGTGCTCCGAGTTTTCTTTATGTTAGTACTAACGGGGGTGACATTTGAAGCATCAAGGTGCTTTCAGTGATGTACTCTGCTGCTTTGAAATCTTAAGCTGATATATGAAAAACTTGGGATGTTCTGATATACTGACAAGAGTTTCTGCCAATTTCTAGCATAAGAATAGGACTTCTGTGCTTTATACCCGGGAACAGCTTTCAAAGACTGCTTCCCTTATTGCAGCCTGTTTCAGATCAAGTATTATGGAAATGAGTGAAAAGCCCTTTCCCTCTGCGCACGCTGCTCTCTCGTTTGGGTGCTGTGACGTTGTTGTGCTATTTACCTGAGAAAGTTTCAGCTCATTAAAAATACGGAGGAAGTTAATTTAAAATATTTGGAATCCCAGTTGATCATAAACTGATTCTGGTGAAAATGACATAAACTATTCTTTTACTTGCAGTTCCATCTTTATTTTATGCTATATTTATGCTTTCAGTTTTGCTCTGAAACCTTAAGTTTTACAGCGTTCTCTCAATTAAAGGTTATATTTCAATTCAGGACAGATTGATTCCTATGTATATTCATATTTATGTGAATTTGTTTACTTGCACAGTACGACAGACATTCTTACTCTGTTTTTTTTTGTGTGGTTTTGAAGGGTATTGAATGTGTAGACATTTCTGGCACTTTATAAATGGCACTTACTGGCACTTCAGACATGTAGGATGGTATTTTTTGGGGCTTCTTTCCCAATTGAAATATGATTATTTTTTTTTTTAAGTTTTAAATTGCAACAGCTCAGTAAGGTGCTCAGAATAATGCCTGGCTGCCTTTTGTTAGCTATGCTACCGTGACTTTTCAGATGTAAATATGCGCACTATAGATCAAATCCTTTAGCCTCATGAGTTCCACTGAAAAATATTGATGAGAGTACTGCCATGAATGGGAACTGGGCAAGCATGAGTTTTCAGGGTCAGACCCTTTGTTACCTTCTAATATGGGTAGGAAATGCCATCGCAGGTAGCTGGCTGCCTTTTATCAGCAAATTTGCCTGCTGAGTTGCACTTGGGAACAAGCTGACCAGCACAGTGAGAGAAAAAGGAGATCTGGAAAATGTAAAGGTCTGCCTGTACAAATTCTCATATGACTGCCACACCGTACCAGTAACATGAAAGGATGGGCTCTCTGGTTTGTGTTATGTTTTTGTTGTCTTTGCTTTTTTTTTCTGTTACGACTATTTCATTAAGTATCATGTTGCAGGCTTTGGGTACAGCCATGTTCTCTTTGGGACACGGCACGTGACTGAGCGAGGAGGGTATTACCCTTGGGTAATATGTTCTATATACAATAGTAATAGAGGCAGTAGAAGTGCCTAGATTAGAAAGAGAGGAATACCTAGGGATTATAGCAATGTAATAGGGTTCTGACAGGAGAAAAATCTGTGTCCTCAATATTTAACCTGGAAGATGGGGATAAGGTGACTGTTAACACGACTGATTCCAGGTTAGGCCTGAACTTGCACTGGAACCAAATTCTCCCTATTTGGGTCTCAGTGGGAGAAGGAGGTTGGAAAATCATACATCAAAAATTCAGTCAGCCCTGATCTGTGTCTTTCTGACTGAACACAACACAGCATGAACATGAACTTTTTGAGACTCTGAACTTGTACTAATGACGCTTTTCCCGTTTCCCAGACCATAGTTCAGATTGTTCAGCAGGCTTAAGCCACTGGTATCACCTAACTATGTATTAAAGCCAGTAAACAGGTTAACGCTGCCCAGTTGTTTTCAGTTTTAATGATGTCTTAGAGATAATTAATTCAATTAGCTATGCAGGCAAGGTAGAGCTTCTGTCTCCACAGAAGAAACAATGCCATATGTTGCTAAATCTTTTCATGGGGTGGTAAACACATATGAATGGTAAAATCGTCTGAGATTACCCTGGATATCTTTCTTTACACAGTGCCCTTTAGGGAGGCTCCCACCTATTCAAACAGAAGACGGAGACCTCCAAGCAGCTTAGCAGCACCTAGGATCTTGCTTCGTTCCAACAGTGACAACAATCTGAACATCAACAATCTCCCTGAGTGGTCAGCCTCCTCCTCTGCTTCTTCACACCGCAGCCTTTCACCTCATCTACTTCAACAGATGCAGAATAATCCTAATGGAACTGTAAAAACTGTGGGGAGTTACACGCCATCCTCCCGGAGCCGGTCGCCATCCCTCAACAGGCTGGGAGAGGATGCCAAACGGCAGCAGCACAGGCACATCAGGTGACTTTTTGACTATTTTGATAGCATGAGATATCCCTAACATCGTTATTCTGGAATTCTGTGTTCTTTTATGTTATTTATTGGCACTCTATATAATATATAGGTAATAAAAGCACAGTGGAACACATCCAGGTGTGAATATTTTAATTGGAAGCTCCAGCCAAAGCCAGCTGTTTCCTCACAGAGGTCCAGCAGCCAGACAGATTTTAAAGCTCAGCAAAGCTCAGCAGTGACTTATCACTGAGTTCACACCTCTAAATCAAGGTGCTAGTTCTCAAGAGCTTTTAATAGTCAAAATAATGATTGTATTTAACAGCTAGATAAAAAGTTTCTGAGATACTGGGTTCCTTCATGAAACTATTGGTGGTGCCTAAAACCTATGTTGCAGCTGCTCATGTGTGATGAAACAGAGATTGTTTAAGTTCTTCCTTCTGTAGATGTGTGCTGAACCAAATGAACCCAAGAGTAAAATAGAGGGAATAATGGGGTGGGGTGTGCTTGGGCCTGGGAAGGGTGGGAAGGGGATAAGTGGGACTGTGTAGGAGGTTGTCTGAGAGCAAAGGGGCCTTCTTGAGATGGTGGTTATAGATGTTGCAGGCTTATACCATGGTTATCTTTCCTTCAGGGTTTTGTATTCCTGATGACTTCACTGCTCTTTCTTTCCTTTTAAATTATGAATGTGATTTAGCAGACACTCTCTGCAAATATCCAGTAGCTATGTCCCACTGAAGAGAAAATCATGACTGACTTACATTGTAAGTAGTAGAATAAAACAGAGAATTGTGTCTAAACATTGATCACAAAAAGGGGGACTTCAGCTTTATGAACCCTCTGCCCTATGAATAGGTTATTATGGCTTCACTTGGAGCAGGACTTGGGAACTCCATCTGCCAAGCATGCAAGTGATGGATCTCTGTCAGGACAAGGGGTTAAAGTGCAGGGCTGCAAAGATGAAGGGAGGCATCGCTGAGTACCAATGGGGAGAATGAGAGCTTAAATGTTTTCACCAAACACGTTTAATTCAATGGTCATTTAAAATATCAGGTTTTGTCCTGTTTCCTAGTATCAAAAGACATCTGCTCTTCAGAGTGGAAAAGGACATGAGTATTACTAAGAAATGTTAAGGCTTATTGTTGTCATTCGTAGGTGTAATGGATCTTTATTGGAGTTTTCAAGTCAGTAAAACAGAACATCTTGTAGTTGAAGCTGTCACCTGCTGCCTTGCATATTCTTCTCTCCTTAGCTGTACACACCCCAACTGACAAGCACTATTTGTGATAGAAACAATACTGCTGGAAGTTGGAAATACAGAGCATTGTAAAAAAACGTCTGAAATGTAAGAATCACTGGAAGGAACAGGACGTGAATTTCTTATGCCAGTGGTTTCATGCATTATAACAAACTCATTGTGCCTTGTGGTACACTGCAATGACGAAGCCTCATTTGGTTATAATTTGGGGGTCACTTCCTCACAGAGACCTGTATTAGCGTGGTAACATGTTGTCTGTAGTGAGGCTTCCCTTAGGTGAGGAGGTGGCTGTGAGGTGCTTCTCAGAGAATGAGTGCACTTGTCTTCTGCTGGATTCTGCTGATGCCCCCAGAGTGGGAGATTTCACTTTAGAGTCAAGGATTAGTTTAACTGGAAGGCATAAAAAGTGGCTTTTCATCAATATTCCTGGGATAATGTGCTTTCAAATTCACAAAGTATAAATGGGTCTTTGAGGGGTGGGGAACAATTACACTTTTTCTTTTTGATAAGCAAACATTTATTGCCTTTGGCTTTATTCAGTCACTTTCCTCTTCCCTTTCTGAGAGCACGTGAATTTGAAAACTAGCACAAATGGTGGTGGAAATGAACCTAAAGCCAGAAAGTTTGGTGGAAATACAATTTTGGACTTTCACTTAGTGCACCAGTGTTTCAGCTACTTAGCTACTTGAACTCCTACCCAGATGTAGAGTTGCATATGTACTATCAAGATTTGTTTCAGAGACATCCAGAGTGCATACAAGTACTCAGAAGAGAGCTAGAGGCTCTCTAAATCTAAAGATTACTTAAAGGACTTTACATAAAGCTTTTCCTGCAAGCCATACCTCTTCCAGCTCAATTTCAGTCATGAATGGCACCTTACATGACACTTTGTTTAACTGTATGACCACCTACTTACTGTCAGCTAAATGTGAGATTTGCTGCTGTTTCTCCTTATTTTTTTGCAAATAACATGTTCACTGTGAAGATGTTGCTCCCCTCAGATGAAAAAACCCTCGTTGATGTAGCAGTAGATGGGGTTGGAGCAGAGGCAGCCAGAAGGGACAGGTTAATTTAGAAGGTTAGGGTATGACAAAGGGTTAATGTGGTTCGTGAGATTTGCATTGTGGAAAGGAGAGGGCTGGGAAAGTGATGCTGGAAGGGGTTCAGATGCTCTTCCTGTGGCTCAGGTGTTTTATCCCCTCATGAGGCTGCTGCTCTTCATACTAGGGGGCTGGGACAGACAGGAGAACTGGCGTCCTTCCTGTGGAATGTGTCCCACAGTGATTAGTGAAAGAATGTGCCAGGAAAGCATCAGTCAGGGCTTGAGACATCAAGGATAGCCATCTTCTAGGTCAGATGGAAACCGCCCTCCTGAAATCTCCACAGCCTCATGCTCCTTCATGGCATGGGATTTGCTGGGCTGGGATCCCAAGCTGGAGACAAGGCAGGAGAGGGAAGATCTTTTTTTACAAAGTCACCTATCCCACATTGCAGCCCTGAATTCCATTAGAAAGCCTGTCTCATCAAGAATGATGCATTCAGCAGGAAGGTTAAATGTGCCATTTGCCTCTCATTTTTCAGTAAGAGAGAAAATGTATGAATTTTCTGTGCCAGGAGTTAAAGAGGATGCTGGGACATAACGTTGTGAATAGCTGCTACCTGGCAGCTACCAGACTAGGCAGAAAATACATCCTGATGCAAGTAGAAATCAGATGTGTGGCATCCAGTTTATAGATCTGGATTCTTTTAATGGCAATAACTGCTTCTTTGCTTACAAGGAAAAAAAAAAAAGAACTGAAACCTGAAAGTCATCTTTTCCTCTCTTCCTTCAACAACGTTGAGAGTTGGCTGAAGTTGGCTACTCCTTGCAGTCATGTAACCAGAGCTCACTTTGAAACCCTTAAGTATGACTTATCTTTATTAGCACCTCTTCAGTCATAGAAGAACAGAACAATGAAATGAAACGGACATGCTGGAATATGCTAGGAGGTATAGAAGTTACTGGTGGAAAATGAAAGTTTCCTGAAACAAAAGATCCACTATGATTGTGGGGTTTCTTTACCAGATAACTTCTTTATCTATATGGAAAGCCTTGTTGAGTCCTATTTTGGTAGAAGATGGAGCTCTTCACTTGTCTTGATTGTTGAGTTAATGTTGCAATATTACAAAGGTATCCATTCGCAACAATAATTGTAAATACTCATATTATAAAGTCTTTATGACTGAGATGCTTGTAATATATGATTTCCATATCAGTTGTAAACATCATCAGTGTCAGTGACTGGGCAACTTTAGTTAGCATGTTAGTTAAACTAAAAGTTTAGTGGTTAGTTGAATATTGATCATGGTTCATATGGAAAGATTTCAACCATTAAAAGCAAGTGTTTAGGATGCAAAATGTGTAAATGTTTTTCTACAGGTTTACATGACTTACTGGAAGACAATTATGTTATTCACTGCTTAATTTAACCCTGATGGAAAATTATTATCTTTGCTCATTTTAAATAACCAGTTAATGTTCTTTAATTTTGATTTCCAGTGCCATTTACAGTCCTAGTGCCAACAAGGATACTCTGTCTGCCTTGGATTATCAGGGTCCGAAACGGAAGCTTTATAGTGCTGTACCTGGAAGACTTTTTATTGTCGTAAAGCCATATCAACCTCAAGGAGAAGGGGAAATTCATCTGCACAAAGGAGATAGAGTCAAAGGTGAGTATGTAATTCATTTTGAATAAACACTTTCTTCTGCTAGATGGAATTTTTATTTTGAAATGGTCTTCTTATTTAGGGGTAAAAAAAATAAAAAATAATGTGTTCAGAAGTGCTTTCATGCTTTTGTTTCTTTCCGGGAGATTTTGCTCCTAGTTCTGTTTTGTAGCTAATGTAGATTCAGCTATGATTTGTACTTTGGCTTCAAAGTACCGTTAACATTCAGAAATAGGTGCATTGTCTTTTACGCAGAGCATGTAATTTGCTTCTTCAGTCATTATAGAAAGACAACTCTAGGGCTTTAAAAGGTTATAAGCATGTCAGCTAACTAAGCAGCTCTGGAAGGCAACGAGGGTAAGGTTAAACCTGTTTCAAGCCCTTTCCTGAAGGAACAATTTATTGGTTAAGTAGAAAAAGTCTTCTTGTGAGACTTACAGTAATTAGGTAGGTGAGTAGGTAAATATTTTGGGGAGGAAGTGCAGCAGTGCACATATAATTTCTGTTCACTGGTGCTCTCCCCAGCTAAGAATTTGTTAAAATTAAGGCTAAACTTGCTGTTATTTTGAAGAGTGTACGTGCATCCAGGTACAGCTGAGAAAGTGGGCGATACAGTTTTCAGGATGACCTTGCTAAAGGTGCATTGTTACGCAACTTTAGCTGCAGTTTTGCACATCCAGGTAAAACTGGTCATGGATTTCTGTTCAGTCCATACAAACCAAGTGCCACTTATGGAAATCAAATAAAAGTAAGTATACCCAGTGTCCTTAATAATAAGTGTTAGTCAGAAAATTTCTTTGAAACTCAAACTACTTCAGTTACAAAGGAAAACTTCAAATATCTCCTCCCTTGAGCCCGCACAGTGCTTGGAACAAAATAGGGAGCCATTAGAAGGTATTTTGGCATTTTTATTTTTGGGATATGGCTGATTCTGAAGCAAATGTGAGTTTAGTATTTTTTGTTAACTCCAGCTTCAGAAGGTGTAGGACAAAAATCTGAAGAATGCTGCACTTAAATATAAAACCTATACAAGACTCATTTTAAATGCATCAAGAAAGAGATAAGGTTACATTTAGGAGGGCTGGTGATTTCTGTAGTGTTGAAAAGATAATTTTGCATTTCTGGGAGATTGTCCTGATCAGGTAGGAAGTAATGATTATGATCTTAAGAAAATAGCACAAAACAACTTTTGGAAGACCCCATTTGGACATTTCATTAAGCATTATATGAGTTCCCAATTAATAGAAGTTATCTAGGCTAGAGTAAAATTACTAGAAGTCAAGCAAAGCTCTGAGATTATGGAATTTCTTGGGAATGTCAAATATGAAATAAAATTCAAGGCATAAAACCACAAGTAACCTTTACCGTCAAGCAAAATTGACAGAGCTTTGCTTGGTTTGGGAACCATCTTTGCAAACATCCAGTATGTGAGAATAAATGTCAGAGAAGTAATGTATAAAACCAGTTCATTAAAGCCTTCCAGTCTCAAAAGAATGAATGCAATCTAGGGAGAGGTAAAGCTATGTGATAGCTGACTGTCATGCAAAAAGCATGTGATCTTTTCATACCTTTACAAAAGACTGCTTATTCTTGGGTTAAAATGTGAAGGCCTAGGGTCCTCTGTATAGACTGGAGCTCTCACTGGAAGGTTGGAGAAAAATACCAGTTGAGAAGATGCTTGTTGGTGAATTACAACGCAACAACAAAAATGTCACTTAGAGTGAGGGGGAAAAATATTTTATAAAATGAGAAAATTTTGTAATACGAGGAAGAATTGCCCGTACCATCAATGGATGACATTTTTGGAGTCATGAGTTGTATTAAATAGCTTTCTACACTGAGTGTGTTTACAGATATCCAACAGATAAAGAATGAGTATGGTTGAATACCATCATCTATTCTTTGGGGGACACTGTATCCCTACAGATGTTCAGATTCTTGTCAGATCTCAAGATGTAGTGATTTTTTTTTTTTGTTTATGTAGGGGACATAAGGTCAATGGAGATTTTCCAGGGTGCTTGGAATGATGGTGTTTGTTATAGGGGTGTTTGTTACCTGGGTACTTGTTTACAGAAGAATTTGAGACAATTATATGCCAAAATATCCTAAGAAGAAGGGATTTAAATTCCAAGGAAGAGTTTTATATTTTTTTAAATTATTTCAGAAGCCCTTTGTTCTAAGTTATTATGACAGTAACTGGAAAACAATGCAAGAAGAATCTTCTTATGATAGTATGATCTAAACTTGAGATTTGAGGGTTTTTGTGGCGGACACTTACCAATAAAGTCAAAATGCAGAAATAGAAAATGAGACTGAATCTAGTCTGTGAGCTTTGCATCTTTATTTGTGGGGAAAAAAATCTATGTTTATTGAAGGTGATTATAAATTATTACTGTTAGGAAAAGGGGCACATGCCCATCCAACATCAAATCATCCCTGCAGGGATTCTTTTTTTCAGCTTCAAGTATATGATTTTCACATCTAATTAAAATCTGGCAGAGGTCTGGCATTTGCAGGCACACTTGTTCAGAGCATTTTATAGAACTTGGATGTGGAAAATCTAGTGAGGATTTTATACATGTCAGTTTGCTTTAAGAAAAAGTTTGAAGAAAGAAAAAGTGTATGTAGACATTTCCAGTGCTACTGCTTGGGTTGAAATCTTGTGGAGCATAATTTAAGTCCAGTTGCATGGCAAGGCTGGACATCATATGACAGACTCCCATTGCTAATCAGTGGATAAGAACTTCTAGAACAAGATCACAGAATCACAAGGTTGGAAAAGACCATTAAGATCATTGAGTCTAATCATATCTGTCCTCTCCTAAGCCATACTCCTTAGCACCTCATCTACCTGTCTGGTAAATGCTGATGGTGATGCAAACACCTCTCTGGGCAGCCTGTTCCACATCACAACTCTTTTGGTGAAGAACTTTTTCCTAACATCTAATCTGAACCTGCCCTTGCACAGCTTGAGGCCATTTTCCCTCAACCTATCACCTGTCACTTGAGTGAAGAGACCATCACTCACCTCTCTACAACCTCCTTTCACGTAATTGTAGGCTGTGATAAGGTCTCAGTCTCCTCTTCTCCAGACAACCCTAGTTTCCTCAGCTTCTCCTCATAAGGTTTGTTCTCCTTGAAACAGATCAAATCCTGTTTCCTGTTGCCATGTCAGTGGTTCCTCAATTGGTTCCAAAAAATATGTCAGAACGAACACAATCAAGTCATGCAAAGAACAAAGAGTAATAAATACAGTGATGCTTTAAGAAGGTCTCATTTGTGTAGCAGTGTTGAGGAAGCCATTGAAACAGCATATGTGACAAAAATCCAGGTTCAATTAAATCTGGATTCATGTTCCTGTTCCAGTTGAAATGGAATTATTTATAGATAAAAATAATTAAAAAAAAACCTTCAGTAGGACAGATTGATAGGCCCCTACTTCGTCATCCAAAAGCACAGGCAGCAGGGCTCTTCTAATCCTCAGTACTTCTTGCATGCTCTGTGAGTGCCAGGACTGCTGTCTGAAAGGATTTCCTGCCTTTTTTTTTTTTTTTTTCTGAGCAAAAATTCCACTTTGTACTGAATATATTTTCTGTCTTTTGGAGACTTGCTTAGCAAGATCCTGATAGCATCAGCACTGATATTTTGATTTTCTGGGGGGACCCATGCCTGTTTGGGATTTATTGACTTGCTGTGTGCTTGTAGGCAATGAAACACCAGTAAAACCCATGGAATTAATTTTTTTCCTCACTTTGGAAACACCTTAACCTCACATTTAAAAAATAAAAAGCTTTGTCCTAGCCCCTCTCCTCTGCCAACTTAGTAGCTACACTACTGTGTATAAAACACAGATGCCAAAGCACTGGCTTCTTGGATTGTTTTGGGGGATACAAATGTATTGGCGTTTGCTGTGGGATTCTGCCCCATCTTTAGTCTGACCCTGGGGAGATGCTCATCACATGTACATCCCATGAGACTAATCACAGTAAAGATGTAGCAAGGCATTTATTGCAGGGATAAAAACCCAGAACAACATATTAGAGAAAGGGATTAGTTCGGAAATGTTTTTTATGGATTTTCTTTTCTAACTTGGTAGAATTAGAAGGGTCATGAAGAGGGATGAATACTTAAACTCTTAATGAAAAGTGCTTTCATCAGATGGAGATGAGACAGATTTTTTTCCTTTCTAACACTGCTAGAAGTACATGAATGACAATAGTTCACAGTATATGATACAAGGAAATGGCTCAGAGAAAGCTGTGAATGGGCAAGGTCCAAAGAAAATGTAAACTAAACACAATTGTTTTGTATTAATAGGATATTACGTAGTCTGTACAAAAATATCTTCTTTATTTTTAGTTGTTAGTCATACATGCTGACATCATTTGTGTGTGCCATTCATGAGAGAAGGGCCATGGCTGTTGTAAAAATAAATCTGATATCTTTATTTGGACAGGAACAACCCTAATCTTATGTTTTCACATAAAGGAAGAAGAGCTAGCTTTATTCCTCACTGAAACACTTTTAACATATGTTGTTTCTTTCTTTCTTTTATATCTAAAAGTCCATAGCAATTAATTTCCCACAATCCAAATATACACACACGCGCAAACACACACACACACATATATACATACAGCATCTGTGAAATGTATTTTAGTCAGCTTTTGCATTGCTAAATTTAATTCTTACACTAGAAATTGAGTGGCCACTTTTATAACAAAACTCAGATACGTGAATAGAATGCTCATGCTTTAAAGTCCTTTGCTCACAAAGGCTTGGCAGTTTTCTGTGTCATGAAGATAAAACAATACCAAGGTACCTGTGTATCCTTGAGAAGGTTACCTGTGGCTCAGATCTGTACTAGTATCCCTTGTTGAAAAGGTAACAGATCCGAGTTCTGGATACCAGCCAACATGGTTGACTTGGGCAGACAATATCTTGTCACTTAGGAAAAAAACAATCAAAGCTGTTTTCAGAATCTGTTGCGTTTAAAACATGTGAAATGCATATGAGTTATTCCTCACTGACCAAGAAAGAACAAAAATTCATGGTTGCCCTATTCAAATACTTTGAGAACTTTTGAAGTTTCTCCCTGCTCACAGTTTTGTTTTTCTTGTTTTTCTATGTGGTTTTATTACAGCATTTTCATTTGCGGTGTGATTTCTAGTTCCTTCTTCCAGTTTTCCAGTCCCAGATCAGAATACAGTTTGTCCATGGGTGACTTCCAACTGTCATTTTTTTTTATTTCTTCTTTTTGTTGCTTACCCTAATAAGTGTTCAAGGCCAAGTTAGATGGGGCTTTGGGCAGCCTGGGCTAATGGAAGGTGTTCCTGCCAATGCCAAGGGTTTGTGACTGGATGGGCTTTGAAGTCCCTTCCAACTCAACCCATGCTAGGGATCCTATGATACTACAATCTCTCCTTTTTCACCTTTGAAGGAAAGAGAATACAGGCTAGTTTTGGAAAATTCTCAGTTTCTTTAACTCTTACTGTGTTTAAACACATTTTCTAGTGCTTAATATCTAAAAAAATGGAGAGTTATTTCAGTATCGCAGGTATGCTCCAACAGACTTTTTCATGAACCTTCTGAGATGCTTCCTGTGTAGGAACAGTCTGCGCATCTCAAAAGAATTTACCGCAACCAAGGTCTGTTCTTAAGGGTCAGAGAAATGGTAGTAATTCAGTAGTAGTGATTCAAGCATCTGTTCTAGGCAGAAAGTCAGTAGTTCTCAGCATTAGAAATACTGACCCTTGCAACTGACCCTTATTTCAGTGCGATCTCAGCCAGAAGGGCAATCCAAATATATCACTAACATTTTCATTTCTTATGAAATCTACTTGTAAGTCATTTTGAAAAAGAAAGATTATTAAACCCCTGCTGTGCTTGAAGATATTGACTACAGACAGTGCTTGTGGGCAGAAGGAAAGTTGCTCTCCCAGTCTTTTGCACTTGTTGGATTAGTAAATAAAATATTGGAAAGGGAAGAGCCACAAATGCTGTTTCGTTTCTTCGGGAGGATTTTGTTCCTTGTGTGAGTAAGTATGCTGGCAAAGTTTAACCTAAGAGATTTGCATAAGCATTGTTATGCTACTCTTTTATATGAAGGATGAAATTAATGTGAAATGGAATATTAATCTTACCTAGATTCATTGGTCTGTTTTGCTTCCTTAGTGTCTCGTGACTCGATCAGTTTGATTTAAATTTTTGACAAATAATTATGACTCAATCCAGATAATAACCTAACCCATTTCTTCAACGTGGTTGTATCTGAAGAGCAGGAGAGAGTTGTGCTTCAAACTGGTATATCAAAGTATTGTAACACACAGCCTTGCTCCTTCTCCAGTGGAAGAACTTGCTTTGCTGTCAAGGCTGCAAGAAAGTGATTAAGACATAAGACCATCCACAGATCCCTGTCGTCTTCGCTGTTGACTACTTAATGGCAGCCTCCTTTCAGTAGTCAGTAACTGTCCCAAAATGTTCAGGAGACAGGGAGCACCAGAAAACCTTGAGGAGCTATGAATGGCATAAGAGCATATTAGCAAGGTCTGACACCATACAACAGGCTCCAGATCTAGACCTCTTCTCAGATTAATGCTCTCTACTCTGAGAAGAGCAAACTTGACTCTGTCCACACCTTTCTCAACAGAAAAGGGTGATCAGCAAATAGATGGATTTTTCCAGCACTTGATGTGAGTTTCTTCCAAAATTCAAATCAGTGTAGAACATTTGTTTCTTAAGTGCTTTTTCTCTCTCCTTCACTTTCCCTGAACTATTTAGGAGACACACAAATAACAGGAAAAAGGCAATCTTGATAGAAAGCTGTTGGCAAAGATTAAAAAAAGGAAGCAAAAAATTAATTTGGGCCAAATCTTGAACAACACAGCTCATTCAGTTCTATTTCAGTTGAGCCCTATTTCCTCAGATTTAGAAGATTATGTGCAGATTATTGTATTTGTAGATTTTGACGTAGTGAGTGGTTGCTCTGTTAATAGTCACTGTTGGCTTCTCATCCCAAGTCTTTTTTCTGATCATTGCTTGATTGCAGTGTTTATTTCTTGAGAAAGTAGAGATAAAAAGATAAAAAGCTGTTTCAAGCTGATCACGGTAACGGTGGTTGGGGCTGTGTCATGCACCCAAACCTGAAACGGAGGCTCTTTAGTCTTGCCAGCTGCTTGCAGTGTGGCCATGGAGACTGCTGCACAACCAGGAGATGAACAGGAAACTCAGAAAAAGGCAGTGAGACTGTTAGGAGGAATCAGTCAATTAAATAATGAATTAAAGGTAGGTGAGGTTTCTTTTCAGATGGAGGAACTTGGGTTACAGAAAGGTAAACTCCCTGCAGCCACAACCGCATCACACTTCTGTTTTGGAAGCAAAACTGCAAGTTAGATAAAAGTTTGAAAAGTGAGGAATACTTTCTATCCATGTTATTTCCCTAATTTGATTTCTCTGGGAGGTCCCACAGCCTCAGATGGGAAAGGGATGCTGCATTTACTTCTCCCCTAAAAGAAACATCTGCGAAACTGTAGTCGAATCTGACTGCTCAGGTCAATTATACCAAATCATTAACTGCAGACACATGAGGCTTTCCTTCCAGATTGTATGTGGACTGCACAAGAACATTTTCTTCATGGCAGCTGGAACACAGTCGCTTTTTTGCATGCTGGAGGCCTTAATGTGGTTGTCATCAGCGTGATAGACAATGACTTCCTTTCCAGTCATGTTGCACTGGTCTCAAGTTATGTCAGCCTCTCTTGATGAAGTAGTTGAAAATCAGGATCAGGCTGTCCATAAGGCAGAACAGACAGATCTTGTTCATCATTAATCACAGGGAGAAAGGGAGGGATATGTATCTGCAACAGGGAGGGTAGGTAAAGAAATATAGTAAAATTTAAACTAAAACCAGATTTGGAGAAAAATACATCTTATTGAGAAATCAAGTTGTAACTTTTGCTGACTGTCTTTTATGTTGGGTGTACAGTCTGAGTCGAGTTGCACTTCTAATGAGAACTGTTGCTCTGCACAACACTTTTCTTAATGTTGTTTTGATTTACCTGGTCACATGCAAAAATAGATTGAACTTTGATTTTTTGTTTACATAGATCGCTATACTTAGGAAATAAGTTGCCATTACAACTCAAGGATAGAAACATAAATTTTTAAATTGTAACCATTTTACAGGCTGTTTTAAGCAAAATAGTTTTCTTCCATTAATTAAGTATTCTTGCATAGATTATCTGTGACTTGGAAGCTCTCTTTCCAAAGAGCAAATAATTCTGAAAATTTACATCAGAAAACAGATATTTCTACTAGAGAAAAACCTTAATTATAATATTAGATATTTCTGAAAGAAGTTGGATCTCCACCCATTGAAAATTAAAACAAAAATTTTGTTACAAAACCAGATCAGCAATCCAGGATATTGTTACTGCAACTGGTTCAAATCTACACTGACTCTTTCTAGCTAAAATTCAGATGAAAACCCTTTGTATTACATTAGGTAAATGGCATTCGTTATCAGTGATGGAACAATGGCATCAAGGGAAATAGCATATTCATACTGCAGTGTGAATGGAAGGGGCACTTTCACCATGGCTTTCAGATTAAGAATGATATGGTGAAATTTTCTGTGTTTATTGTATGTTCTAGAAGGCTTTTGGCTTACATAATTCTACATCTCACTACGGGAAATGCAATCTTCAGCTGCTCTTGACTAGCACATAGAACCTACTTTTAGCTCTTATAGTTCTTACATCAGCATAGGCTAGTTAAATTGCAAAATTTTTCAATGGATTTTCAACTTTATACTATTTTTGTCATTCTGTTCATTTATCTATTTTCTCCCACTTGCAGAAATACTATTGCTTTTCCAGAAGATGATCTGTTATTCCCAATCCATATAATTATTTCTTTTCCCAGGAAAGAAGGATGAAGTTTAAACAAGCACCAAAAATTTATTGTAAATATTGCAAAGACATTTCAGATATATCCTGCAGTACCTATAAAGACAAGGGCCCGAATTTGGCTGTAAATGTCACAGATATTTGTGCGAATAAGGATACCTAGAATAATTAGTTTACTGAAATTTCAATATAACAAAGAATGTAGAAATAATAAACACCATCATTTGATGGAAAAATATTGTACTCTCTTGATTGTGGTGAAATGAAGGGAGCTATAAGGTGGAAGAATAAACCACTCTTTTTTATTGAAATAATTTTTGATATTAAGTGATTAAGCTGTTTGAGATAGGTATATTAATATTAGTTACAATGTATCCATTACCAATAAACTTATAAAAGTTGCAAGTGCTGAAATATCTGTGATTCTGTGATCCTATTCTAGATTAGCACTGTATTGAATTTTCCTGAGGATTTTTCTAGACCTCTGCAAAGCTGAATGTGGCTGCTGTTAAGTATAGTACTTTAATGACATTAAGTATAAGGTTCAGATAGGTACCTGCTTGTACATTTTTTCCAGTCATTCAGTTGTTTGGTATTTGTTCAATTTTGATTTACAGTTTTGTTCTTATCATTGGACATAATACTTGTTTTAAACTATACTTCTGTTGTGAAAAGTTGTATCAGGATTTGTGATGTTACTAGACCCTCAATTTTACTCTTAGAATATCAGATTCTTTTGGTAAGTCATGTGTGTAAAGAGATTCTGGCCTGCTCTTGCCATAGCAACCACATCTTTTGTTTTTAATAAAAGCAAAAGGAAAAAAATACTTGAAATTATAAAGCTTAATTATTAATTTTGGAAACGTTATCCTTTGATTTACCATTGTTATGTCCTTCAGAAGGGAAAATGTTGATTAGAAAATCTCTTGCTGGTACCAAATTATCTATTACAATGTGTCTCTTAAGCACTATTGTGAGCGGGAAAAGGCAGAAATTAAGGCCTCATTCTAAAAACGCATTCATGGGTACAAAAGAGAAATTATATTCTTTTTATTTATCCTTTAGGTTCCCAGTTACCCAAATTGGAAAACACAAAGTATGGCCAGTGTTTATACATATGTACAGTATTATGCTTTTGGCTCCTGCTGCAGAAATTCTTATTGATGGCACTACCATATGCATATGTTAGCAAGGAGATGTGCTTGGGTTAATTAGCCTTGATTTTCAGCAGGGCTGGTTAGCTTGGCTGTCTTAGCTAGCACACAGCTAATGGAGATGTGCTGCTTCAACTTCCTTGGGCTTATTTTTGGTAGCTCAGGGACCTCCTTGACGAACACTGTGTTTTGTACAGATGTCCTCTGAGGACCTACGTTGTATGACTGAGCTACATTCCACATCTACCTATTTAGAAGAGCTAACTGTGGTTTTGTTAATATAAATATAATCATTGTTCCAATATTAGTGTACAGTATGTCTTTAGTAGTACGTGTATGACTTTTTAAAGATATATTAAACATACAGGGTTTTGTAGGAACGTCTATAAAATTAATTTAACCATCATAACTAGCAAGTATTTAGGATTCTTTCATTATTGTAACTCACCTCCAATTGCTTACTAGTAGAAACATGCTTTGTTGTTCTGAATCTTTTGTCACAATCCTTATTGAATCTTAAGATTAATAACAAGATGATTAGAACTACAGGATAAAGCTTTTTCTCTTATTGATGAATAATTCTCCTTCCTATTGTTACTATCTTCTACCAAGAAAAATCACTGAAATGTTTCAAAAGGCATCTGCATTTTGTATCGCACCTATGGGATATTCAAGTGTTTTTTGTGTGCTCAATACGTTAAATCATATTACTCGACCTACATTAGAAATCTCTAGAGCTATGCACTAAATAAAATAGCGTGTTTCCTTAGGAAGTAGAAAATAAACGAGATATCAAAATATGTATTTTTAAAACCCAATTTCAGTGTGGATTCAGTTTTACAGTGGGTTCAGAACTCGGCTTAATTTGAGCAGGCAAGACTTTTTTTTGTTTTTGTTGTTTTAGTATGACGATTTATGCTTGATAAAAGCAGCAATGAGGAAACTGAAAATGGAAAGAATTATGTGACAGCCAAAGAAATTTCTGACAGAAATAAATTTGTGAGGTGTTTTCAAACATTGATCAGGGACAATCACATTTAAAGGTCACTCTGTACCCATTTCGGGGGTATCAGCATTTAAGTTACTGTACGATGTTTGCTTTTACCAATGTGATATTCAATTATTACTGAGCATGATTCAATTATTACTGAGAGTGTTAAATAACTATCTTGGTATTTACATGAGATGGGGACAAAAAGTCTAATGCTTCTTGTGTCTCTCTGTATTTAGTTTTAAGCATTGGTGAAGGTGGATTCTGGGAAGGCAGCACCCGGGGACATATTGGATGGTTTCCTGCAGAATGTGTTGAAGAAGTTCAGTGTAAACCAAATGAAAGCAAACCAGGTAATCAGATCAAGTTCCTGTTGAATCCTAATGATGACAAATGCGATGTGTCCGTCCAAGCAGAGAGGCAACCTAGACAATAATGTGTTCTACAGCACTGCATTTGTGCAATACTAGAAACGGCAGAATCAAATAGAGATGAGCTGCTGAATTAAAAAAAATAAAGATGGGTTTATTGATCAGATTTTACTGGATGCTGTCCAAGCAAATGGTCTTTCTCACGAGGGACTATACTGTGAACTACAGCAACAGCTTTTACCCAGAACTGCACGCAAACTTTTTGTAAAACATTATGCCTCCTTTTATTTTGTTACAGTATAGGAAAATGGCTAACTAGACAAATAATGGAAGAAAATCTGGTCAGTCATCCCCCAGTCTGAAGTAGTCATAAATGTATTTAGCTCTTGTTCATGGCAGTAAGGTTCCCTCTGTTGACCTTTTACAAAATTTTTTGAGGAGACATCCATTAGTGGGATGTCCCATGTACATCCCTACTGTTGACAAAGGAAATAGAATCCTCCTTTATCATAGACATGTGCTGCTGTAAGAAGTAAAACACAAGACTTAAAGCCAGGAGTCTCTACAGTTCTGGTATATTAAAAGGAAAAGAAACGTATGTTGAAGCATGTTATTTTAAGAATTACCTACCATCTCATAATTTCTCTGCTTTTAAGAATTAAAATATGAGGACATCCTCTCTAATTAAAGGCTCGTTATAAATGAACTCTGAGGCTCTAATAATGGTTCTCTAGGATTGTATGCAGTTTAAAATTAACTGCTGATGTGTTTTGGATCTCTGATGTATTGATTGCGAACTTTTTGGCATTGCACAAAAATAATGTATGGCATCATTAATTCATAGATGTTATTCTTTTATGTGTGTCATTATAAAGCACACAGGTATACTTTTTAGTTTTTACACTCTATAAGCATTATGGGATTGAATAGAATGCATTGGATGAGTTAATAGTTCCAAAGTAATATGGTTTTGGAAGTATTTTAAAGATTTGATAATTACTTTAGTTTCATCTGTTTTAATGGAAGCTGTGGTAATAGCTTAGAGTTGAGGGATAAGCAGAAGAGGAGATAAAAGTTAGCTTTTGTAATATGAAAACTTTAAAAGAATGAGGGAATGAGGCATCAGGGACACTGCTCCAGGTAACTAAACACTGTGAGGAAAGGTTATACTTCCTTTTCTATTTCCCTATTGAGTGAGGAAAAGAGAAGGAGGCAAAACCAGATCTAATATCTGAAGAGAATGGATTTATGCTGTGAGACTAGAGGGAGAACAGTTGTGTTACTCTTCAAGAGGCTTAAGAACAAATCAGAATTTGAATATAGAAGAATACTAAATGAGGGAGATTGAGGCTGGAGTTGGCAAATTGAGGAGCAGTGTAGTTCTCCAATACTAGATACAAAATGAGAATAAGAAATTCAAGTGTGATTTCATTTGTTTGAAACATTATGGAAGATGTCTAAATTCAGTCAGTGTGGAACAAAAGCTGGTGAAGATTCATGTGTGAACTGTTCTGTAGTAAATAAACTTTGTGGTCAGTTGACAGAGTTCAGAAAGATTTCCTCTGACAAAGTAAATCATCATTTAGACCTTTCTGGAATCTATCATGGCAATATGTATTAAATTTGGATTGTTCATTTGTCTCCAAAATTGGAAAAAAAAATCTGTAGACGTGCATTAAATGAAGCTCTGATGTATGAAAGTTTTGCAACTTCTTTAGATAGATACATAATGACGGATTGCTAGAGGCTGGAAGGGACCTTGAAAGGTCATCTAGTCCAACCCCACTGCTAGAGCAGGATCACATAGATTAAATCACACAGGATCACATCCAGGTGTGTTTTGAATATTTCCCGAGAAGGAGACTCTCTGGGCAGCCTGTTCCAGTGCTCCATTACCCTCACAGTGAAATAGTTTTTCCTTACATTAATGTGGAACCCCCTCTGCTCCAGCTTGCACCCGTTGTCCCTTGTCCTGTCACTGGCCATCGCTGAGAGGAGCCTGGCTCCATTCTCCTGACATTCATCCTTAAAGTATTTATAAATATTAATGAGGTCATCCCTCAGTCTCCTCTTCTCCAAGCTAAAGAGACCCAGCTCCCTCAGCCTGTCCTCATAAGGAAGGTGTTCCACTCCATCAACTTGGTGGCCCCATGCTGCACTCTGTCAAGGAGTTGTATGTCCTTCCTGAACTGAGGGGCCCAGGACTGAACACAGTATTGCAGATGTGTCCTGGGACATTGCTGTTCAGTGTTTTTTTATGAGAAGGTAACCAAACCTGTTTGTCATAAATCCTTAAAGATCTTTTTAAGAAGTACTGTACGAATTAAATTCAGTATATGACATGGTTGCTTTAATAAATAACAGGATTTTTTTGAGCAAAAATTTCTTTGGCCATTCAAAAGAAAATTAAGAAAAAAAAATGTCACCAGGAAAGCAAAAGGATTACCAAAACTAAAAGTGTGCAGATGTTGCTGTTGATACTCTTTTACAAATTTTGTGACATGAAATTGCAACAACTTATGCCAAGCATCTGCCTGAACACCAGAGCATTTAATATGTACCTGTTGCATACTATTGTCTTTCTGATTGTTTTCCTATTTGCTTATCATATAGTGTGACTAATAATGCCAGAATTGCTGAATACTTTAAATATACCATTCTTCTACTAAAAAAAAAAAAGCAGGAAATGGGCACATTTTCTATACCTTTTAATTTGTGTACAAATATTTGTTGGGCTGTCTTGAAGAACATCCAGCACCCAGAAGGCAGAAATGAGGTGCCATGCCTCTGTGTAAGGCAATAGAGGAGGGAGCTCTGAGTGTGAAATAAATGAAATTGACAATATGTAAATATATTGAAACTTGCTATGGATTGAAAGCAGCTGATCACTGAATTGCGCTGTGCAGTTAGATTCATTCCCTCTGCATAGGAAACAATGGGAATGAAAGAGGAGAGCTTTATAAGCAAAAATCAGCCAGTACTCCCTCTAAGTAGAAATGCAAAAGTAATTTAGAAAAATGTGTTAAGCATGGTGAAATGATTAGAAATTAAATTAGGTCTTCTGGGATCGCTGAAAGAACATCAACTGAGAAACATCACAAACTTATGCGAGTTGCAAGAATTTGCATCGTGCGCTTTGCAAAGCAGAACTTCTTATGGTAATGATTTAGAAAGTAGATCATCGTAATGTGTAGGAAATCTCAAACTCAGCCTTTTTCAGACCAGCACCACAGTTACAGCTCTTTCCTATAAATGAGATTTAGGAACATTTCTTCAAACAGCTTCCCTTTGCTAAGTTTGAATAATTGTGTTTAATAGTAGCTTGTCATTTGCATGCCGTGAATGAAAGAAAGAGAAATAGTTCTTGGAAAAAACAAACCACAATTAAACACTACATGCCCAGTAAAACTGGCAGGCAGGTGTTTCATGTCATGCTGATGTATAATCTCACTTCTCAGACAAGTTCAATTTTCAAGGAACTTCATTGCCATCAAGTCTGTTTTGGAGAAGTAGGCAGTTCTGAACAGCACCTGGGTTCTGTGAGCTCTTCAAAGATACCATGCCAGCTTGACAAATTCTGTTTTTCAAAAAACCCCTTGTTGACTGGCATTAATTCTATATTTCTTCTTCAGTCATTCATTAATTGAGACTTGTAGGAATTATGCCATTATTTTGCTAGGATTGATGCCAGGCTTATAGGCTTTTAATTATCCAGGTTGTCTCATTTGCCCTTTAATAGCACTGGCACAGGACCCACTGCCTTTCAGTCTTAGCTTTTCTTGACATTTCAAGGTCTAATGAAAAAAGTAATGACATAGAAAATCTTTATCAGTGGTCTGCTAAGTTCTTTTGCCTGCTTTTAAAACTCTTTGACACAAAACATTCGTACTATCTCATTTTCAAACACTTTTCAAAAGTGTTGCCTTCGGATGAGATTGATACATCTTGCTTTTTCCCTACACAAACACGTAAACCAAATGCTGTGTTTCTTTCTGCATGAAAGGTTTCCTCTGTCGTTCGAGTATTAAATTTCTTTGTTTAAATATGTGAAAATAGATTGGTGTTTTGCTTAAATGTTCTGGGTAGATTGAAGGAAGTTCTGTGCAGAAAAAGCTTCATTTGTGTAAAATCCAAGTTAATTGAAATCTGTGCAAATGTGAGGCACTAATTTAGGTTAATAGATGTCTTAAGAGGATTTATTTGGTAAGTGCTGAAGGAAACACAGATCATCTTGGTTCTCTGGCGGCAGCATCCATGGAAAACACACATTATGACCATATTGCTTAATTCGACAAAAAAACCCCAACCAAAACCATGGCTTTTAATTTTACCAGCTTATTGTCTCCCTAAGATTCATTATCCCATTTAAATAGTAAGAATTCTTACTTATAATTTTCAATGGGAAATGGAATGCAGAAGAATCTCTTGTCTATAAAATGAATTGAATCTTCCACCAATGGAAGATACCATTTTCTTCCTCCTACTCTAAGTTTAGATATTTCCATTTGTTGTTCTTCCATCATAGGATGTTGCTCCAATTTGAGAGATTTACTACAAAAATGCATTCTAGTAGACTTGTGATTTTATAATCCATGTCCTTCAGAATTCAGGGATATAGATTATCCGATTGCTCATACCTGAGGTGAAATACTCGTTTTGTTTTTAAGATATAAGTTATCTTTAATTACATTCTGTCTTTGCTCTCTATTATTCTTCCTTGCTATTGACGTTCCTGAAGAACTACTAGATTTTACAAATTATACTGAAACGAAGGCAGACTCAGCATGTCTTTCAGGAATTCTTTGTCTTTCAATTCCTGGCCTGCTCAGTGCAACTTACCATGAGTTCCATGGTCATCTTTAATATTGTCCTTCTGGTGCCTTTTCATTCAGTAGTGTCCTCCACACATTTTTCTACCCAGTGGTTTTGGTGTACACCATACTAGAAGTTGTAGATGCCATACAAGTCCTGGGAGTTTATTTCAGACTAAGGCATGTGACTTGAACGATCATTAGCAGTTGTTCAGGAGCTCATTTTTCCATGAAAGAATCCGATTCACAAACTCTTGAGGTCTTCTCATCCCTGTGGTATGCGGCACAATAGGCGGCACTTGCAAAGCACATTCCTGGCCCAGATAAAAATGTGGATGTAGATGCATCCATGCTGACCTCTAGTGTCACTGGTGTTCTGAGCAGACACTACCTAGCCATCTATACTGGGTATAAAGTAGATCTGCATTTAAATGTTTGGTATATTTACTCCTTAGTTTCCAGCAATTTGAAAATATAGTGATGGATTACCCAATACAGTATAGTTTCCTTGCCAATTTCTTTTACCTATGTCCTCAGACAGAGATGTTGCAAGGAGAAGTTGCAGCATTTCTTATCTAATGTTCTCTCTAGATTTCAGAAGTTACCAAACAAGCCAAAGCCATGCTAATAAAATTAATACTTTGTTATTCAGTCTGCTATTTCTGATGTATAGAATTTTCTTTATTTAGCATTCACATTGTTTGACACCTTGTGGATTCAATAAAACAGATTTTTTTCTTCATTTCCACCATCCCTTTTTATAATTAGCACGACACCTTCCCAAACAATCTAGTCAGCCAGGTTTATAGAAAATATATTTGCCTTCTTGCAAAAAAGAAAGGCACTTTTCTGTGAATTGAGAAACTATATCTATACTAGTAGCTCTTAAGCCCTCTGTGGGGAAGTGGCTTGGAGCATATTGTATCTGGAAGTTTTCTCCCCTGTGCCTTCCATACCAGTGCTGCTTTCTCCATGCTTCCTTTTGGAACTGTTGCTAGCAATTTTGTCCACTGAAGTATGTCTGGGTACTGTTTGGTGGACTAATAGTTGGCATAAGTGAATGTTGTACCAGAGTCCTACTAACCATGAAAGCAGGATGGATGATTATGGGCCAAAGCACAAATTGCAGCCTTGTTGGTGTCATGTATGGACATATGTAGGCTGCCTGAGGTTTGAAAAAAACCCTGCACTTCCCCCGCTTATGCTTTTACATAGCTTATAGTTAATGTCAAACATGTCCCATTTAAACTGTCATGAGAAGGATGGCTGACAGAAAGTTGAATTTTGGCATTCTGTCTTTTTAAGCATCTCAGGGGTGTGATGTAGTAGGTATATTACAAAGCATGTAATTACTGGGTGTACTCCATGAGGCAGATGAACTAAAGCATACCACAGAAAATCGGTCTCTGAGTGTGTGCGTGCACCCCATCACATCCCAGTGTGGAAAGAAATGTGATGTGCTGAGCCTGGATGTCCCCATCCGCAAATCATCATGTCCAGAGGACATGATGGAGCATGCATTCATATATGTAGGTTTCTTTTCTGAATAGGAAAGGAAAATATGTCCACTCATCTCAACTTGACATGCAAGGAGAGGGACATACTTGTATGTGCATCCAGGGACTCGGAGAGGGGACTTGCTGTGGAATAGGACTGTCCCCCAGCTAGCCATGCTGGTCTTGGATACAGCCATCACCCTTCTCCTTCCTTCAAGTTCAGGGTCAGCTGATTTTGGCAGTCGGGCTACATTTACATTTGATAGATAGTTTAAGATGTGTTTAAAGCTCTGTCACACTGTTTAGTTTACATCCAGATGTTCTTGAGCTCATGTAAAAGTGGAATTTGTGAATTGTAGGCTTGGTCCTTCTGTAAGAAGGAAATTTTACCAAGTCTACTGCTGTTTGGACTTAGTAGAAGGCTAGAACATAACCAGGAGTAAAAGAACTCTCTAATCACATGTAATTATTCATGTAAAGATCAGCACTAGAAGAAAAAGCCAGAAAGTGAAAACTCTTTTCATTTAGCCTCTTCCTTTAATAACCTGCCTCTTATAAATGATCCAAATTAACAACATCTGTTTTAAATGACTTTTTCCTGTTTCATTAGGATCAGTTCTGGGTAGTTATTTAACTAGGAAGACAACTGCAAGAGTAGATGGAAACATTTCAGAGATTATTCAAACTTGGAAAAATTCTATAAGTTAAGTAACTTTGAAAACCCCTGGAAGGAAGAGTCTTTGTAGAAGACAGAAGAGCCTGCAAGTAAGAGATGTTATCTGAGCAGATGAACACCTTGAGGCTTGTGATAATAAGTTTTGATAAATGCTTCTTCCACATGATTTCACCTCGAATAGAAGGTAACTGTGTATCTGTGATGAAATTATCAAATTCAGATGTTTGTTGTGAAAAGCAGCTCTTAAGGACAAAATATTACTGCAGCTGGAAGGATTAAATGGAGATGTTCTATAAAAATAATGTGTATGTCAAAGAAGGGAAAGATACACTTTTGTTAGGAAAGTTAATCACAAATGTTCTCATGTCAGTTGTGTAACAAGCTCAGAAGTCTGGTAGCTTGGAAGTGTGTTCTGACTCAACAGTGCAGGTGATGGCTGGTCTCATATGGCACAGAGACTATAAACCAAACTAGAAAACAAGAAATTGGAAGTGCAATATGTCCTCACATGTAAGTGGTTATATCATTGTAAAAGGTAGTATCATGTGGATACAAATTCATCCATTTGAAAATGCTAAAAGAGATTAATATTGTACCTTTGTAATGCCAATCAGGGTCCTAAATGTGTGTCATGCAGTCAGACATATGTGTTTATTGAGGTTGATCCATGCCTGTTTGGGACAGGTTGTCCAGCTGTCAAACACTGGTAGTCAGAACTCAAACTGACGGGTCAAACAGTATCCAACAAGTCCCCCTGCCTTGAAGGATACTCTGACCTCTGAAATGCTCTTTTCTGCCTTGCTTCCATATTTTGCACAAAACCCCACATGGCTGACATGATTCTGAAAAGTTTCTTTTGATAAATGATATTCTGTCACAAAGTATGTCAGACCAACTTTTACACCTATGTACAAAATTATAATTAAAAAAGAGAGTGAATAGATGACAGAACTCAGCACAGTGATGACCTGCAAAGGTACCATGTTCTGGTTTATGTCTTGGAAAAGTCATATTTTTGCATAAACTGCATTCCTGTGTAAGAAACTGTGAGAAAAATACTTTATACAGGAACAAAATAAGGCAATGTAAAGAATCAGATCTGGGGTGCTGGCAAGCCAGTCCACAAAACCTTAGGAGCTAGCTTGGTATAGTAATGTTCAACTAATTCTGTCAACTTTCTGTAGCTGAGGATGTAAATCAATTCCATTTTTTGTAGCAACTAATGGAAATTTAAAGAATGAACCTCATCAAGTTTGTGCCCATTTGCTTTGCTGAGCAAAGCAGTTGTGTTCTCTGCAATGATAAACAGCAGTTTGGGAAAAGACTTCTAAATGAATCATCACTTGAGGATAACATTAATTTGGACGCAGAGGTAGCTTGGGAGTTGTTTTTGTCTGCAAGCTGGCCGTAGGATGGAATGACATGCTTCCCACATAACCTGGTGATGCATGTTCTCCCTGGCCAAGGGTGCCTTTCAGTCTTGATCCTCTGTCTGAGATATAATAGCAGTTTCTTACTGTAATAGTAAATAGTATTTGTAAGTGATGCTTTAGAAAAACTGAGTCTGCCAACTAATTGCTGGCCAGCTTTTCTCTCTCAAATTACAGTGGTTTTCTTTTGCTACTGATATGAGTTTAGTTTCAAGAAAGGGTAAAAAAACCCCCATGATAATAATTTCATAATTTATCCATTTTTTTGAGAAGAGCATAAAGCAAAAATATTTTAAAAATTATTCAAAAGAAAATACAAGCTTATGTCTAGAGCTTTGTAAATGGCATGAGCCTGTCTACGTCCTTATCTCTGAATAAGTAGGTTTTAATTCATAATATTTTACTGCCTTGGCTCCTCAGCTGACATGCGCTTCATCCTTTTCACTCTGTTTTTCAGGCTTGCTAAGAGCCACTTAGGAATAACTCTAATCAGCTGAAAAGGAGCAACACAACTCTCTAAAGCATTGAAATAGGCTAAAAATAAATTGCATAGCAATATAGAATTAAACTCATACGTTAGGAAATCAACATTTCACATGCATCCAAGATTGCTGATGTCTGAAATCGGACACGCGAGTGTAGATTTGTTTCCTTTTTGGATTCTTTCTGCATTTTTTCATAAAAGAAAAGTCCATTAAACCACACAGGGTAAAAGTGCAAACACTGAAGAGTGTCTCAGAAAGGAGTTAACATCATAGCATCTTCCTTTAACTTCCAGCGGTGCAGTTGCATTTTCTGTTCAGAATCACTGTCCATCCAACGTTAAAAAGCAACTTTCAAAGCCTGAGAGCATATATAGATATCAAAAACATCTAATGTAACAAATTTCTGTAGAAGTATGAGAAGGGTAGAGGTGTTGAGTGAATGATTTATCAAGTGATGCATCCTTCTGAGGAATTTAAGCCCAGAAATTGGGTGGTCTGAGCCAAAATACTTCAGCCTGTAGCAGAGTTTGAGCAACGCTACTAGGCAATGTGCTAGCACACTAGAAATTTTACTTAATTGTTTTAATTCCTAGCTCTTATTGTGGAAAATGCATGTAACACATTTTCTTCCAACCCATCGAAGTCTGAGGCCAGGTTTTTTGAGTTCTAGGCAATTTAGCGTATCTCAATGATTGTTAGTAGGCAAAAAACTTCTGCTTTCACATTCTGGAATTTTGGAGCGTTTCAGATTTCACAAAGGGTATATATTTTGATAATAACTTCTCTTTCCTGTGCTATTAGCTCTTTTTCTCAATCCTTAATTAGAGGTACTTCTTAATGTCTTATGATGCTGTGATCAAATATACTTGATCTTTGTTCTTTCTCTAAGTATCTTTGCATAAATTATAGTAGCAATAGGTTTTAGCTTTAATTTTTGTCTTTTTTATTTTTTAATGCTGCTTAATCAGGATTGTTTATGAAAATACTATTTTTATCAGAACACCACTTGTGTTAAAATCATTGTGGGTATGTATCAGGATTAAATAAAGTGCTATATTCCTTTAATTCATTGCATTTAGCATACCCTAACACTTTTTAAATCATTTACTTAAATCGGAGGACTAAAGCAAGGCAAATCTTAGATCTATGCATATTCTGAAAGCGTTGATAAGTCATCTTTTTCTTCTGTGATCTCTTATACTAAATAACACATTTGTGTGTGTGTGTCCCCTTTTATTTTTAAGGGTTCAGATCAAAGGCTTGACAACAGAGCCTGAAAACTCTTTGAAACACTCCGCAGTTATTCAGGATCAAATTGATATTAATTTAAGGAAGATGACAGAGCATCTTCTTATAGTAATGGCAGTGCTGGACGGTGATCAGGAAAATGATACCTGAATAGCACTAGCTCTTAGATGATCCGTACTCAGTCACTGCTTTTACCTTCTGTACCTGCCTGCCACAAAAGAGAATGGAAAGGGGCTTTTTCCAGCTTGCTAAAGATCCACCAGTGCTTGATAGTGGGAAGATTGCTTGATAATATGCTACTCAATGGCAGTAACTGATCATAGTAGAAGCAGCATGAAAACAAGCATGTTATTTTGATTCATTAAAAATCCAATCAGTTGTGACATTACATACCACTTGCCAAAGTTATTTGGTAGTGCAGTCCCTGTAAGGGGAATATCTCCCTTTCCAGAAAGCTCTGCTAATTTTATTACTGGATAGGTATCAAAGAGAAAGTCTGGAGTCTTATCTTGCCTTGTGAACTGTTAATCCAGAGTGGTGAAGTAAGTATTTTAAAGTACAATTTCTTCAAAAGAATGTAATTTTCTTGCCAACATTTCATCCTGGGCTCAAACAGTTCTAGGTAGGAAGCCCCGGACCTGACCATTATCTCAAGTGTCCTTCAGTACTGTCACAGAGCTTGTGCAGAGAGATTTTTCTGTGAGGGGTCTCCTTCCCACCCCCTATTTCTGTTGCTTTCTGTTTACAGATTTCATGGATACCTGCCGCTGTCTGTTTGGTGACTGGAGGGCAGAGTCAGAAGGGATGTGTCAGCATCATGGCAGCAGATTTTCTGTGGCAGTGGTTTTAAAGGTTATGCTTCCAGTGATGGGCTTTGACACTCCCTGTGCTCTAGGTGTGCTTACTCAGACTTTTAATATCCCAGAGTGGGTTTATTTAGCTAAGTGAAAGAACATCGCATCAGTATTGATAGTCTTATTTTTCAAGCCAGGAATAGGTTGGTTGTCATCAGGTAAAACTGACAAACCTGAGTAAATGTCTCTAATTCTGAATTCACAAAGTGTATTGATAATGTTATATCATGTTTAAAGGCATGTTTGTATTGCGAACAGAGTTTGTAAATTTGCTTCTGCTTTCTGATCTGGAGCAGAAGGTGCCCAGTGACTTTCTTAACCCTTGATTCAGGCTATAATACACAAATAATATCTGCAGAAATCAAGATAATTTTGTGGATGAATTACAAGCAAAAAGGACTTCAGTATATTTTTGTTGTTGTTGTTGTTTTTGTAGCTAAAAGTTCAACTACAATTGTACAGAAATTACAGGAACCTAGAGAGTTTTTATGGTTATAGATATGTTATACATGTAGCAAGCACCAGCTTAATGTTATCCAGAGAGACATTTAACATAGTTAGATATTTTGGCTGCTCTCCTGGAGTAATAAAATGAATTATATTGAATTCCCTGTACAACGTATTAGTAGTTTAAATAAATTAAATATAATGTATCCTTGTCTCATCTAAAAATTCCTTACAATTGAAAAAAATACAGTTTGTGGAGTAAAGGTTAGCAAGAAACCTCTAGAAGCTATTACCTTTTGGGTGAAGAGTTAGAATATTGGATCATACGTGTTAAAGTACTTTTACTCTGTTGGAGACACTTGTGTGCAATAATACACCGCAGGAGGTGGAAAACTGAAGTTAGGTAACAAAAGTAAAAGTGTCTGCAACCGCATTTTAATGAAAGATTGAGAGTATTGGTGTTGAAATGTTCATACGAGCTATGAAAGCTATGCATGGTCAAAACAAAAACAGATTGGCAAAAACAATCCAGTCAGATACTAGCAACATTGATAACAGACAGGGCTTGAAAAAATCTTGGCAGTGGAAAGGTGGAAGATCTTTTGAAAAATAATCTGTGCCACAAATTTGTCTCTGCCAAAGTGCATCTAGAGGAGAGGAGAGGAGAGGAGAGGAGAGGAGAGGAGAGGAGAGGAGTCTCATGAATTTGGTATGTCTGTGTGTTGTCAGTTGCAAAGTACCTAAGCACAAGAATAACCCTACCTTTCTGTAGTTTGAAATCGAGTTACAGTTAGTGCAGATATGCTTACAGATGCTTAATGCTTTCTAAGGTCTGAGCTGAAAAGTATTTTAGTAATATCTCCATCTTGTACAATGCTGCTTGTACATCCTTTGAAGGCACAAATTTTTGTGCGACAGTATCTTCTTTACCAACTGCAGGGTTTTTTTCTGCTCCCTATTTCCCACTACAGTTGTGCTGACACAGACGTTTGAGTGGCTGCACTTTGTACTGAAAAGGCAAAACACAGTGAAGAAAAGAAAGAAAAATATTTGTTAGTTTTTAAAGCTGTCCTGTAAGCAGACTCACTTGGAAAAATGATCAGTGACAGATTAGCAGTCCTGCCAGTTGATGCTGCATTGAACTACAGCCTGAGTCAGCTGTCCGGTAACACAGCAAGTATCAAAGAGCAGGAGCTAACAAGCACCCTGCACTTTGCAGTAATAAGCTCGTGGCAATTACAAGACACTTAAAAACAATTAATCCTTTCCATGATGCCTTTGCAGAATGACTGCAGTTTACCTGACTGAATGTAGAAAGCAAAGCTGTGTTGGGGAAGGATTCACATCACCCTACTGTATAAATTTCTGTGGTTTTAACATTTCCACCTCACCTTGTCACTTATAGATACCTTTCAACCATTTTAATATGTCTGTGCTTCAGATGTTTAGCTCACCCCATGAATTTAGGGATTCAAACCAGACCTTTGCTACTGTAATTTCACAAATTGAAATGAGGAAGCAGAAGGCAGGATGGGAATCTTCATTATATTTATTAGCCATCAGAATTAAATTCCATGATAAAACATTTCTAAAGAAAAACTAAGAGGAAACCTTTTTGCGACTATGATTTCCATTCCAAATTGTGTGTCTCAGACAAGTTAGAAAACTATATTTTTAAATGTTATATTAGCATTTGTTAGTCAACACTTAAAGAAGAAAAATAAGACTGATCTTCTGGACTGTAAATCCCTATGGATTTTACTTTTTCTTTCATTGGCCAAGGCAAAACCTATCATCTAGTTTGCTCACATATAAGACTTTGAATACTTGGAGTAGGCAGCTGTTTGAGAGGAAATGCATAAATCTATATACAGGAATTGTGCAAGTCACTTTCACAAAAAACACAAATCTGTCTTGCTAAGATATAGTTACATACCATCAACAAAGGGCTATGAGTGAAAACAGTGCTTGGATTTATTCATTTTTAGGAATTGGTGGATGTTTAAAATGTCATTTTTGCTAAATTGCTTGCCCCAGAAAACAGAGGGCACATTGTAGGTCAGTGCTGCAGGAAGAAAAGTTTGGATGAAGTCAGAGGAGAGGCACAAGGCAAAATTGAGATAGAAATATAATTCTTCAAATTGTTTTTGTTTACTGGTAAGTACTGTGAAGATCCTGGATATAGGCTGTTAGCTGCTGATAAAATAATGCTCACAGACAGAAGGAAAATCTGCCTAAAAAGTGAAACCGTGAGTCTTGAGATAAGGACCTCCTTCAGCTGGAAAAGGAACTCGCAGCGTTGCCGTAGTTCTTTGGTGATAACATCTCAATCTAGTCTAATTTCAAACACTTAAAACACTGTATCCTCGGAAATTTCTGTTCAACAGTATAGGGCTGTGAAATAAAGATATTGTTTTTTGGGGGTTTTTTTAATGATCAAGATTTCTGTAGCTCTGGGGCAGTTCTGAGCCTTCCTCCTCCCTCCATTCCTGTGATCACCACACAGCTCCGCTTTCTGCAGTTTCTTCTCCTGGGCTCTTTTCTCAGGAAAACAGCAGACACCAAAGACCCTTTCTTTGCTTCCACCCTGATAACTAGCTCATGAGGCATTTAACCTCTGACACAACACACCTAAGCTTTATAGCTACTCACCCATTTTTAACTAATTACCAAACATTCAGACATCATCACTGCAGGCAAAATGACACAAAATTACATGTTCTTTCTAGTGGGGGTTTTGGGGGGCTTTATTAGCGCACTCAAATAAAATAAGATGACAAATCTAGAAATGTAGCAGTACCCGAAGCTAAGTTGCTGGGAGGAGTTTTGACAGGGCATCCTTAATTTCAAGAGCACACTGGAAGGTAATGAGAAGGAAATTGAAAATCCTAGTTGTAAACTAGCTAGGAAAACAGATAAATTAGCTGAGGTTTTGGTTTTTTTCTTCTGTCATTCCTTCTTTTTTTTTGGAAAACAAGTTTTAAGAATATAATTTGTTTTCTTATGAGTGTTTAAAGTCTTCATATTGTTCTTACTCATTTGATTCAATTCTTACACCATGACAATAGCATTTGTTGCTGATGAATGTTGCTGACATCGTGAGGTATTACCACTTTTCTGGGCAGCTGGTGAACAGATGAAAGAGGAACATTTTTATTTCTTTCAAATGTCTTGTTTAATGGTGGCAATGTTGGAGTCCATAGAAAAATAGGAAGGCGGAAGTGATTGTCAGAAGGATCATGCATCTTGCTCTGCAATTAAAAGTAGGTAGTCTCCATTTTTATCTCTTCTAATTTATGCCTATGAGGTAGTCTAACTGAGTGGGAAAATGCTATTCCTGCTGAGCAGCCTAGTGCTTATCTTCTCTCACCATCATATCTCATCTCCTGAGGATGCCTTCCCTGCTGCAGTACAGAAGATGCCATTTTTAGGAACGGATGTCCTCAGGTCCCCACTCCCTCAAAACATATTGCAATATTGTTAAAAAGTACAGATGCTCAGTAGTACATGTAGACACAGTCCCAGACCTTGACACAAGGGCTTAATACCTTTAAGTAGCTTGTGGTGGGAAGTGTTTGTAGACTGCTAAGCAGGGAAAAACAGGTGCCTAGAAAGCAAACAGGCTGATATGGTTGCAAGTGCTGTTAGTTCTATATATTTCGGTGCACCAGCTTCCCTTCTGTTCTGTGTGTGTATTTAACCCTTCATTTAGTAGTGGCACTAACCTGTGAAATAGAGATACATTATTTTTTATGTTAGGTTGTTTGTAAAACTGAATGTAAAATGTTCTGGAAATAATGACTGATGTGTCTAAAGTTCGTCATCTTGAAACCGAGTTTGTGTTCAGTTGTGGTTCTATTTGTATGTAAAGAGAACTGCCTAATGTCACCAAATTTCTTTTCCTCATTAAGCAGGAGTTGAATTTATTAGCTGTCTAACAAGCGCAGCTAATACTGATCGTTAAATTAGAAGCTTCACCACTAACAAGGTGTTTTCAAGTATTACCTTTGATTGATCTTTCTGAAAGTATAGAATATTTAAACCTAAAGGTTTATATAATTTGTATGAGCTACACCATAGTTCCTGGATTTTGGAATTCAGTGAGATTTCACCATGTAGATAGAGTTGAAAGATTGAAATATATTATAAATATTCTTCTTCAAACATAAGTGTTTAGAATTTCTTTAAGTCCTAAACTCACTGTTTAGGATGTTGGAACTTGTACTTCACATTCAGAAATTAATTAGAAGTGCTTAAGTTAGTGGGATTTAAAGTACTAGACAGATATTTAAGAAAGTTCTTGAAAAGCTGTTTTGTTAGAAATTTATCATAAATGGGACATTTTTAAGCCACACTGAATTTGGCTGTTTCCTGTAAAATGGAGCTGAGTTTAGGTAAGTCCCTTGCATATTTTTAACGTTTCCTGTTAAATGGAGCTGAGTGTAGGTAAGTCCCATGCATATTTTTAACATAACACAAATTGCTGTTTTGCAGTATGAAGTTAATTAAGTTTCTGGTCCCAGCTGGTTGGGAAATGGACTTTGGCAATAGTCTTGAAGTCTTGCATTGGTACACTCTTATAGACATCGTAAGTCTTGCATGGGTATGCTTTTACATCATAGCAGTACACAGGCATATGGTGACCATATCTGTTTTATGAGATCTTTAGCTACTTTTTGGTTATTGCTTGAAAATTAATAGACATAAAAAAAATAATCCTAACTTTTTTTTTTTTAAGTCTCTTATTAATCAGTGACTCCAGTGTGAGATTCTTCCTGCAGCTTTGGTCTGATTTATTAGTGAATCTTTTAATAAAATCAATAAATAGTTGTTTATCCTTCTTCTATATTGATCAGAATAGCAAATAAGGCAGAGTGTAAAAGCTATCATCAGATTCACTTAGAATCAAAAGATGCTAAAAATTGTCCTTAAGAAATATATAAAAGAACAATGTTGAAGTACTTTAGTACTTGTGAGCACAAAAGCAGAATATGGAAAAATATAGTTTCTATTTATCAGCTGTTGCTTTTACTCTTTTTTTTAAATATAGCAAATAAGATTATCTCAGGAATGTGTGATGTGTGTATTTTTTTTTTTAAATTATGCTCTTTTTGGGCTGAAAACTGATGCTTTGAAGGGGAAAAAGAAAAGTCAAATCACACTTGAGATTGCAACCTGTCACACTTTTTTAGTGATAACCTACTTATAGGTAGCGTGAGAAAGCACAAATTTTTCCCGTGGAAGCATCTCAGAATATTTTCTCGTTCTGGGAAGCATTTGGGAGGACAGTGGTTCTTTAGGTTTTTAAACCAGAACTTTCAGATTAGCCCTGGAAGAATCTTCTATGGTGCTGGCTTTGGGTGATGCAACCTGTCACTAATTGGCAGATTTATGCTTCGATTTTAGGCTACCCTTTAACAATGCAGAGAAAGCATACTAACCACAGGAGCTTGTTAAACAACTCATAGTTTTTAATGAAAGTGCTTGAAATGTTTATTTTCTGAGTACTACTGAATTGGCAGTCTGGCATGTCTCCAACCACAACATGTGACAGCAGCCCATAGACCCAGAGTTGGGTTCATTTTTAGGGGCACAGACTAGGAGAGCAAAGGGTATTTGAGTCACAGAAATATTGTGTGTATCATGAAAAGTCATCTGAACTGCAGATGTGAATTTAAAATAATTTAACTTTATTCCATTAGGTTAATTTTTGCTGAAGTAGTTTCTTTTAGTCAAATTTAAGGTAAATGTAAATGTGTCACATAAAAGGAGCATGAACCAGTTTACCCCACATCCCCAAAATGTGAGAGTAGCAGCTTTCACAAACATGTATGCATAGTTGTTAATTAATATTAATGCTATTCACCAGTGATTTCCTGGGAGCCATATTTTCCAGAGTTAAACAGCATTTTGCTGAAATAAGACTGCTACTAATCATTAGGACACTTAAAAATAATTTTATTGCTAGTAAAAGATATTTTTAAGCTTTAATTTTAAAAGTACACTATTGCTAAGGCATCCTTTTTATTTTTAAAGGAAATGCTTTAACTTACAGAGGTACATTTTAAATGCTTTTCCCTAAAATGCATGCAATATTATGTTGTGATTTCCCCTGCTATGAAACCTGTGCATGCCATATATATTTTAATCACTTTTTGATTTCCTAAGTGAGATTTTACCGGTGACATTGTAATACTCATTTTGCTTACATGGTCAAACATATTTTTATATGCATATGAATGCACCACTGATTTGTATTGATTTTTCTCTTCCTTGTTATTATGAATGTGGAGAAAATTCTGGAGGCTTTCCCCCTAATTTTCTTGGTGAGCTATTCTAGAGGACAAAAAGAAGAAAAAATACCATCCTACAAACATGCATAATATATGAGCTAGTGCTCATTAACATACCTCTTTCATGGGTTTTTTAGCATCTCAGAAACAGGAACATGTTTTGAATTGTTGTTATATGCATTTGATGAGCATTTAAGTCAAGTTCAGTTCTTGTGTTACACAGATGAGCTAACTTCATTAGTATATTAAAATCTGAAGCATCTGATTAGGAACTTATTTCTCGGTAAATCTGACTCTTCTGGTATCTTTATCTGGATTATCAATATTCAAAAGCCTTCCTTGCTGATTGCATCTATTCCTTACAGAAAATCAATTACTCTTAACTACAGTAGCAGAATTTTAAAAAGATACAATCAAAGCTTGAATTTCATTCTCCAGTTTAACTTCTGGATGCTGTGTGTACGTCTCTTCTGTGCCCCTTATTTAAATTCCCTTTGTGATTCAGATAAGGTCACCACTCTGCTGGCTTATCCCAAAAAGATAAGCACAGGAAAGTGTTTCTTTCGCTGAGACCTCTTGTATCAACCCTTGCAGCTGTTATGCAGAGTTCTGCAGTGCTTGTTTGTGTTTTCTTTGCTATATTGATTAGCTGACATAGCAGTAAAACCAGAGTACTGTGAATTTCTGTGAATGAGGAGATCTTAGCAAAAGTAATGGATACAGAAGTGTTTGCTACATTTTTGTTCCCTTTTTTTTTTTGTTTTGTGTTTTGGTTTGGGTTTTTTTATTTAGGTGGCTTATAAGGCATTTCAGTAGAGGAGGGTAAATTCCTGTACAGATACTTTTAACTGTGAGACATTTATCTTCACAGAATCACCGAATTGTAGAGGTTGGAAGGGACCTTGAGAGATCATCGAGTCCAACCCCCCTGCCAAAGCAGGTTCCCTAGAGCAGGTCACACATGTAGGCGTCCAGACGGGTCTTGAATATCTCCAGAGAAGGAGACTCCACAACCCCCCTGGGCAGCCTATTCCAGTGCTCCGTCACCCACATCAGTGTAGAACCTCCTGTGGTCCAACTTATGGACACTGCTGCTTTTCCCGTCGCCACAGGCCACTGAAAAGAGGATGGCCATCTCCCTTTGTCTCCCACACTTCAGATATTTATAAACATTGATGAGATCCCCTCTCAGCCTTCTCTTGTCAAGGCTGAACAGCCCCAGCTCACTCAGCCTTTCAAAATCTTCATCCGCTTGGTAATGGAAAAGAATGGTAACAACACAGTTTCTTAAATCTGATATTGTAGTTTTGTCTATATGTGGTCTGGTGGTTCTATCTAACTTTAATGAAGGGCTTTTAATGGTAATTATTAATAATTAATTGGTCTAGCTGTACTTTTCCACCTGATACTGTGTAAAAGCCTTGTCTTTTATTTACTAATAGGTGATTTCCTCAAGACTGTGCGAGCTTTTAAGGTGTCGGTCTTTACAATCAAACTATATAGAGAACATGACCTTCCTCAGCTTTTCTGATGAGACATCCCTAGTGAGGTGAGGTTTTCCTGTGATCAGCTGAACATGACTTGATTCTACATTTATTGCTTACAAAGTTTGCAACTAGCATCATATTAGCCCAGCCTATATTCTGAGAGCTACAGAATAGTATGGTAGATGTTGCTCAACTCTCTCCTCTTACCTGCCATCCAAAGATTACTTTTTTCCAAGTAAAGGCAAAATTAATCTGTATTAGGGTATTTTAAGAATTAACCTGTTAATCAAAAGGCAAATCTGTTATCCAAAAGCAGGATGAAAGCGATGACAAAAGATAGGAAAATTTTTCAAATAGGAAACATCAAGTAATATTATTCAGATGAAACTGTTTTTTCTGAGCTTCTTATTTATCATCATGCCACATAGTTTTGTGTATTACACAGAATGATGTTGTTCTGAGCATTAGCTACACAGCAGGTCTTCTAAAGGAGGCAAGTCAAGATTAGCAAGGGAAGCGTCAAACCACTGAAATATTACAGTCTTTGGTAATATGTTACAAATTACACCCTGATCAGATAATGAGTGACTAAGATGCTAATAGGTTTCTTTCAGATTAGGCTGTGAAACTAATTCTTGTTTTGGGAGAGCAAAATATTTTATAAGATTTATTACATGGTGTGAGGGCTTGTGGAAAAGTCTTGCCTTTAGGATCTTTGTAAAACACAGTTTATGTTGCAAGTTTCAGTATAGGCAAGGTGTCATATTATCAGTCTTTTATAACAAAATTTATTACACTGTCACAATACAAACTAGTTTAGACAAAGTTTTAATTACTTTTTTTTTTTTTTAACCGATATGGAATCAATGTTGATATTTCTTCTTCAGGAAAAAAGAGAAGCTGGGTAGCAAGAGAAAACGGGTTCTTTCCTGTCTAGGAACTGCTATAACCCACAAGTGCCTTGGTCTTTAGCTGTTCTAGTCACGTTTAGAGATAGTGTTCCTAAAAATGTTCTGTAAAACAGAAGCCACCTTCTGGACGGAGTACATGCAGCACAGAGTGACAAATGCCAAGGGATGTCGTGTCCTTGAACAAAAATACCCTGGTTAAGAACTTACTCCTTGCTATTCCTCATCCACACACACACACAGAGACAAACACAAAGTAAGAGGGGCAAAATGAACACGCACATCCTAGTTAATGTGTAATATGTTAACAGTTGACGTGAGGTGCTTTATTGATACCAAATCTTGTATTCTGTAGATGGTCACTAGATGGCATTCTTTGGGTGCAAAAGTTAAGAAGAAAATCTAACGTTTAGTTTGTATTCAACTGCATTTCAGTCCACTAGTACTTTTGCCTGAATGTAAAGACCTGAGAAAGTACATGTTGGGGACGGGGAAGGGGGGAAAGCATCTCGCTGCGTTTTGTTGTTTCAGAGGCTGTGTAGTTTTTTGTTGAGCTCCAATAATGTTGCATACACATTTTCGAATACATTTCTAGTTACATATGGAAATGTGCTTTTAGGTTATAGATCAATGCAGATCTAGCAATCTGTTTTGCGTTCTCCTCATGCTCCTTAGAGACTATAATCAATCACCACAAAATGTTCTAGATAAGATCGCATCTTCAAAGCGCTTAAAATTGAAAGCTGCTAATCAAGCCCACAAGCTCTCTCTCTGTGGATCAAAACTGCAGGAAGACTCTGGTAATCAGGGGATGAGTGCAGATACTTACCCATATTGTCTCGCAGGGTTGGGACAAGGTGCATGTGTGTAATACTATGATAACCTGCTGCTCAGAAGCTGCTCAGAAATTCCATTTAGGTCTGTAAGACCATTTCTTGATAAAACCTGTGACAAAACTATCACAGTACTGCAGAATATACGGGGTAATTAAAAGTGTGTTGTTCTAATAAAAGCTGTAATACCGACTGGCTGCACGGCAGTTGCCTTTTCCTCAGTCAGTGCCATGTTTTAGGATGAATAAAAAGTAGTCATCATTGATTTCTTAGCTCTTTTTCAGATCTGATTCATCTATTTTGTTCTAATTCAAAATGAGAGGTGAAGTATCTTTAGTGGCTATAAACACTGTTCTGTGAGTGCCGTTGAGTAATGGTCTCTGGACTTGCTTGCTGGCTGTTTTTATTGCACTGGCAGCACTGAGGAGAGGGCTTGCTAAGGTAGACCACTCTGGTTTTCATGCTGCCAGAGTTTTTTTTCAGTGTAACTGGTGAGATATTGGAGATATTTGGCTCATCTCAAATACAAATTATTCATTTGCTCATTTTGTCTGTGCCCGTCTATAACATGCCCTCATCACAACTAGGGAACCTTACAGTTTAGAACTAATTACTAGCAAGTTTTCCAGTTTAATACCAAAACAACTTCTGCAGCAAGGACAAATGGTGTTCAGCACTTTAATCCTTACAGATTTAGATACCTCATTATGTCTTTATCTATAAATAAGAAAAAGTAAAAACTGTCATCAAAATTCTCATTATTTGAAGGTTACATTACTACTCTCTTTCCTAATATATATATAATAGTAACTCAGTAGGTGTCAGTCCTCTTAAGTCAAAGAAGGAACAGTGTGAGCATATGGGACAGAGATTTGAACAGACTAAACTGTTTGTTAAATATTTCTGTCTCATCTAAAGTCAGTATAGATTGCATCTTTTATTTACAATCCTCCTAGCTACTGTCGGTTTCTTTTTTCCATCTTGAGCTGTTCTGTTAAGTCATGATGATAACCCTTTGAAGACCTATGCTGTGCAAAATATTATTTTTAAAAAAAGATGAGATTCTGTATTTTCTTCCTAATTGATCAATATTTGAGCTTACTTCCCGAGTACTATTTGAAATGCTTCTCTGAAGACAAACTTTTCGTAGACATAATTGTGACAGTTCTGATACATCAGTGCTTGGCATTTTTCTCACCAAGCCATGCAACTTTACTCTTATTGTATGAAGGTTCATATGCCTTACTGGTTTCCAGTAGCAGCTGCTTTTCCTAGGTCCTACTGCCTGTCTCTTCATCTCTCTTACTCTCCCATCTAGTTTGTTGAGAGCTTTATGCCCTTTTTGTAGACATTCCAGAAATCTTGTCTGTATAGCTGTAGCTTTGGGTTTTGTTTTGTTGTTTTTTCTTTGCTTTGCTTTCAGCCAGTGTCAGAGGTGTTTTGTATCAATGATGCTGTAGTGTTTATCAAACAAATTATTTCCTTCAGGCTAGTCCTCATCATTAAATGCAAGGGACCTCTTTGATTCAGTCTTCTTGGTTGCTAAGGGAGAGACCAGATACTTTTTTTTTTTTTTAATCTTACCTATATGATAGATTTGTGACCCTAGCAGTATGCAAACTGTTTGGAAAAATACATTCATTAAAAAAAAAATAAAGCAAAAGCTTTACCATTATAAATCAGCCTGTGTCCTAAACATTCATATTGCCTTCATCCCACTGTGTTCTTGCTTTGCTCCCAGTTCTTTACAAGTAGGCTACAGTCACTCCTCCTCTGCATGAAAGGAGTGTGCTCATAAAATAGATATCTTAAAATAAAGCCAAAGGAGTTGCGTATTTTCGTGTAACTTTGAAGATGTGGGTGTTAGAGGCAAAAAGCTCTGAAAACTTGCTTAAACTGTTTCAAGTGTCTTGGTGGAGACACGGGAAGACCAAGTATGAGCAGGTTGAGGGGAGCTTGTTCGAGAAACTTCTTTGAGGGATATGAATAAATGTTATGTGGACACCATGCGTATGGTATGAAAGTGAAAATGTCATAAACTTGGGGCTCTCAATCCACTGTTTGCCTGCCTGTCGCTGCGGTTATTTTCAGTACCGCTTGTGTTGGGGTATGCGAGGGAGATTGTTTGTATGTTTTCACCCAGGTATAGATGGGACGTCTGATATATCATGGAAGAGATAATTGGAGAAAACTGTTGTGTCGTGTGAAGCATGCAACAGGAGTAAATAAACAGTGAGTTATTAAATAGGGTCCTTCCCAATTCTTCACATACTGTTTGTTTGTGTTAATTTTTGTGGTGTTAGTTTTTTAATATAGGCAGTGTTGCAGAATTTTGAGCCTTTCTCTTGGGAGCAGGGAAAAACATGAACTATAAACCAGAAATGTTTTCTTGCCAAGATTTGGATATATCTTGGACTGACTGTTTTCTGATCATCAGGCTACAGTTCTTGTACATTTGACTCTGCATCAGAAGGGTCTGTATTCCTGTGCGCATCATCTTCTGGAATTAAATCTTTAGTTTTTTTTTTCATTAATTTAAGTTCTGATTTTTCTAACCCTGGGAGTGGAATCTACCATTTCCAGTTTTCTTCAGGCACCTAGGAAAGGAACACATGGTTTCTCATTTAAAAAATACTGCAACTGTTGTGATACTACAACTTTAAAATTATTAAATGATTACATAAACAAACTTATTGTGCCTATAGAGGAAATAGAAGAGTGGAAAAGTATATTTTAAGAGAATATGTAGTTGTGCTCTTTAAATTTACGATAGATATCTGTATATAGTCATCTTAGAAAGTTCTCTTAAAAAAATGCAATAAAATAATTTAATGGAAAAAGCCCTCTTCCACGTGGGTCTTTGAGGTCTTTTAATCTCTCATATTGGAACAGAGATTGGTTTTGTGTGCCAAAGATACTGTCTGAATTGCAGTTGTCATAACATAAATAATTACATGCTATTTTTTAATCTTGTCCACTAGTAATAAATATGTTTTTATAACAAATAAAATTTCATCGCTTTGCATAATTTACTGGAAATTTAGTTAGTGAATTAGAAATAATTAAATGAAAAGAGAGTGGTTGATGCTTTTTTAATCTCTTTATATGCGACATAAATGCTGTGGTAAAATATGCAATACTAATAGCTACTTAATGATCATGCAAGATTTTATTCAGTGGGAAAATAATTCTGCAAGTGAATAGCCTCTACAGAAATCTTTTTTAAAATTGTAAGAGAGCAACCGAAGTTTTTACCTTGTGAAACTAAAAAAGAGATTGTAGTGTGATATAATATTACCACTGCTGTGCTCAGCTGTGCAGAAATAACACAGAGGTGTCTGCTGTTATTTTGATAAATGTCCTTGAAATCTTTGGTGATCAAAGGCATAATTTTGGGCTTCCCAGTGTCCATGGCCTTGCTTTTAGTAAGTGAAGAAACCAGAATCTGCGTCTGGCTGCAGCTACAAATTGCATAGCCGAATAAATCTTTAAACACGTTTCCAGATAGTTGCATGCATACAAGAGCAAATGAAGATGTGAGCATGTATTCAGACCACACAAGAAAACTATTCCCATTTCCTTTGGGGTGTGACTCTTAATAAGCTGTGAGGAGAGTAAATAGGAAACTCCTGTTCTTTTATACAGGGGAACATACTCAGTGGGAAACCAAAGCAATTTTTTTCATCTGTGTCATTGAAGTTTAGGTTTTAGTAATGTAAGGAGGAATCTGAATTGTCTCCTGGAATCCTGGTCAGAAATTCTCATTTCTGAGTCAATTCACTGATACAAAAAAAAACTGCAGAACAAACGCCAAACCGTGAAAACTGAAGTAAAATGAAAAATATTTTTCTAGTCTTCCTTGTTCCTCCCTTACAATACTTGCAGGTATATACAAAGCCTAGTGAGTCCATTTCAAAAGGTGTTTTACACCTTACTAATATGTATGTATAGTTCTACCTCCTTCCTTTATTGATTTTAATTAAAAAAATAGGAGCTTTTCAGGGTTTGAAAGTGTTTATTTGGTGTTTTTTGCTATCCTATTTTATTAAGATATTGTTAATATTTTGGTTCTAATGTTATTCTTAGGTTTGTTCCTGTGAAGACATAAAAAAAAATCACTTTAGCATCATTATTTGGTTATTTGCTTAATAAAGGAAGAGAGTCTTGAGTAGATACTTTATTAATCAACCCCCTAAATTTCATTTCTCGGTTGACTATTACAATGCAATTGCCACTACTGCATACTGTGACTTGGCCCTGCCTGTGCACTATGTTGGTCCCAATGTGGCCATCCATGTCATGCTGCCACAACAAAAATCTCTATTATTTGTACTTTCCACAAAGCTGATGAGACCTTTCTTTCCTGAGTGAAGAAGTCCATTTCATTAGACTTCTAATTACGTATTCAGGAAACTACTCATTCCTTTTTTGACTAAGTAATGACCATTCTGCTTCACTTTATGTCAGAGTAAAATGTGTGATGGCTTCTATTGCTTCAGGAATAAAACAGATGGCCTTCAACAGAACATCTGGGGGGGTATGGAGCGGGGAGGGCTGGGGGGGTGAAGTGGAAATCAGTTCTCTGAAGCTTATTTAGTAAAGTCAGATAATATGAAATGATAGATTACTGGCTTTACCAAGAATATCCCTGGATTTAAGGCAGGTTCTTCTTGTTGCTACCTATTTTGAGTGTTTTGTTATCCACAGACAAGATTAGCAATAGTTACATACAACTAGCATTTAAGTCTATTGCACTTCATTGATAAAATGCTTTGATAAATAAGTGTTATTGCTACTTTAGTTCTTTGAGGGACAGCCTGATGATCAGTCCTGAAAACACCTCAGTGGAATTGGGCTAGTGCTGTCAACATTTAAAATCTCTCAATTGAATTTTGTGATTGCAAGTCAAAATGAATAATGAATTAACTTTTTAAAAGAATAAAAAAAGTCTTTGAATCTGTAGTGGCTTTCATAACAGTCCTACAGAGGTACAAGCATTTGTAGAAATATATGGGGTGTTGTTAATACTCTGAATTACTAGTCAGATCATTTTCTGATAATAAAATGCACTTAAAGCTGACAAAACATCTACTAGACTATATTTAACTATAAATAATATGATGTGAATATTAAGCCTACCTTTAGCCACCTTATTCCTGTTACCCATTTCTAGATGAGACTTTTTCTTTCAAACAATATTATCTTAAAATTTAGACATCATAATGTTATTGAGGTGACAAGTTGTCAACTTCAGGTTATGTGATGGGGAAGATTATTTAAAAGCAGTTACATGTCTTCTCTTCTAAGATGATTGTGATGTTATGTGTATGCCAGTAACTTGTAGTGCCCTAACAATCCTATAAAAACTAATTATGCAGTGATTTATTAAAGCATAATTGTTTAACCAGTTAGATCATTTTGAGTGTCAAAAGAACTCTTCAACCTATGTACATCATTATCACTGTTAGGTGTTTATTTCTTGTCCTGTGTGTGTGCAATATTATGCTTAATAGAATGAAATGGGATTTTTTATGATGTACTTGAAGGATTAGATTTGCATGGTCTCTTTGAAGATTAAGTTTGAGTATGCTGAGATGCAATTTATATGTGAGAACGAGATAAGGAGAGAGGGAGATGGTGAGAAGGAGGGAGTGTGATTATCAGGTGCAGAGAGATGGCTAATCCAGGTTGGTTTAATATACTCAATTACAATTTAGAAAGCAATAAACTTACTAAGTACAAATCTGAGTAAAGTGCAGCCCATGTTTATGACAACACTAAAAAAAAAAATTACTAATTTTTAATCTCTTCCACTACTTTTTTCTTCTTTCTTTCTTTTCTTTTTTTCCCAGTCAAATTTTAGATGTCACAGAGTCCAGAATATAAAAGTTGCTGTTAGGTCAAGGCTACGTTTTCAGTTTTGCAAGTTTTAAAAAGTGGGTTTAGGAGGTTCACAGAGTCAACTGGGAGGTTCACTACATCAAGCCTTTTACATTATTCTTCTTTAAGATAGAGGAATATAAATGTATTCTGATTCTGGAGCACCCCATCAATCACACCAGGTAGATAGGCTGTAGAATTACCTCTCCATTGTATCCCTCCTCACTTTGTTGGGGAGAAACTCTTCTAGAAGTACTACTTTGTTCTGCAAAGCATTTAGATATTCCGGCAGCTCCAGCTACCAATCCAACACACTGATTTGTCCCTTTGTTTTTGAGTCCCAATAAAGCAGACCTCAGAGATCGGGAATTCTTTCCCTATGATCAAGGGCCAATTCTATTTACAACCTTTCCCTTTTCGGGGTGAAGCTGACTAGCACTTCTCTTTCACTAGCCCTCAGGGCCAGACCATCAAACTCATACTTTTGAGCAGATCGTATTCTGAAAACCTACAGTTGGTCAGACTTTTTTTTTTTTTTTATTTTGCTTCCTATCTGAAGTCTTAGGATCATAGAATTGTCAAGGTTGGAAAAGACCTTCACGACCAAGTCCAACCATCAGCCCTACACCACTCTAACCATTAAACCGTATCCTGAAGTGCCACGTTTGCATGTTTTTTTGAACACCTCCAGGGATGGTGACATCACCACCTCCCAAGGCAGCTTATTCCAATGTTTCACTGCTCTTTCAGTGAAGAATTTTTTTCCCGATATCCAACCTGATCCCCTCCCTGCCCCAGCACATCCAGAGACCATTTCTTTTTGTCCTATTGC
>VXBZ01004384.1:21881-59395 GCA_013399135.1 Heliornis fulica | reverse complement strand
GGAGTCCCAGCAGGGATAGACCCAGTTTAGGGGTCAAACCCAGTTTGGGTGCTCCTGTATCCCAGTCTTGTGGAGTTGGAAGTTGGGGTGCGCTGAGCAGAGAACCAGCACACGCGTCCTGCCGCTGCCACCCTGCACCGGGTGACCGTCACCTCCCCCTTGCTGTGAGCTCCTGCAGGTGCCTGAGGCTGGAGCCTTCCTCTGCGTGGTTTTGTGGGCAGGATGGGGCCCCTCTGCCTTGATTTACACCCGGGAGGAAGATGTGCAGGGCGTTCATTGCAGGAATGTGCTTTCAGAGCAAAGCTCCTAATTATAAGGGCTGCTCTCCACTGTAATTTAAGATGAACTCAACAGACCCATCTAATTTGTGGCTGAGGACAGATTTAACCTGCAAGATGGGTGCCAGGAACCTGCCAGTCCTGCCCCTCTGTGATTTCTGGAGCAGCTTCGCTCGGATGTGGAAATCAACCCCTGCCCGGGCATGTGGGGCTGGCACGAGCAGCTGGGGACTGGCACCGGCTGCCCCGGGGTTCAGCCGCTGTTTGGGGGGGTGTCTGGCTCCTGCTTGCTCACCTTCCTCACCCCAGTCTGAAATAGAAATGCAAAAGATGGATATAAGGGGAAAATGATGTCACGAAAGTTGCTGGAGGGACGGAGGGAAAATCAACAGGCGTGTTATTGGAAGCGAAGCCACCCAGAGTTTTCCAAGCAGCTCTTGCCAACGCAGAGCTCGCTGCAGAGTGGATACTTGGGCTCTCTGGGGTCTGCTTGGCATATTGACTCTGTTGGGCTGCTCTTACCACTTGCTTTTGTTTGGCCTTTGCTGATGAATTATTTAGCAATTATGCTCTCTGTCGCCCGGACGCCTCCGGTACATGCGGAGTCTCTGGCAGATGGGTGCTGATGAGCTGACGTGTCCTGATCTCCGGGCTAGAAGGTCGCTGCTTCCAAAAGCAGAACCTGTTTTCCTTTCTCTGCTTTCTCTCCTACCAGCAGACAGCTGAAAACACTCTGCTCTCCCCAGAGCATGGCCCACGGTTCTGGCACCTTCTGCATGTCCCATGGGCAGAGCTGGGGGTGTGCGTGTCCGGGGGAAATGCCAACACCTTTCACTGTAGGTGAGAGGGACCTGGGGGTCCTGGGGGGCAGAGGGATNAGAACTCCTTGAAAGAGCCCAGTGCAGGGACACCAAGATGATGGAAGGAGTGGAACACCTTCCTGCTGAGGACAGGCTGGGTCTCTTGATCTTGGAGGAGACTGAGGGGTGATCCCATTAATGTCTATCAATATGTAAAGGGTGAGTGTCAGGAGGATGGAGCCAGGCCCTTCTCAGGGATGGCCAGTGACAGGACAAGAGGCAATGGATCCAAGCTAGAGCAGAGGAGGTTCTCTTTCCCCTCTTTCTTTTTCCCTGTGAGGATGCCAGAGCCCTGGGCCAGGCTGCCCAGAGAGGTTGTGGAGTCTCCTTCTCTGGAGACATTCCAGACCAATCTGGACACGTTCCTGTGTGATCTAGTCCAGGTGATCCTGCTCAGGCAGGGGGTTGGACTGGGTGATCTTTGGAGGTTCCTTCCAACTCCTAACGTTGTGGGATTGACTTGTGGTACTACTCTTGGAGACCCTGGGAAGAGCACAGGGCTGCCTGGGGTGGGCTGTCCTGCAGGACCCCACAGCCTTGCAGGGCTGTCCCAGACCCATAGCCCTGGGTGGGATGGGAGATGCATCGATCCCGGCTCGCTGGACTGCACTTAATGGGATCATCTCTCACTAATGCACAGGCAGGCGTCACCACTGATACTTACCAACTCATTAACTAGGAGAGAGGAAATTAAGAGTGAAAAGCCCAGTTTGCAGGAGGAAGGAGCCCAAGGGAGGGAAGAGATGCTGCGGGAACAGCCGCAGTGGGATCGCCAGTTCAGCAGCAGTAACGTAAACCACGAGCTGTTTTCAGGCTCTTGTGAGCACAAACTGATGCATTATTTACAAGCTCTAGTAAAGTGGCTGCTCACACCTCCCTCCCCACTGCTGGGCTGGGGAGGGTCCCATTTTTTTCTTGGGGCTGTGGGATCGGGGCAGGCTGTGGCGCTGGGCTCAGAGCCTGTTCCTTGGAAATCCCGAAGGAAATAGCATAGAAAATTGGGAAACTGAGGCACAGCACCTCCCACCCCAGCCATGCTCCCTGGGGGGATGCTCACAGGGGTCCTTGCTGGCTCTAGGTCTCCTCTGATGGTGCTCAGCAGCTTCAACCTGTGTTAGTGCTCTGGCTCATTAGCAGGGGGGCTGCACTCCTGCAGCAGCACATGGGTGAGGGTCCTGCAGCTCCTGTCTGCAGCGGGCACAGGGGTCACACACTGTGGTTGGCAACACCTGCCTATAAACTGACCTGATGGTGTTTAATTGTTTCCTTTTAAAGGGTGCTGACACCACAAAGGTTAATTTGAACTGTTAAACTTCCAGTTTTGCTCAGGCTCCTTTATGCTGCTGCCTGGCAGACGCTGTCAGCCCAAGGCTGGGCACATCGCCACGGGCCCTCTGGTGCCACTCAGCATCCAGGGACCACCCTGGGAAGCCATCCAAGAGCTGTGGGAGATGTAATAATCTCACCTCTGTGTCAAGGACTGAATGCACTGGTGCTGAGAGCCTTGCAGGCAGGAGGAGGGTCCCAAGGAGCCTTGCAGGCAGGAGCAGGGTCCCATCCTTAGGACACACATTCCTCTCCTAGATACAGGTGTATGGCTGCACAGTCCCCAGGCCAGGTCTGTCCTGCTGGTGTTCAGCCCTCTACCCCTCCTCCAGAGAAGCACTTAGGAGCATCTCTTCAAACACAGGAGATCCTTTGAAAACAACTCTGCACATTCAGATTTGAAGACCAGAAGCAGCCACGGGGTCAGTGTGCCCAAAGCCTGGCACCCCACCCCCCCCCATGCATCCCAACACACAGGGATGGAGATGGGACTGCTCCCCATCCCTCCTCCCCTCATCATCCTCACTCTCCCGAGAGCTGCCAGCCGCCGGCTCTCGCTGTGCCATTCTCTGCGTGGCTTGATTGAAGAGCTCTCCAGAGCCTGGCATTTGCTGCCCATGAAGTTGCTTCATCACTGCAATCAAGGCAGCACTTGCTCTCGGTTTGACGAGCTGAACAGAGCCGGGCAGGGCGCTGCCCGGGCTAATCAGGCTGCGCACAGCACCCTGCAGAGATCCAGCGCCCCGCGGAGGAGCCACGATGCCAGGGATGCTGCTCCTGCTCCCTCTGCATGGCCGAGGGGATGGTAGATGGGAGCTGGGAGGGCTCTTGCCTCCCTGGGATAGCAGGGAGGGATTTCTCAGCCTCCTGAGATGAGGCTCGGAGCTTGCCCTCGGTCTGGGACGCTGTGGAGCAGCCGGGGCTACTTGTATAAGCAAATACCCCGCAGATAACAGTTGCTAAGCAGAGGATGGGCTCATTAGGGCTGGTGCAATTACAGCATCAAATTTACTTGTGCACTAGAGCCACTGCCTCAGCTATGGGGATGGGGATAGACCTGATCCCAGAAACCTGGAGACCCACAGACCTCCATCCCCAGGAGCCAGTGACCCTCTGCCTCCCCCAGCCCCTGCCAGCAGGCAATCTGGCAGGGCAAACCTGGGGCTGGGGCACCTGGCAGCACAGTGTTTCTCCAAACCAGAGTTACTGGAAAGCAGGAAAGGTTTAAATCCTCCTCTCAGAACAAACACAGGAAGCCTCTGGGTGCTGAGGAGACACGTTGCCTATAAATCAGGGTGATTAGTGGGTTTATAAAGCTGGGGAGCATCGATCCAGGCTGGAGCAGCCAACCCATCGAGCAGGTGAGGAGCTGTGTGCTGGCCTGAAGGACAGAGATGTGTTTGCAGAAACACCTCATCAGATCTCTGCTTTGGGGTGGGTTTTTACTTGTGCTTTTCCAGAATTTAAGTCTGGTGTCTCCAGGAGTCCCCCGCCAATCCTGTCCCCACAGGGCTCTTCCCACAGTGCTGTGGCCTCTGAGTCGGGAATGTGAGTCAGAAATCTGCTGCTCCTTACTAAGAAACAGCAGATTGAGGACTTGGGTCTTTTCTCCTAACTTTTTTTAGACCAAAAGTTTCTGCTTGAGAAGGGCTAAAGCTCCCTTCGCCCTCCCACCGGCCACAGGCACCCAGCCACGCATGTTTACATCTACACGTTCTCATATGCTTTCCAGTGTGCATTAAATGTGATTTTTATTTAAAAAAAAATAGAATCCAAGTCTTGATTTGAATGTTCAACAAGCTGCTGGCTGTGAATTGCAGCAATGGAAGAGGCAGCAGATGGGGAGTTACATCCTTCAATGCTCAAGGGCATCCGGGCAGAGATGCAGCGTATCCGTGATGCCTGTGCCCCCATGTCCTTTGTGCCAGGGTGGTGCCAAGTTGTTTTTCATCCAGCCACCATCACCCTGATGTCTGTTCTACCCACACTGCCGCGGTTCTTTCCCTCATCCCTGCTGGAAGCCCTCAATGGGTCTATTGTGGGTCGGGAGCGCTGAACACGGCTGAACCCTCTCAAGGCTGGGAGCGATGCTGGGACCCTTTGGTGGAGTGCATTACCTCAGTAGCACTATTTCCTTTCCTGAAGCCTAATTAGGGGCTGAAATCAAAAGCCATAACGACCCCATTTCCTCTCGCTCAATGGAGCTGCAAGAAGCAGCCAGCAGAAACGCCGCCCGCTAGCGCGGCTCTCGGCAAGGGTTTTGCCTCGGCTGCGTTGGGACACCTAAATCAGGAGCAGGTTTCCCAGTACAACCCGGGCTGCTGGTGCTCAGAAGTGGGAGGAAACTGGGAAAGGCTCCCCAGCACCCGATGGGAATGGCCGTGTGTGCTAATGGCGTGCTGGAAACCTGAGCCCATCTGAGCAGGAATTTGCTGGCAGGAGCATAAAACAAAAGCTCTGTCCCGGGAAGACAAAACGCCGGCAGATTTGTTTAGATGAATACTTCAGATTGTCTTCAAGAGAGACGCTTCCCAGCGACCAGCCCAGCAGCTTATGGAAAGGGTCATGCAAATCAGGCTGATAAATATGTAGTAGGATGAAAAGGCGACAAAAGGTGTCTGTGCTCTGCTGGGAGAGCTGCAAATGCAGCACACACACGGCTCCCCCTCCCCATATGGCCTGTCCCGGTGGGGGCTCGTCCCTGCTGCCTGGCCATCCATGGGATGCAGCACCCCGACACGCAGCCTCTGCTCTGCGGGACCTTCTGTGCTTTGCAAGGGGCAAGAGCAACTTTCACATCCCAGGGGGATCTGGGAAGGGACATGAGGACCTGCAGGGATGCTCCAGGCTCAGGTCCCCCTTCCCACCTCCCCCCAAGCCTGCACACATCCCTGCTGCAGGAACAATCCAGACTTTGCTGCAGGAGAATCGTCCTGCCTAGAAACTCCACGTGAGCTTCTCCTGCGCAGCAAAATGTCTGTCAAAAACCAGTTGGGGGGGTCGGGGGGAAGGAAAAAAATCAGACACACACTGGCTGGGTGCTGGGAGAGGATGCAGAAGCTGGCTAAGAATAGAAATGCCTCTCTGGCTGCCAGCCTGGACAGTGTGCATGGAGAGGCCAACTGCTGCCATCAGCAAGGGACTTCTTCACTTAACAGGTCCACAGGGAGCGATTGCACAGGCAGGGACAGGGCTATTAGGAGGAAATGCACTGCTGGATGAGCCAGCCAGTGCCAGGTTTCCTTCTTTAGTCTTTCCAGTAATCTGTTAAAATAACTGGAATAAATCAATAGCTGCATGCTCCATCTCCCCCTCCTGCTCTGCGCTCCGTACGAGGCTCCCGCAGCCCTGACGCCTGAGGGATGGTTCTGCAGACACAGTGCTGCCCATGCACCAGCAGCAGGCTGGGGCTGCAGGGAGAGAGGGGATGCAACCAGTAAACCTTCTCCCCAGGGTGCTCTGGGCAGGCTGCAGTGAGATAGGGGATGCATCCAACAAACCTCCTCCCTCCCAGGGATGCTCTGTGGGGAGAGAGGGGGTGCATCCAGCAAACCTCTCCCCTCCCAGGGATGCTCTGTGGGGAGAGAGGAGGTGCATCCAGCAAACCTCACCCTTCCCAGGGATGCTCTGTGGGGAGAGAGGGGGTGCATCCAGCAACCCCCTCCCTCCCAGGGATGCACCAGTCATGCTGCTGCTACTGTTGCTGCTCAGGGCTGGCTGGAGCATGGCAAGGGGCTCTGCACTGCGTCAGCCAAACCAATCCTTTTCCATGCAGCCACTTCCTTCACTCACAAGGCTCTTTGCCAAAACTAAGAATAAAAGAGAAAAACCTCCCCTTTAATGCCCCAGGAAAACTCTCCTCCTGCACCGCTGCCTCTGGAGCTCAGCTCTGTGGCACGGTCAGCACTGGGGACCTGGTCTGCTCCTGCTGAACATTAGTTCATGCATGGAGCTGAAATGAATGCACATCCACAATAATTCCTGATTTTATTATATATTTTTTTTTCCATCTTGGAAATGCCTGGTAAATCATGATGTAACTTGGCAGAAGAAGGAGCATGTTTTATTGTGCTACACCCCGAGCATCTTCCTGGGAGAGGGAACACTTAGGATGGCCAGAGCGTCTGTTTAGCTCTGTATGGCAGTCACAGATCTGCTGATGTCAGCAGCCTCTTTCCTTTTACACCCCTCCATGATTTTCTTGCACTGGGGGAGAAATGGGAAATTTTGATGAACCCAGGGTGGGTGGTTTTGTTTGGAGCTCGGAGCAGTGAACAACTTCCCAGTACATCTGGGGCTGGAGAACCCTGGTGTGCTCCAAGGGAGGACCTTGCCAGTGGTAACTTTTGAACTCCTTGTAGATGGGATACACAGGATACACACACTCTGGGTGGCTCTTGGGCTGATGATGAATATGAGCCCAGACTCCCACTTCCCCCACACCGGGGTGCGAAGCCCACCCAGAGCGGCACTGGAGGACGTCTCCCCTGCATGTTTGTGGGCAGGGTGCTGCCCCCATCCCAGCTCTGCTTGCCCCAGCATCACCCTGAACAGCCCCAGCTCGGCCCTTGCTCGAGGCACAGTGACAGCCCACCCATGCAGCAAAGCCCCCCATGGTCTCAGGCCCCAGGAGGAGGTTTGGACCATCCATCATTGATGCTCCAACCTTGGCTCCACAGAGCAGGTTAACAGCCAAAGCCAGGTGTAATTTCCTACTCTTTCCTGCTCTCCAGGCTCCAGCAAAGATTTCCAACCCCACTGCTCTCCACCCTGAAACCATCACTCACCCCATGCCGAGCTTTCCCTGCAAAGCAGCGTGTTTGGGCTGAAAAGAGAGAGGCGGCACCCGCCGCCACCCACATCCATCCCACCCCACGCTGCAGGCACGGCTCTCAGCACCTGCTGAGCTTACAAATGAATTATGCACCTTGCTGAGACTCATTTCTCTTTTCTATGAGCTCCCTGTGGCTCTGGGGAGAGTTTTACAGGTATCTGGGCTCCAATTCCCCTCCTCAGGCTCAGGAAGCATCCTCTGAGGTACCCCCACGGGTGATACCCCATGGGCGATGGCAGCACACTCCTTCCCAAGCACCCCCCCACGAGAGGCTGTCCAGCATTGAGGGAGAGGAGGAGGAAGATGAGCAAAGCTTCTCCTTCTTCCCAGCTGCCTTCCATGAGACCACAGGGAAGGGTGATAGGGAAGGGCTGCCCGGTGCCTCCACTCCCGTCAAACCGCCCCCTCCCCCGCCATCTCCCGGAGGGTCGGTGGGCTCGCTGCAGCCTGTGGAATGCCACCTGTCTCCTTATCATCTGAGTCAGGAAAGGGCTTTTGTTCCATTTGCCCTGCTTCATTTCACCACCTTTGTTTTCCTTGCAGAGCCGGAGCTCTTGATTTACTCTAAATTCAGCTGGCCGAGCCTCAGCGCGTGTGTTTGCATAAGTTCTCACCTCCCCGAGTCTCCCACCCCGCGGGCTGGGAGCTCAGGAGAGCTCAAAGCAGCCCCTGTTCCTACAGCACGCCGAGCAAACACATCTCCCTCACCCGAGAGTGACGGCGTTAGCAGGTTTTGCTGCTCGTAAATCAGATTTTTCCCCAGCAGTCGCCCATCTGGTACGTGGTCCCTATTCCCATGGGCCGGTGGCAGGGTTGGGAGGTGCTGAGTTCCACCCCCCATCCCCCCAAATGGGGAGCATTGGTACACAGGCAGCACCATAATCTCATCCCAGCCCCATTTGGGGCTGCTGGTGCTTCCCATCAAGGGACTGGGGAGACCTCCTGAACCCACCCAGCAGACAGAGGGTCTTTCTCATGATCTGGGGGATGATGCTCTGGCAGCTACATGCATCCCACCCGGCACCCACCGCCCTGGGCACCCAAAATTTCCTCCTCAGTCCCTCCCACCCTCCTTTTGCTCAGACATTTGCTTCGAAAAGCTCAGCTCCACCAGCCCCGCTCCCTCCCCAGCTCCACCTCACCAGTGTAATTTTCTCCGTGGCGCTTCCTCCTCATATTTTACAGCTGGGATGCGGGTTTTGACACTTGGATCACTTCAGATAAGAATTCCCCAGCATTATTATGCAGATGAGCTCATGAAAGCCCCTAAGTGCCTCTTGCCTGCGCAGCGAGGGGGGGGCTTAAAACAAAGCAGTGTTTATTCCCCAGACTCGGTGGGAATGCCAAGTGGCAGCGCCGGCGGAGCATCCTCTACCCATAGCTGGAGCCAGTGGCTGCTCCACCGCTGCCCCCCAGCCCCACGGAGCCCACAGGTTGCTGGAAGGGGATGAAAACGCCTGTTTTCCTTACTCCCAGCTTCTTTGCCCAGGAAAGCAGGAATTCAGCTCTCCCTTGGAGTCTGGGAGCTGCTCTCAGAGTGTGGTCTTGAGGTGTCTGCAGCCGGGGTGGTGGGAGGCGAAAGGAATTTACACTCTGGACGGGTCTGGGGGAGATAAATGGGGCCCGAGATGAATGTAACTGTGTTCTCCTCGCTGGGACGTTCCTATCTCTGACTTGGAACACCTCAAGTGCTGATAAATAAGAGAGAAATAGGTTTTCTGCCGGGAGCGGGTGATTGCGGCGTACATCAGCATCACGCCGCTGCTGGCAGGAGGGGCAGGGACTGGCGCTGACAGGTCCCTCCTGAAGACAGATGGGACTGCTGGGCACTTTATTCAGGAAGGATGGAAGAAGTGAAAGATCTGTTAAACGGCAATAACCCCTGGATGAAGTATTTCACCGTGGCAGGCACCCGTAAATGATGGCAGCTGCATCCAGCCTTGATTATTTCCCATCTACTTGCAGCCCTCCATTAAAAAATGTACAGGCTCTCTAATTTAGCTGCCCACCCCATATATTACCTGTGTGGTCGATGTTCTCCACAAAAGCCTCGGATAATGTAATTATAAGCAGGAGGAAATCACATTTTAATAGAAATCCTATCGGGCAACATGCCATGCCAGAACTTCACCAGCAGAGCAAATTTGGGGAGGGAGGCAGTTAGTTCCTCATAGAGCTGGAAAAATAGAAATCCCAGCCCTAGATTGAGGGGAACCTCCTGCCTTTCCCTAAGTCTGAGGCAGCAGGAGGAGCTTGGATCATGCTGGAGAGTGGGAAGCACAGCATCCTGCCGGGATGGTCCTGCCGGCCCCGGGGCTGGGCAGGTGAAATTCCACTTTCGAGGGTTTTTGCTCTGTTCCAGTGTCCAGGTCATTTTCATGGAAAGTTTTGCTGCGATGCACACGTTCTCCTGGAGCCAGCCTGGGTCTGTTTTCCAATTTTCCTTTGAAAAATTGGGCTGTTTTTCAAACAGAATGAGGCTCATTTCCAAGTGAACATAGGCTCGGCTTTGGCCTGTTTTCCAAGAAAAAGGGGATTTTTGCCTCCAAAACATGCCAAAAGGTCGGGTTTTTTTAAGCCTTTTTTATTTTTTTTTCTATATAGAAATTGCAGTTTCATTGAAATTAGAGGAGGAAGAGAGTGGAAATCCTCACCCAAGGCTCTTTGGAGGAGGAGCTGCAGCGTGGGGGGCTCATCCTCCCCAGCAGCGGCACGGCCACCCTCCATGACCGCTCTGACCCACTGCTCTGGATGGGGAGTGGGGTGTCCTCACCTCGCTGCTGAGCATGGGGATGGAGATGGAGCCCAGGTCCTGAGTGTGCTGAATTTTTCCCTTCTGTGTCTGCTTCTGGATCACAGCCAGGGAGCTCTTCATCTTCCAGGGAGCATCTTCATACCAGCTCTTCATCTCCCTTCTTTTCCCTTCACTTTTTTATTTCTCCCTTCATCTACCTTCTCCTCCCTTTTTCTCCCTTCTCCTTTCTCCTCCCTTCTTCTCATTTCTCCCTTTATCTCTCTTCTTCTCCCTTCCTGGTGGGGTCTGGTGGAGGATTTTGGGTCTGCCCCCTCATCCTGGAGTGATCATCCTCACTGTTCTATATCGTGGGTCAACCCAGCCATGGAAAACCGAGATGGATGGAGGAGAACACTGCAGGGCTGCACTTGTGTCCAGCCCTTTGTAAAGAGGTGGGAATGGTCAGTGCAGGTCCTGGTTACCAGCTGGAACATGTTCAGTGACCTTCAGGAATCCCAGTGCCCACCACCGCTCCGAGCCAGCACCAGGAGCTTTGGGGGGATGCTCCCACCCTGAGCTGCCTCCTATGGAAACAATCCCAGAGCTGCTTGGTTGAAAGCTGGGACCTGTTTGGATCTCCATCCCAGCAGCTCTGCCCTCCCTCGTGATGCACAGTGCTGCCAGTGCATGGGACAGGACACAGGAGATCCCAGAGCTCCAGATCCTCCCAGACAGCATCAGCTGTCAGGCACAGGGAGAGCTTTGAGGTCTGGTCCTCTCTTGCACCCAGCTCCACCAGCCTCATCTCTGACCTTGACCTTGTGCTCAGAGCACCCCTGCCCAGAGCACCCTGCTCCTCTGCTGAGCCTGTGCCACCATCAGCGTCAGTAATTAGATCCCATTCTGCTCCAACAGGAACTTTCTCCTGCGCAGCCCAGTAATCAAATCACCCTCGGGGTGCAGAGACGTCATGGCCGTTGCCATGGCCCCGGGCAGGGATGGAGGCTGGGAGGGAGAGGGGCAGGAGGGGAGTGGGTGCGCCGGCAGGAGGCTGCACCCCTGCAGTGCCGGTGATGGAGCTGTAAGGGCAGTGGAGATTTTAGTGGTCCTGGGACAGAAGGGGAGGGGAAGAGAGGGAGCAGGGGGAGACACACTGTGTTTGCACAAGAAGCTCGTGTGTGGATAGTTTTGGGTGGTTTTTCAGCACAGCGGTGCCAGAGGTGAAGCCTCTGGTCCACCAGGGTGGACCGTGGCATCTCCTCTTCGTGGGACACCCCTGGCTGCCTGTGGGGTCAGTCCCCATCACCCCCACCAGCTCATCCTTCTGCTGCTGGTGTCCTCTTCATGATGGGATTCTCTAGGGGCTGCCCTGTGGAAAAATACAGAGGGAGGAGCAGGTGAATTCACCAGGGTGAATTATTATGGCAGGTTACTCGGTAATTCCAGGGTCTCTTGGGGTTTATTTGAGGCTGACACCAACCTCGGTGCATTGCCCATGCTGGGGGCTGCTGGTGGGGTGGCCCCAGGGGTTTAACACCGCTGGCCATGGGGAATGTCACTGCAGCCACACACGGCAGCGGCCCCAGGGGGGTCTGGGGCTACCGACCCATCTATGGGAGAAGTTTCCTCAGGACGTGAGGAGCAGTTGACAGCTCAAAGTCCTTGTCTGGCAGCAGAAGCCGAGCTGGGCTGCGCTTCCATGTGCCGTTAACAGCGGGATGCTGCAGCAAGTGGCAGCCGTCCTGCATTCCGATGGAGCTCCTGACGACAACACCCCCCGGGGCCTGACCGACTCCAGCCCCTGAGCTCTCGTAGGCAGCTCTTGTGCAGGGCTGGGGGGTTGTTTCGGGCTGGGAGGGGGGCAACACCCAGAGCTGGGTGTGTGCTGGCAGCTTGTATTGCTGGGTGCTTGGGTGTGCATCGCTGGTTTGTCACTGTGTGTTGGGGAGTGCCACCAGCATGGTGCAGGGGACCCTCGGGACCTGCCACCAGCTCTCCTGGGCTTGTGCACCCCGGTGCAAAGCCACTCCAGGGGAGGGCTGGGATTGTCCCCCTGACATGCTGTACACAGCCACTTCCATCCTGCTGGGCCTCATCCTCTCCTGCCCTCCACAGTGGGCTGCGAGGGGGGAAGCAGCAGCCTGCAGCCCCTGGGTATTGGTGTCTCTTGCAGCTCTGGAACGGATTTATAGTCAGAGGAAAGACCTTGGCAGTGGAGGGGTCTCTAATGAGGGCTGAGCGCTTGGATGTGCCTTAACGAACTGCAAACAGTGCGGCGCTGGCGGCGGGGGGAGGGGGGAGGCTGCTGCCCGGGCCCTGGAGCCCCACAGCGCTGCGGCACAGTGCAGGGGGTGCTGCAGGGACGGGGGTGGTTCATGCTGCTGCCAGCTCTCTGAAGGGCTTTGGGGGTGTCAGTGAGTTGGGACCATGATCCTCTCTGCCTGCTTTTGCTTCAGCATTGATGCAGCCCCTCAGCAAGGTGAGTCCGTGCCCACCAGGTGGTTCTGCTACGGGACCCTGTGCCAGCCCATCTCCTCTCCTCTTGGTGAGGCAAAGCTGCTCCACAACCCACCATCATCCCCACAGCCTGTTCTTTGCAGCAGTCTCAGATCATCAGGACAAGCAGGGAAAATCTGCTCCCGGTCTGATCCCGGTGCCCCAGGACCCTCCAAGGCTCTGCCGATTTAATAAGGATGTTCCTCTGTTCACTTTTTTTTCTCCAAGGAGCCCAAATCAAAGTGGAGCAGCTCCCATGGGGCCTGAAGCTCCCCTACAACGCAGGAGTTGAAAGGGATTGAGGCTGCAGCCGAATTTAGTGGCTCTGTTTTCCCAGTGAAACATTCCAAACGGGAAGGGCTCGCAGCGAAGCCAGGGGCTCTCTTGAGCTAATGGGAAACACCGACCCAGCTCCCTCCCCGCGACATCGGTGCTGTGAACGAGCTCCATCAGTAGTGAAATGACTGATCTGCATCTGCCAGACCTCACATTTAGTGTCATGACTGTTTCCAGGCGTTTTGGGAAGTCTGGCAAATGCACCCCTGGCTGTGAGCCTCGTGCATGGCACAGCGGAGCCCGTCCGGTGCCTCTTTGCTTGGCTCGTGGATGTTTGGAGGTGATGCCTGAACCTCCTGGACTCTGCAAACTGGGAGTGGGGTGTCCAGCCCCTGATTCCCAGTGGGAGCTGAGGATTGGGATGGAGCAGCTGTGCTGATCAGAGCCCTGGGTCTGCGGGGTCCCGGGATCTGCTTGGCTCTGGTTACTAACCATGTGCTACCAGGGCTGGAGACCATCATAGAATCACAGAATCATGGAATTGTTAAGGCTGGAAATGACCCCTAAGATCATCCAGTCCAACCATTAACCCACCGCCACCAAGTCTACCCTTAGACCATGTCCTCAAGCACCGCATCTCCCCGTCTGTTAAACCTCTCCAGGGATGGGGACTCAACCCCCTCCCTGGGCAGCCTGTTCCAGTGCTTGAGGACTCTCTCAGGACAGAAGTTCTTCCTAAGATCCAACCTAAATTTTCCCTGGCGCAGCTTGAGGCCATTACCTCGAGTTCTGTCACCTGTTACTGGGGAGAAGAGACCAACCCCCACCTCACTGCAACCTCCTTTCAGGGAGTTGTAGAGAGCAATAAGGTCTCCCCTCAGTCTCCTCTTCTCCAAACTAAACACCCCCAGCTCCCTCAGCCTCCTCGTAGGGCCTGTTCTCCAGACCCTTCCCCAGCTCCCTCAGCCTCCTCGTAGGGCCTGTTCTCCAGACCCTTCCCCAGCTCCCTCAGCCTCCTCGTAGGGCCTGTTCTCCAGACCCTTCACCATCCTCGTTGCCCTTCTCTGGACACGCTCCAGCACCTCAACGTCCTTCTTGAAGTGAGGGGCCCAAAACTGGACACAGTACTCGAGGTGAGGCCTCACCAGTGCAGAATACAGGGGGATTATCACCTCCCTGCTCCTGCTGGCCACACCGTTCCTGATCCAAGCCAGGATGCCATTGGCCCTCTTGGCCACCTGGGCACACTGCTGGCTCATGTTTAGGTGGCTGTCAACCAACACCCCCAGGTCCCTTTCCGCCAGGCTGCTCTCCAGCCACTCCTGCCCAAGCCTGTGACGTTGCCTGGGGTTGTTGTGACCAAAGTGCAGGACCTGGCATTTGGCCTTGTTGAACATCATATTGTTGGCCCCAGCCCAACCATCCAGCCTGTCCAGATCCCTCTGCAGGGCCTTCCTACCCTCCAGCAGATCCACACTCCCACCCGATTTGGTGTCATCTGCAAACTTACTGAAGTCATCTGAGGGGCTTTACTGCAGACATCATGGTCTGAACACTGGCTGAGATAAATCCTCCCCACCAGGAAGCCTGGAAGGTCAGACCCGTGCTGCTCAGAGAGCCTTTTGGAAGACAGCCCCCTCTGAGCCCCTGGCAGTCTTTGTCCCCTCCTACCAAAGGGGACACACAGAGAGATGCTCCCTGGCACCGCTGCCCCGCGCAGGGGATGCAGGCAGGGGTGAGGATGAAGAGGGGAAGCTACAGCCATGCCTTGATGGTGAAGTCCCCATGGCTGGGGGAGACCTGCCCCGGTGCTGCCTGTGTGTGGCCTTTAGGGCCCGTGACCAACGGCCCCTCAGCCTTTGGCGGCACCGGCGGCCGCGGGCTTTCATCCCAGGCAGGAATGCCAATTAAACTCTGACTTTCTTGGTGTCACTTACCCAAGAGCTCAACTCTAACCCTTTGCCTTTCCTATCGAAAATCGAGCCCTGCCACGCCTGTTAACATCTGCACAGATGTTTGGAGAGGGAGAGGAGAGGGGGAATCCGGCCCCGAAGCGACCTTGCTGGTGCCGCTCCATCCCTCGCAGCTCTGGGGGTGTTTGTTTGGCTGCAGAGCTTCAGGCAGGGTGCAGGCAGGGTGCACCCAGAGCTGCCAGGTCCTGGGCAGGAAGAGCAGCAGGGTGACCCATCAGCTTTGGGTGACAGGGTGTTTTGCCCAGCACCAGTGGTGTCTGAATGCTGTCTGGATGCGGGGGCAGGAGCAGAGCTCCCCCTCTCCCTTAGCAGCACTGCAGGTTTTGCTGGGTGAGATGGGAATTATTGGGGTGCACTTCTGCGTGTCCACCAGGGAGAAGGAGTCTCCAGGGATGTCCATGTCCTTACAGGGGTTCAGGCCCTGCCCTGTGTGGCTGACAGTGCCAGGCAGCAGCAGGTCCCCATGGCAGAGGACCTGTCGTGGTGGCTCTTCTGGAATCCCTCCTTCATTCCTGCACTTCTGCCTTTATCTCCTGACATCTTGACGGAGCAGATGTTGTGTGCAGGACTGTAAGGCAGAAACCCTCTGGCTGGATTTGCAGCCTGACTGGAATTAGCCACCTGAGCCCCAATTCTTCCTCTTGGCAGCAGACTTGCACTTTAATTAATCATCTCATTTTATTTACAGTGAGAACATGCACTCTGCCTTCGCCCTGCCTGCATCACAAGCCCTGTCTGCTTTTATGGCCACTGTGGTGTGAGTGCATGGCACTGCTCCAGCTCCCAGCAGGTGGGACCCAGGGGGCTGTCAGGGCTTGGGGAGGGCACTGGTGGTTCAGGGGCTTGGCTCAACCCAGGTGTTGGTGCCATAGGACCCCCAACCCTTTGGGGCAGGGGGTCAGGTCTCTCCTATCCTTGAGTTTATTGCCCTGTGCAGAGAAGGGCAAAACCCTGGTTGGGGTGCTGAGGCCAGAGAAGCCACAAGCAGGGTTAAAGGCAGCTGGCACATGGACTGCTCACCCCCATGAGGGAAGGACTGACGTCCCCTGATACCTTTCTAGCTCCTTTCCAAGCATTAGGTACCTCTGAAGCAGTAGCCCAATGAAGCTCACTGCCCTTCTCACCCCCAGGATCAGCGTGGGGACCTGTGTCCAGACAGATGGACACACTGATATATCTCTGTCCACACTGGGCTCATTCTGTGCACATCCATCTCTGCATGGAGGCATTGGTGTGGGGGGGGTCAGGTGTTGCAGAGCAGTGAGTGCATGGGAGAAATGTTGTCTGCTCTCTTAGGAAAGAGGAACACAAGTTCAGCTCTCTGGGCCCAGAGCTGATGCTTCTCACTCAGTGCTCTGACTTTCCGTTCTTCCCTGCCTTCCCTACACCACACCATGGAGGGTCCCAGCTCCCCACAGCCACAGTGCTGAGGTGCTGATGGGGACCCTCCTTTCCAGAGAAATCCCCACGTAAGGAGGTGAAGAGCCAGTGTAGGGTGGGGATGCCAACACGAGCGTAGCGTGTCCGCTCTGATGGCAAGGAGCAGGCGGCGTTGGTCACGCTCCAGGTCCCGGTCAGAGGACATCAGGGCACATCCCTGCTCCAGGAGCCAAAGCAGGGAGGAGGAGTAATGCCAAAAATTGGGGATGAGTCTGTAGGAGAGGCCATGCTGTTCCTATCCACCTGCCTCTGCCTTCTGCTTTTGGTTGCCTGCTGGCAACGGGCTTTGCGGCAGCGACTTGAGTCAGCGAGAGACCTTGGAAGAGGTGAGAGGATCAGGCAGAGGATGGGGGAGAACAGCCTTCAGCAGAGCTGCAGTAGACACTGGCCTGAAAATCCTTTGTGGGGGAGAGGGGAGGAATTACGTGGGATGACATTGGGATTGAACAAAATGAAGGGAAAGGATTGCATAAAGATGATTATAAAACCATAATGCGTTCAGCGTGGGACCAGCCCAAAACCCAGCCACTGGCTCTGGCACTGTGCTAGTGTGAGCTGCCAGGCAAGGGCAGGCAGATGCCAGGCAAGGGCAGGCAGCTGCCAGGCAAGGGCAGGCTGGCAGCTGCCTGTGAGAGTGGCTGGGCACTACGCTGGCACCGGGGAGCCCAGCGACCGCGGCACCGAGGGCTCGGGCCAAGGGGACGTGGCTGCCCCTGCGCCTGGCCCCATCGCCTGCGTCTTCCAGCTGCAGAACTTTCCATGACAAAGAAGGGTTTTCAGGGGAAAAGCCTGGCTGTGGGGAGGAGAGGAGGAGGAGGAACGGGAGGAAGGCTGGCTGCTGTGCAGGCGAGGGAACAATGGTGGCCATGGTGGCGTTGCCTCCCGCTGCTGTTGACTCCCAGTGCCCCTCTCTCTCTGGCAATGGAAATACTGGGGGAGAAAGTGATGCCCAGCCTGGGGAGGGTCTGTGTGAGCCTCAACACGTGGCATCACCTGCTGCCCCATGCTAACAAGCCCTTGGCATGCAAGTGGCAATTATTTCAGCCATAAAAGTCTAAAATCAGTTCTTTTATTGACCTGCCCTGCAACTAGATCCATCAGGCAAACAGTAAAGGGCCTGTTCCTGCAGCCCTCATATCCCTCAAGCCTTCCCAAGCTGCCTGTGCTCTCCCCAGGAGCCCCTTGGGGTCTTGCAGCCCCACTGGCTGGGGCAGGAGCAGCACTTAGCAGCATTTCCAGCCCCTCCAAGCACCTTGCCTGCAGCGGAGCAGGGACATCCCGGCCCTCAGAGCAGGGCTGGATGGGTCTAACACAGGGAAGTGGTGCTGGCTGCATTTGCAGGAGGTTTTCTGGGTCAGATCCTTTGCCAGGCCTTCCAAAAATAGATCCTCTATTTTAATCCCTTCGTTATTTCTTCACGGTTTCCACAAAGCACTTGTTACTTCTACGTGCCCTGTCCATTTATCACCCCCTTCCCACCCCTCTCACTGCCAGACCCACAGCCTGCAGCAGCAGGACCGTCCATCTCTGCCTCTGAGGCTGCTGCAGGAGCGCTTGAGAGCGGTGCTGGGACCCTGAACTGGTCCAGATCCTGCTGGGTGCTGCTCGGAGGGTGCTGTGCCCCATTTGGTGCCTTGGGGAGGCTCCTTTTCCTCTTCCTCTATTCACATCCAAGAGTGGAGCATCATCTGTAGCTCCAGAGCTCACATCCTCCTGGCTGGGCAGGGGTTGGGGGGGGGTCAAAGTAACATGGCAAAGCAAATCCTGAGGCAGAAGAGCAGCTGACCCCTGGGCAAAGGCAGCGAGGGCTGATGTCCATCCACCCTCCCCAAATATTTTCCCCTGTCCCTTAAAGCAAAGGTGCCCACATGTTTGCAGGGACACACGAAGCCCCTTTGCCCCCAGGCCTGGATGGGGAGTATGGGGAGTGCTGGGGGCACCCTGCCAGCCCCTGGCAAGGGCAGGTTTTATTTCCTATTGGATCCAGTGGGTTTGTTCCTCTCCAGTGTATTTGCCGCCCTCCCCCCTCCAATAAATGACAATAGCTTATGGTGCTGAGCAGAGAACAAGTGACCCTTGTGTCCTCTTCTCCACAGTCTCCCAGCCCCTGCCTGACCTCAGGCTGCCCGGCGTGGTACCCAGAGATGCTTTGGGAGATGGATGAGCTGAGAGATGGATGAGGAGAAAGAGCCCATCGCTGCCAGGAGATCGGGCTGGGATGCCCATCCCTTCCCATGGAGATGCAGGCAGCTGCCTGCTCCTCCTGCCTTCTGCTCCAGAGGAGGAGCGAGAGCAGAGGTGCCCGCTAATAATCCCCCTTCCCCCAGCAACCTGCTGCCAGCGCTGGTTTCATTCCCAAGGTTTTATTAGTGCCTGGTACAGACCCAATCCTGCTGCCTTTGCCAAATTGTCAGGCTGCTCATAAACCAGAATGATTTAGAAATAACTATGGCTGAAACTATTTCATATCATAAAGAAACAAGTGCTCCTTCCCTGCCAGAAACGCCGCTCGGTGACTGCGCTCCCGAGACCCGGTGAGCTATAGAAAGCTCAGGGCAATTAATTAAAGGGAAAGGCATCCCTCTCCCCGGGCACCGGAGGGAACGGCGCGGTGTGGGGCTTTGCTGTGTTGTCAGGGTGCTTCAAAGCAAACACCGTGAGGGTGCGTGGCCGGGAAGGCTCCCAGGGATGCCTGGATACAGTGGGGAGAGGGCTGGATCCCCTCGGAGCTGCCCCATCCAGCATCCCACCTGCCTTGGCGTGGAGCTGGGGGTGTCTCCGTCCTGAGCTAAACCCCCCCCCAACACGGTGCTCAGCCCTGACCCTCTTCCCAATGCCTGCACCATGCGCCGCCCTTCCTGGGAGGGGCTCAGCACCCAGCAGGATCCGTCTCACAGCAGGGGATGCTGGTGCTCATCTCATCTGTTGGAGCTGGAGGCTGCTGGGGCGAGAGGGATCGGGTTCTCCTCTCTGCGGTGCAGTATCTCCTTGAAGCGTGACAGCTGTAATTCCTTCCAGATGTGCGCTCCTCGCCTCCAGCCGGCCGGGGTGGATGTGGTAAACTCCACGATGGAAACCAAAACCCGGACCAGATGTACCGTGTCAGCCCCAGCACCGCACGCATCTGGCCCCAACGTGCGGGCACCGCCAGAGCGAGCGGCCGGTACTGCCCCTGCGCTGGTGGTGCTGGTGTCCGGCGTGGAAGGCACCTCCCGTGGGATGCTCCATGCCGGGGGTGACAGCTTGCTCTGCCCACGGTGCTGATGGGGAGCCTTTCGGGGGGGGGCTGTGCAGACCCTGACCTGGTGCCCCGTGTTTGCCAGCTGCTCTTTAATGCCACGGAGAGAGGGACCTCGAGGTGCTCGGCGGAGCGGAGTAAGGAGGGCCAGGGCCATGGTGTTGCATCAGGGATGTGGGGGAGGATGGATGACATCACCAGTGATGTCAGGAAGGACTGGGGTTGGTGATGTCATGGGATAAATGAGGAAGGAGGAGCAACCTGCCTGCACACGAGGCTCTTGGCAGGCAGCAGAGATTCGGGAGGAGCAGCGAGAGCCCGAGGACAAGCTCAGCGCTCGTCCAAGGGAAGGTGCTTGGAGGTGGGGGCTACCAGGCACCCGGGGGCTTCATCTTCACCTTGGCACCATGCTGCCCTCCTGGGCTTTGCCTCCCTCGAGGAGCTGTGGGAATATCCATTGGGATGGAGCCCAGCCATGGTCCCAGAGGACCTCCCCTACTGTGTACCCACAGCCCCTGACAAGCCCACCCTCTCCCGTGGGTGCTGCAACAGGTCAGGTCCCCACTTCTACCTCAGACCTTGCTTCTTACCTCACACCCAGCACCAATAACAATTATCCCCATGTACCTCCTTCCCAGAGGACTTGAGAGAAGCAATTAATCTCAGTAACAGGCTTTGAAGAGAAGAAGTGCTGTCTAAGCACTGTGCTCTTCTCCTTTTGATGGGGTTAGCTGCGCTGGAATATGAGCAAAGACATTTGGAGTAAATTAATAAAGAGCTTAATGACATCCAAAAGTTAGGGAGATGGAGCATTTGTAAGGAGTTTATAGCTTTATGGGGTGGGAATAGCCATGCAAAGGGCATGCTTTCTTCATCAAGTCTGCTCTTTGGGCTCCAGCACAACTAAGTCTTTGTACCTTTTACCAGGGTGCATCTGCTCACCCTGGGTCAGCCCACAGTCCTGTGTCCTCCACAGCAGGAGCTGTGTGCAGCCCACGGCTGGGCAGAATGGGGCAGAAATGCCCAGGGAGGTGGGATGTCACCCTCTGCAAATCCCTGGGTGCTCCAGGGAGTTGGGATGTCTCCCTCTGCACAGCCCTGGGTGCTCCAGGGAGGTGGGATGTCACCCTCTGCAAACCCCTGGGTGCTGCAGGGATCTGGGATATCTCCCTCTGCACAGCCCTGGGTGCTCCAGGGAGGTGGGATGTCACCCTCTGCAAACCCCTGGGTGCTGCAGGGATCTGGGATATCTCCCTCTGCACAGCCCTGGGTGCTCCCGGGATCTGGGATGTCACCCTCTGCAAACNCCCCTGGGTGCTTCAGGGAGCAGGGATATCACCCTCTGCACAGCCCTGGGTGCTCCAGGGAGCTGGGGTGACACCCTCTGCACAGCCTTGGGTGCTCCAGGGAGCTGGGGTGACACCCTCTGCACACCCTTGGGTGCTCCAGGGATCTGGGATGTCACCCTCTGCAAACCCCTGGGTGCTTCAGGGATCTGGGATATCACCCTCTGCACAGCCCTGGGTGCTCCAGGGAGCTGGGATGTCACCCTCTGCACAGCCCTGGGTGCTTCAGGGATCTGGGATATCACCCTCTGCACACCCTTGGGTGCTCCAGGGAGCTGGGATATCACCCTCTGCACAGCCCTGGATGCTTTAGGGAGCTGGGGTGACACCCTCTGCACAGCCCTGGGTGCTCCAGGGATCTGGGATATCACCCTCTGCACAGCCCTGGGTGCTTTAGGGAGCTGGGGTAACACCCTCTGCACAGCCCTAGATGCTCCAGGGAGCTGGGGTGACACCCTCTGCACACCCTTGGGTGCTCCAGGGAGCTGGGATATCACCCTCTGCACAGCCCTGGGTGCTTTCTCAGTACTTATGGGCCCCAATTAAAATCCCAGCTGCTTGGAAGCTCTTTACAAGCAGAAGGGGAAATATTTGGGGGACAGGGCTGCCAGATCAGACAGCTCCTGTCCTGGTGGCTGTGGCTGTGCCAGGGGAAGCAGCACTTTCCTCCCTGTGGGGATGCAGGACACCACACAGAGCGAGACACACGACCCCTTGCCACCACCCAGCACACTGGGTACACCAGGCTGGCACTGGCACAGCGATGTTGCCTTTCCTAGATCCGTGGTGGGAAGGTCAGGACAGCTGCAGTGGAGTTATTTAAATCTCAGCATCCCTATAGGTGATGGAGAAGAATCATTAAAATGCAGCAGGTGCCTTGTGCTGTTTTCCTCTGAAATCTAAATGGTCTTAAAGCACTCCAGAGATAATGCATTTTCCTAGTGGTGTATTTATGAGAGAGTCAAGATACGAGCACTTGGCCCAGCTCCCAGAGCGAGTGTCCAATGCCACACACCCCAGAGATGGTGTTTTTTCCTGTTGTTTTTGTATTTTCAGCCTGATTAATGCCCTCAGGGTAGCTGGAGTGTGCAGACCACTTTATGTTTTGCCAGCAGGCTCTAAAGCTGATGTAATTTACACAGTGGCTGGCAAAGCAGGGACGTGGGGATGTTTTTCACCCTCTTCCTCAGCACCTTCCTGAGGAGTTAGACCTGCCCATCAGCTGGGATCGAGACTGGCTGGCCAGTTTGCTGGGACATGAGTCTATTCCTGTACCAAATTCCACAGTGATTTCACAGCCCTTCCCAGAAACACCTTTCACTCATCATCCCTGAGGTGCTGAGCACCCCGAGGAAGGTTCAGGTCCTAGAGAAGATCCTAGAGGGATGCACACCCTGGCTCTGGGGCTGTTCCAGAGGTGCTCCAGATGTCAGTCTGAGCATAGGAAGGTTTATGGTTGGCTTTAGACCTGGGCACAATCAACCTCATAGTTAGGAACACATGCTTAAGGAGTGACCAAGATTAGCTTCTGCAGTGGTGCTAATTACTTGGAGTTACTTAGCAATCAGTCACCTCTAGGCTATAAAAGCCCTGGGTGAATGTAAAACCTCAGCTGGGAGGTTTTGAGGGTTGGGCTGGTGTTTTGTGTGGGGTTTTCTTCTCTTTCTCTCTCTGTTGGGGATTGGGAAGATGAGGAAGGGCTGTAAGGATGTCAGATGTGAGGCCATCAGGTTGGTGAGTGGTAAAGTGATGATGTTGTGGTGTGTTTAGGGCTGCTGCCTGCAGATGGAATGGGATGTTGTTTCCTGGAGGGCACAGCCAGCTCTGGGCCATGGAGTTAGAAAGAAGCATCCCCAGGAGGAGAAAGGTGTGAGTGATCTCTGATGGCTTTAGTAGCTACAGAGGAAAGTTTGTCTGCTCCCTGCTTGGGCCTTTGTGTAAAGCACTTGAGGGTGGAAGGAGCTGCATGTCCTGGAGTGACTGTGTTGGACTGGAGGAACTGGGGAGATGTTAGTGATGCTGGTGCTCTGAAATATGCCTGTATTTGAGGTATGTGTGTCTGTAGTGGGTGTGTTGGGTATGAGCCTCTCTGACACACACATGCATGGGCATCTTCCAAGGTGCTGGCAGAAGCAGGATGTGGCTGTCTCCATGTCCTGTGCCAGCAAAGGACAACCTGGGGGTGGTTAAGCTGATTTCACAGCAGGCAGCAGAGAAAAATGTCTGTCCTTGTGCTGTGCATAGAGTTGGGTGGCAGCACCCCCTGAGACCTGGGTTGGCAGGGTCAGGATGGTTCCCTGCAAGTCAGGGACCTGTTTCCTTGGATTTGTGTAACTCCTGGCATGCTGACATGGTGATTAAGGCTGCTGGACCATAGCTGCTGGTGGCACATATGTGTGGAGAATGCATCACTTTTTCCAGTGGCCTCTGCCTAAATACCTTCACTCCAAGGAACTGGGATGCTTTCCAAAGCAACCAAGTTGTGATGCCTGCTGCATGCTCTGCAGCCCAGCTCTGCAGAACCAGCCCCAGGATGGGGCTGGAGGAGACCTGGATGAAATGCCCTGTAGCCATGCATGCACCTCAAAAGGAGCAGCCCAGAGGATGTTGGCTCTGGCCAGATGGCCACAGGGCATCTTGGTTGTCATCTGCCCACCAGCAAGTCCTGTGGCTGCCAGCAGCACTGTCCAGGCTTTTCCTTTGGTCTTGCCTTTGTTTTCCTTCCTTTAATGGCTCTGGCCAGACGTGGGTGACACCCATGGGTGGGCTTGGGCCGGGGGTCATGTGAGGAACAAGCCCAAGCTGCTCCATGCAAGCAGGAAGAAATGTTGGCTTGGAAAGCCAAAAAGTGGCTTGCATCCCAATCCAGTGCCCTGGGCCCAGTGTAGATGGGATAAGGCTGCTTCCAGGGCAGCCCTGAGCTATGTGAGGAGAGAGGCTCCTCCAAGACCTTGCAGGCTTCAGCTAAAGCATGTTGGTGTACCAGAAGTGTTAGCCAGATCATTGAAAAAGAAGCAAGAATCTGTAAAAAGCACAGCTATCTAAATGTACAGCTCTGTGCTTGCATACCTATGTATGTATAGGTATCTCCTAAGGAGAAAGTCCCACCATATCTCTCACAGTGGAGACATCTGTCTTCACTTGGGCTGGATCACTGTGATGTTTCAAATTGTTCCTTCCCAGACTTTTGCAGCACGTCCTGTCCCACCTCCCAGCCTGGACCTGGCTCTTGTGCTGCTCTGAGCTGCTTCCTCTGGCTTCATGAGTGCTGGCACCTGGCATTTGGCCTCTGTGCCCTGAGTGTGGCTTCCCAGCACGGTGATGTGCCAGGGACACGCTGCATCCCTACCTGGGCAGCTTCTCCTTCATCTTTGCATGGTGGCATGGGCCAAAACTCACCTCAAGGTTTTTTGCCTCTGTGGCTCCAGCAGTGAGTCTAATGGGGATGTCAGTGCTCCTTATCCCCCACATCTTGACTGTGCCAACCTACGTTGAACGTGGCATCCCCTTGGCTCCCCTGCTCCTTAGCAGGGACCCTGTGCTGCTGCCCAGGTTCCTCTTCCCTGGATTGCTGGGCTTTCTCAGCTCAATCCCCAGGGATTAATCCTCTGCAGGGTACAGGCAGAGCCAGACTAAACATTGATGGAGTCTTCCCTTGGTCTCCTGTGTCCTTGGGAGCAGGGACAGCAGGGCTGAGACAAAACCATGCAGCCAAAAATGCACCATCCTGCCCTTTCTTTCCATGGGGCTGACGTGCTGTTGCTCCCGGCTGCAGCTATTCCTGCAGCTATTCCTTAATTCCAAGCTGTAACTACACAATCAAATTCTCCAGTGCAATAATTCCGAAACCTTTCTTGATTCCTGTATTAAAGAAGGTACATTTACAGAGTATATGATTTCCAGATTCAGCCTGGGACCCCAGGGACACATATTCCTCTCCTGGAACTTGTATATCCGGCCTGAGGATGAAAAACCCCCGAAGCTCTGAGCATAACAAGCATTTCTTGTATTTTTTTCTGTCTCCGTCACATCGGGCATGTAGTATGTGCTCGGGCTGATAAACAGCATCTGGTTAGAGTCAGGTAAGAACCTCTCTGGGGAGTAGCTTTGTGGTCAGCTGCCAACCTTTTACTCCTTAATGTGCTTTTGCAGATGGATGAGAACTGCAGCCACTCAAGGTTATGGTTTGGGGTCGTGCTGGGGAAGGGGGAGAAGGTCAGGCTCGGTCTCTTATCGGCACAGGCACGGCTGAGCCCTCGCTGGGGGCTGGAAGGGAAATCCACCGGTTAAGCTGCTCTGCAGGGCAGGGGCCTGTTGAGAACTTGGGGTGCAGAAACCTGCTGACCTTGGAGCGTGCTCCTCTTTTTGGGTAAATCCTTCTGGTGTGGTGGTGGAGTGAGGTGGCAGCAGGGAAGGGTGATGGCTGCAGTTGGCATCCTCCCCCACTGCTGAGCATCCTGCTGGCACTCAGTGCCCTGCGGCCTCTCCAGTGCTCCTGCTGCAGGTGATGCCCATTCCCTGGGGGCTGCTGATCCTGCTTTTTCCCAGTGAATGCATCTTCTTGTCTCATCTTCCCATCTCATCTTCTGTTGCTTTGGACCAGGAGGAAGGTGGATGCATGTCCACTCGAGGTGTGGAGAGGACCATGTCCCTGGGCAGCTGTGACACTCTGGCTCCTTTGCCAGCGCTTTCGAGGAACGGAGGAGCCGTGTGCTGCTCCACTCGATTTCTGTTGGAAACCTGGAAGTCCTGCTGGCCTGCAGGTTCCTCATGGGATGCTTCAGAGCTGGCTGCCAGGTTCTGGAGAACTGTCCGAATTCATGTTTCTTACAAGCCCCTTTTTTATTTTTTTTCTTCTTTTTTTTCTCTGCAGGAGGAGGAGGAAATTCTTGTACAAAAATGGAAACACACCCCTTCTGCCAAGCTATTAATTCTGCTTCCTATGGAGACCGAGAGGTCCCTGCCTTTACTCCATGTTTCTGCACTCAACTTCCAAGTTTATTTTTATGCCCAGATTTGGCAAAGCATTTAAGTCTGAGCAGTGTTACTTCAGTGTGAGCTGAAGTCCATCCCTGTGTGAGGGTGTATCTGAGACACCTTACAGCACACACAGCCACGTGCTCCAGCGGACACCCCCGCGCTGGGTTTGTTCCTCACTACAGAGACTTTCTTTTTTTTTTTTTTTTTTCNTTTTTTTTTTTTTTGTCCTTGCCAAGTTATCATTTGCTTTAATTAATTTTGTGCAATGAGCCTGGGAGCCAAGTGGCGGTTTCAAGCCTCTAGAATAGCCAGGGAAACCAATTTAATTAGCTCAAGCGAGCCAAAGTTACTTAAGCGATTTGTAATAAGTTCCAGGCCCTCCCACACCAAAGGGGTTTTGGCTGAGGACAGAAACTTCCTGAGCCTGTTCTGCAGGGTGATGGGACAACTCTTCATGCTGCACCCCATGAACACTTGTGTGCTATTCCACCTTTTTTATGGCTCTGTGTCCCCACAGATCAGCACAGGTTCAGCTTGTGCTGGTCTGGGTTTTGTACCCCTTGATGACAGGGGGTGATTTTTGGGTGCAGTGAGTGTTGCTCCCCCCGCTGTGACCCACGAGAGCGCTCTACAAACACAGCAGTTCCTTATTTGTGAGCACATGGCTTTCCTCTGCTGTCTGCCCCACAGTGAGGGAGGGGATGGGGAGATCCTGCTGCACCCCACGGGCCTCCCAACACCCTCTATGGGCTGTCATCTGCAGCACCATCAGCTTCTGGCTGCTGGTGTTGAAGTTGTTAATATCTGTGATCAGAACACTGATTTCCCTCTTTCTTGGCTTGCTGGGAATTTCTTATGTGTATGTGAAGCTGTATGTGCTGCTGGCTTCTCCAGGCTGTGGGATGTCCTCAACACCCATCCTTTTCTTCACCTGCAGCATCATAGAGGTGGTTGATCCCTCGAGCCTCAGAGCCACTCCAGCCCAGGTAACTCAGGCAGGATGTGCCAGGTAGGCTGGAGATGTGGAGCAGACACATCTGTCCCAGATGTGTCTGCTCAGAGCTGCTGTGATATCCGGCACAGGCAAAACCGCTGCGAGACCAGATGCTGTTCCTGGGGCTTCGCTTCATCTCCCCATCCCGCTCCTGGGGAGCTGGCTGCGGGCTGCTCCTCACGTGGCAGCTGGAGGGCTGAGCCAGATCCCATCCCTGGAGCTCCTTACTGGGGGCTGTTGGCTTTGAAATGTTTTCAGCCAGGAGAAGGTCCCAGCTGGGTGCAGGAAAGAGCCAGGCTGAGCTTCCTCAGCGCTGGGGCTGAGAACGCAGCATCGTGGGGCAGGTACCTGGCTGGGGGATCTTAGGAGGTGGGGGAAGCTCCCATCCCTGGGGTTGGGATACCAGAATGAAGAGGATCCCAGCTCTGTGCTGGGGTCCCTGCTGGGTAGGACAGTGAGCAGAGTGGACTCTCCTGGCACGTGGTCCCTTGTAACTCACTCTGATGCATCTCCAGCTGCCCAGCTCTGGTGGGAAAGCCAGCCCAAGGACAAAGCTGCCCTGACCCCTGGGGTGAAACCCCCCAGGGAAACGGGGGTGCTTCTTCACCAGGCTGCTGCTTGGGTCTTCCCACCACATACCAACCACCTCCCCTTTGGGAAAAGGAGAGATGGGGGCAAGGGCATCCTCCTGGCCCTGCCCAGCTTCTCTGCAGCCCTTTACAGAGGGCTCTGGTGGGTAATTGTGGTTCTGTGCTGTACCAGAGCTTCACCCCTTCCTAAACAGTGGCTTCAGGGATGTGTTTGGCCCCTCTGCAGGATCTGCAGATAATAAGTTGTACTGTAGCAGCACGTTTGTCTCCCTGGTGTCTCTCTGGAAGGATGGAGCAGGGCCAGGCAGCGCATTTGGCACTGGGCAGGCGCCAGCAGTGCCCCCAGCACTGCACATCTGGGCATACTGGTGTGACCTGCTGGGGAGCTGGGGCTGACCTGGCCTGGCAGCTGGCACTGACAGCCAGCTCTTGCTCTGGACTTGCCTGGTGGCAGGGAGCCCAACTTGCCATTCCACTGCCATGGAAGCAGTGGCTGGGCTTCACCTGTGGATATTTCTCCAGCCATCGAGCAGCATCCTAGGGATTGCATGTGGGACACCCCTGCCAGACCCCTCCCTGTCCCTGGTAGGTGCCCAGCTCTGCTTTTACTCCCTGCCCACCTTCCCAAAGGCAAGAGACCGTTGCAGGGAGGGCTGGGAGTGTGAATGAAACCCATGCCAAAAAAGCAACTTAATTATTGGGGAATAAAGATCCCATTATTCTCTCTGCCCCGAAGCAAGAAAAAGAAATTTCTCTTGTTTCCTTCCTAAATTCAAATGGGAGTAGGAGGGATTCATAGGGAAGGTGTGCCTGGCATAGGGCAAGGGCAGGAGGAGCCAGTGATGGATGAGCTGAGTGGGGACCTTGGGTGGGCTGGTGGAACAGACACCAGCACTGTGATGTGACTTTTGACTTGACCCCTGGGCTGGAGGAAGGTGCTTGAGGATGTCATTGCACTGGTACCTGTCTAACCACTCACACTCTGCACCAGTCTGGGCAGGGAGAACACAAGGGGGGAGTGGTTATCCTGACTGTTGCTCTGGAGCCCACTGCAGCCCATCTTCAGTGTCCTGCTGTTAATTAAGAGGTGCTTTTCCTGGGGAGGTGGGAGCTCCTGGCCTAAGGAAGCCCAGTCTGTGCCCCTTGATGGCTGCTGGTCCCACCAACCCCTGGGACAGGCACGCACCTGGGGTGGCAATAACCATTCACCAGGAAAAACTGGTGCTTTGGGGGGAAAAAAACAGCTGAAACAGCATTTTTTCTGGCAGTGCAACAGTTGGGTCTTAAACAAGACATTTTAAATTTACGCTGTGAGCCAAAAAAAAAAAGTTGTAATTTGAATATACAGCATGGCACATTCCTCAGAAATTGATCATAAAGTTCTGTTAAAACACATGCACAGCCTGAGTAAAATAAATATTTTTGCTTCCAGAGGAGTGAAAGGTCTGGCCAGCAACTGAATTTATAATATTTTTAGCAGGTGATTCATTGAAGAGGGGAAAAAAATACCCAGGGCAGCTGAATCCAGCAATGGCTCTTTGTCTCAGCAGGGCAATTGCATCCAGGCATGCTGGTAGCTGCGGTGAAGCTCCCTGGCTGGAACTGCTCCCCACTGCTGTGGGTCCTTCCCTGGGGTCTTCTCCAGCCTCCCAGAACCTGCTGCTTTCAGCAAAGCTGCAGGACCTGTGGCTGCAGCTCCTCTGGAGAGCTGGGTGCTTTGGAAATGTCACCCGTGGGGAGCATCAGGGCTGAACGTGGTGCTGTGGCACGGCTGGGGATCCTGGGGCTGGCCGGGGGGAGGCAGAGTCAAGGCTGGTGATGGGTTTCCCTCTCCCTGCTGGAGCGGGAAGTGGGAAAGGCAGGGACAGAGCTCCCTTATGAAGGGGAGGTGCCCAGAGCAGCCTCCCGAGCTGCGGGTTTGGATGGGCTTTCTTGACCAAGTTCCACTCACCACATTGCTGCGGTCTGGGAATGGAGATGAAAAACAAACCCTTTGGCCTTTCCTGCCTCTGGCTCCAACACCAGAGATTTTATTTTCCTCCCTGCAGGTACTGGTTCTCCCCAGCTTGCTGCAGATCTCGCAGCTGCTGGATGCATGGGTGCTTTCTGCTTGCGCACAGGCTGGTTTGTGCTGTGAAGGTGAGTGCAGACAGTAACTGGGGGGAAAAAGAAGGGGAAAAAGGAGCTTCTCCATTAATTCTTCACCTGGTGCTCACCTAGGTTGGACCACAGCACCTCCAGGAAGCAGCATGCCCTGTGGGGTTATTTGCTCCAGACTGCAGCCAGCAGCTCTGAAGCACATAGGGGTGGGCACATCTACAGCTCCTGTTTGGGGGATGCTGGATGACACTGCAGCTGCTCTCCCTGCTCCACAGGTGAGAATCAGGCCGGGTCACAGCATGCTGAGTTGGACCACAGGCCACCCAAAAGAGTTACGGGCATTGAGTTGTGGCTGATGCCTTCAGACTTCTTCTGTGCCTGTGGCCAGATGAAGAGAGAGGTCTTTAAACTAGCTGCTTGTGATGCACGAGACACCTGCTCCCTGCTGTAAAAATGGATTAGCTGCATTGCATCTGGAGCCCATCCAGGCAGCAGCGCCTTCTCCAGCGGCCCATTTGGCACGCAGAACCCACCGCCTGAAAACGCGATGAAGGGGAGCGAGGGGACAAGACACCGAGTTGAAAGGAGGGTCTGGAAGCTCTGATCCTCTCTAGGTGGAGAATCAGAGAGCTTTGAGCAGCCCCAGATGCAGTGCTGTTACTGGGGGCTGGATCCAGCCGCTCCACCCACCCCTCTCAGAGCCTTTCCATTGTTCTTTGTACTTGAGCCTGGTCCCAGCGTGCTCCCAGCTGGCTGGGTTTTCAGCCTGGATGCAAACTCCAAAGCAGCAGATACTAACTCATTGTATTCCGAGCTCTGGAAGGACTCCATGGTCCACCACAAATTGAGCAGTGATGTATTAAGTAGAAAGAAAACCCTCCTCCTTAATGGAGCATCCAGGATGCTCAGCGCTGGAGGTGCTGCCTCTAGCCATGCCCTGCAACCTGCACCCAAGTCCATCCCTCCTTGCTCCTGGGAGATCTGCTGGGAGCTGCTCCTGACAGTGTGATCCCGATGTCCTGGAGAGCCTGGTGGGGGTGAGTGGGACAATGTCACCTCCCGGGTGCTTGGCTGGCTCCGTGCCAGAGCGGGCAGCTGGCTGCAGCCTTGGCAGCGGTGGTATCCTGCTCGTGAAGGAGCAACGGCGCAGCTCAACGCTCTTCAGCAGCGCTCAGAGGTGTCCCAAAACAAGAGCTACAGGCATTTCCCTCATCCACCTGGAGAATCTTACTCCCCTTCTAGACATCTGCCACAACACAGCCCTGCCTGCGTCGCGAACCGCATGCGGAGTTTTACTGCGCTCTGAATACCAATTATTTCAGGTGCTCCTGCAGCAATCTCTGTCCCAAATGATGCAATAAGGGAATTGGAACTGAGCTGTGAGACTGTGGTTGGGAGACTGCTGTAAATCTGTTTTTCTTATAGGCTTTCTGGTCACTGTGCCACTCAGTCCTCGCTGCTTTGGCTTTGACTGATGCGCTCTGAGATCCTTCCAGCTCATGCAAGGCCAGATGCTTGGGACCAGCTCTTGGAAAACAACTGGCAAAGTCAGGGCTGCAACCAGAGGCTCGGGTTTCTGACTGATTTTCAATGCCTGGGGAAGCTTCCCAGGGTTGCAACATCATTTCAAAACACACCCTGTCAAAGGTGGGATGCTGGGATGGGTTTGGAGCAACCTGCTGAGGATGGGCAGGGTCTGGGGGAAGGGAAGGAAGACGGAGATTTGTGGAAACCTGGGCTTCTCCAAACACAGATCCAGGAGGGATCTGGGAAGCATGGGCCAGCCCTGCCCTATGGCAGCAGGTTTTCCTCTGGGACTTCTGCCTGGAGCTGAATGCAAGCAGCATCCCTGAAAAGGGCAGATAAACACAGAGTGGATGGGGAAATTAATGTGGCACAAGGCTGAGCTCACTGACCGGGATGTGGCCAGGGTGATGCAACGAGGGTCAATTAAGCTGCCACCACACAGCCTCACCAGGCAAATTAAGTGCCAATTTTCTGCACTACTGAAGAGGTAAAGAATGAAAATGATAACTAACAGGAAGTTTCAGCTGAAAAGAAAGAGCAAGTTGGGAGATGGGAGTTGGAGGCTGGACTCGGGCCAACGATGAGACAAGCGGGAGAGAGCCACTGCCCTCTGCTGAAGCGAGCTCCCGCAGCTGGGAATGGCCCCCAATCCTGGGGACACCGTGAGGTGCACAGGGCTGGCACGGTCTGGGGGAGGGTGGGCTGTGAGCAGGGGACTGGCAGCTCCCAGAGCTGAGCCTGGCTGCATACAGGTCCTGGCTGGGCTCAGCACAACGTATCCTGCTGGCATCGGTGTCTCACTGGGACGTGCTGGAATGTCTCTGGCTGGCTCAGGCAGGGCACTGTGGCCCTTTGAGGAAGATGAAGGTGTGGGACCTCTATTCCTTTACCAAGGTACCTGCTCTCTGCCCTGCTGTGGGCTGGGAAGGGTGCCTGGCAGTTACACGGGGAGCCCCCCCAGAGAAGGCAGAAGTGATGGGGGGGCTGCTGGGCTGTCACCCTCCAACCCTGTTCGCCCCTCTCCTTGCACACTCGAAGCGCTGCCCTTCCCAAGCGCTGTCACCCTGCGTTTTGCAGGAGATGAGGATGCAGAGGGGTGTCTTTGCTCCTCGGCAGAGCTGCTGCGGGTCCCAGGCAGTTTGGGAAGGTAATTCCTGCCAAGGCATCGGGCAGGGACCGGAGTGCCTCCCCCGGGGCTGGGGGGGGGGCAGGCTGAGCAACTTGTCTGCCGCCTGGGTGGAGTTTTCTCCTCCCTTTGGGCAGCAGCAGCGCTGCCTGCGCTTTCCCGAGGATGAAATGGCTGCGGCACAGCCCATCGTTCATTCNCTGGCACTTCTCGTACGAACACTTTGGGGTTGTTTTAATTGAAAGGGATAATTTCCATGCGTGTGTGGTGGGTTGAGTCCTGTCCAGGATGACTATGAGGGACTTAAACAGCAGTTTGGGCTGGGGGAAAGCCTGGGAGAGGGGGTGTTGGTGCTCCGGGGGGGTGGAGGGGTGTAGAGCAGGAGCTGGCTGGAGGAGAGAGGCTGTGGGATGTAGGGATGCTCACCAGAGCAGCTGCCTCTGTGCCCCAGCTGTGAAAACGTGGGGTGAAGCCCAAATCAAAGCCTTTGAAACCCCAAAGGAAAACAACCCCTCGGCTCCAAAACGTGTCTCCTGCCATCCAGCTAAACCCAGATCTGGTGCCCTGCGCCGTGCTGCCTCTTGTTTGGCCTCTCTGGGGAGCTCAATGGCTCTGTCAGTCCTTGCCCTTATGTCTTGCCAGGGACAGCAGCCTCCCCATCAATCCATAGGCACATCCACCGCTCCCAGCTGGGGACCTCCAAACTCCACAGCCCCGGGGGCCACAGCTCCCGCTCCCTCTGTAAGCAGAGAGCGGTTCCCTCCCCATCAGAGGCCAGGCTGCCAAATTCCAGCCAAGAGCACATTTTTACAGCATGACACCAGTGGGGCCCAGGCAGGAGATCCAGGCATTCGCCTGAGAGGCTCCGGTACCGGCGTGCGTGGACACCTCGCCCCGTCTGCCCCACGAGTTCCCTCTCCCTGCCCGTGGAAGTACTCGCCAAATATTACAAAACATCCTCTTTCCATTCCCCCAGGCTGCAGGGTGCTCTGATCACCCCACCGCTGCCTGGCCCTCCCCATGCTGTCCGTCCCCTTCCTTCCTCCTCGCTCCTTTTCCAGGCAGCTGCTCACGCAAGCGGCTTTCGAAGGAGCCCCGGGACAGGTAGCAGAGAGTGACGGAGCCCGGGACAAGCCTGCAGCTGGCAAGGTAGGAAGGAGAAGGGTCCTGAGGGCTGGGAAGCTCACTGATCACTTGCCTGCATCAGGCTAAAGGGAGGAGGAGAGCAGGGAGTGAGGTCTCCTCGGCCATCCTGCGGTGCAGAGCTCACGTCTGGCTCCCACCAGCCCCCCCCTGCGAGGGCAGACACCTTTGAATAACACAACCTCCTCCCTGCTTTGCCCTGCCAGAGATCCGGATCTCGTAGTGCTTTCCCAAGGCAGAGCAGGGCACCTGCCAGCCAGCGGGCACGCTGGGCTCCCCGCCAGAGCCCTCTCGTCGGGATGTGATGCTATCTGCCTCCGAGCGCCGTGTTGTGGCTCTGTTTGTGTTGCTACGAAGGAGCTGCCAGAGCGCGATCCGATGCGGTGTGCTGGCACGCAGCTCCTCTCTGCCTGCCCGGCCGGGGCTGGGGCTGCCCCTCCCTCGGGACCCCCTTGGCAAGATGGAAGGGGAGATGCTATCGGTGAGCTGAGTCGCAGGTGGAGAAGGGCTTGGGCACAGCATCTTCCCTCCGAGGTGGCTTGTTGCTGCTCTGCCAGCACAGGGCAGGCACGGGTTGGGGTGCTGGGGAGCCCACCACAGGGTCGAGGTGCTCTGGGCATCCCCTGTCTGTCCCCTTGCAGCCCAGTGATGCCAGCTCTGGGCAGGGTTGGAGCTGGAGCCGTTTAGATGGGAGGTTCCAAAGAGACCTTTAAACACTGTCTGTGAGACAGACCCAGCTCATACTCACAGCCCTGGGCAACACCAGGGAGCCTCTGCCTGGGCACCCTGCTGGGTGAGCCTCTTGGCCAGGCACCATGAGCCTCTTGGCCAGGCACATGGAAATTTCCATGCAATTAGCATATGGGTAATTATTACCATCTGCCTCCCACCACGCCGGCTGGCACTGGCATCCCTGGGGTGCAGGGGGTGCAGGAGGGAGCCCCCACCTGGGCCCAGCTCTACCACCAAAGCAGCAGGGTGGCCCCACAACCCTGGCTGCTGCCCCTCCAGTGAGGACGCTACAACTGGGGCACATCTGGCTGCTCCGCAGCCCTGCCTAATCTCTGCACATCTGTCCCACGGCCTCCACGGGCATTGCCAGCCCCCTGGCCTCATGGGGACAGCTTTCAGGGCAGAGTTGTGACACTGGCTGTGTGTGACTCTTAAAGGTCAGCACAGCTGGGAAGCGAAGCCGTCCCACGCGGCCTCCGGACTGTCGGAGCGGGGCCGTGCCGTGGCCAAGGACTGGACTGGGAGCTCCTGGACTCTTGAACGAGCCCTGTCACTGTCCCAGGGCTGAGATTGCGGTTTGCAGATGGTGACACTGACCCTCACTGATATCATGAGGGGCTAAGGAAGCTTAAGCCTGCCCGGCCGAATGTTCATCTGGTTGGTGGAGCTCCAGGGAGGGTGGGGTGGGGTGGGGTGGCACTCTGTGCCCCCGAGGTTCTTGGTGCTTGGAAACCAGTTTTCTTCCATAGGTTGCTACATAATCCCTGTTTCATTTTGGTGCCTTCCCACTCCTGATTTTCCAGGAATCCTGCAGCTTCCCAGAGCTGGGAGCGCTGGGGCTGGAGATGCAGCTGATGTAGCCGAGCTCCAACGAGAGCCAGGCATGGAGCAGCAGCTCTGGCACATTCCCTGCTGTGCATCTCCCACCCTGCTCAGCACCCAATGCAGCGTGTGGCAGCCCTGCCCGGTGTTTTGGATCCTGTTTCCTGGTGGGTCTGTGTTGCAGAGCTTCTCTGCCCAGTGCAGGGGCAGCCTGGTGAGGGGAGAGCCACTGTCAGGGTGTTACATTCAGGTTCACCTCTTTGGGGCCTGTCCCTGCTCTGACAGGATGGACTTCTTGGGAAATACTGAATTCCTGATGCGTGGCAGAGGTCCTTGGCTCAGTGAAGCCTCAGCAAAGTTCATTTCTGAGATGTGTCGCTGAAGGCTGGATGCAGCATCCCAGCTGTGGCTGTGCCAGGCAGCACCCAGCCATCTTCAGGAGGGAATAGAATAGAATAGAATAGAATAGAATAGAATAGAATAGAATAGAATAGAATAGAATAGAATAGAATAGAATAGAATAGAACCCCTTGGGTTGGAAGACAGGTTTAAGCTCATTGAGTCCAACCCCAGCCTGACCTTGCCCAGGCCACCTCTAGCCCATGTCCTTCAGCACCTCATCTCTTGGCCTTTCCAATCCCTCCAGGGATGGGGACTCCACCACTGCCCTGGGCAGCCTGTTCCAACACCTGACAACCCTTTCAGGGGGGAAATTCTCCTGATGTCCAACCTCAATCTCCCCTGGGGCGGTTTGTAACCACAACTGAGTTGGAGGTATCTGTAAAGGTCAGTGTTTACACCGGTGGGGAGGTGGTTGCTGAGGCTGGAAGAGCTGCCTTTCTAAATGAACCACTTGAAACTGGTCTCAGGAAATTCTTTTGAAGCCAAAAGCATGAAAACAAATGGGCTGAGCCCCTGGGAAGGCTGCTCATGCCAAAGCCCAGCCCTCAGCCGTGCCACCTCCGCACACAGGTGCTGCACAGGGGACCTCAGTGCTCGGGCACCACGCAGCCGTGCTCAGATGTCACTTTGCCCCACTGGATGGGCAGGGCTGCTCACAGGCAGGGCTTGTCCTGTGCTGCAAGGCAGAGATGGGCAGCAACACCAGGCACAGCACATCATGTACGGGATGTTTGGTCTTTTGAACATGTGCAGAACATCAGAGCAGCCAAAAGGCCACTCTGAGCTCTGCATCTTGTCTCCAGAGCGCACATGGCAGTGCTCAGGGTGCTGCCTGCCTGCTGCCTGTACTGCTGCCAGGGATTATGCAGCCACATGCAGGGGCCCCATGCCACGTCCCACCTTCAGCATGCTGGAGGCAGGTGCATCTCGAGGAGCTCGGGGTAGTCAGGGCTATTTGGTGACCATGCCCATCATGGGAGCACCCGTGCAAAGGGAGGGGGTGTCCCCCTTGGGGTGGGTATTGGTGTGTGTGGCTGTGAGCATGCCAAGCACTTGCACAGGCAGGAGGGCAGTTGAGCCCGTCAGGACATTTTGGTTTTGTCCAAAGAGGGTTTTTTTTGGGTTTGTTTTTCTTATTTTCCAGCAGGTGAAGGCTTTCAAGGGTGGCAACACTTTTCTTGCCAAAAAAAAATAACACAACCCAAGCCAGAACACCCTGATTAAAAAAATAAAATTAATATTTGAGTTTTCAGTTTCTCAGAAGCCAGACACCCCAAATGGTGTCAGAAACAACTATGATCTCTTGGGCACTTTAATTAAAATCAGTCCAACCAGGACACTTCCTTAACAGGGTCACCTCTGTGCTGTCAAACTGCTGTGTTAAATCTTTTCCCCATGAAGGGGGCTGGCTGCTGCCTGCCACTGGGGCTTGGTGTTTGCCTGGTTTCTGCCTCACAGTGTGATTTGTGGAGAGGCTTTTTCAAAGGGAGAAATGTCACTGTGGTTTTAGTGGCGCTTCTTGACTGAGGGGAAGCGCCCCTCGCCTCAGACTGGGCACTGCTGGGAGCCCTGTTAGGTGAGGACCTCCAGCCCCTGCAAAACGTTCTGGGGTGCAGCATGAAGCTCCCTGGTCTCAGGACTAGATCAAATCTGCATCATTAAAATCTTTATGATGTCATATTCACTGAGGGAATGAAAGGAGGGAAGGAGACAGAGTAAACCCGGCAGAGCTGATGTGATCACGCGTGGGATGCTGGTTCCTTGGTGCCTGGCTGTGTGCTGACCTGTTATTAACAACCTGGCAGCTCTGTCCCTGTGGTGGGACTCAGCTCCAGCATCCTCCCTGCTGAAGACATGGCCTCATGTGGAGTGGGGAGCATAACTGGGAAGCCTGGTGAAGAGATGGTCAGATGCCACGGTGATGGGCATCTGGTGTAACATAGAGTAGCTGTACTGATAGCTGGAGACTTCAACCCTGATGTCACTGCTGGTTTTTGTCAGCCCAAAGAGTGGCCCAGGGTGGCAGAAGCTGCTGAGATCCAAGGATGGGTGATAAAAGCGAGCTAGGACCACCAAGTGACGAGTAAACCAGCGTGTCCCTAGTGTTCAGCTTTACGGGGTGGATAAACTCAGAGAACTGTCACCAGGTGCCTGTGGCTGCTCCTTCCCCCTCAGAGCACACCCAGGTTATGGTTTATCGAGGATGAGGTGATGGGCAGAGCACCAAGTCGCGTCCCTGGAGCAAACCAGGGCGTGAGGGTCCGTGTCCCAAAGGTGCTGTACCAGACAGCACCTTT
>VXBZ01004383.1:0-12249 GCA_013399135.1 Heliornis fulica | reverse complement strand
CGTGGCCAGGGCCCCAACACTGGTTGCTTTGTGGACATATTGTTAAGACATATTATTTGCATATAAAACATACCTAACTGATACATTCATATAGCAGTGTTTGTACAGTGGTGACAAAACTGTACCCTCATTATGAAAACTCATGTGGCCTGTAAGAAAACCTATATTGTTCAGTGAATTAAAAGATCTACCTGAATATATTCATTGCATTAACCTGTCCTGTATTTTTTCAGAAATCTTGCAAACTTGTTTTCTTATCAGTTCTTGAGTTATTTTATTCCCTCAGAATTGCATATGTTATAATCTGTAGATATACATTTCTAGGCTTCATGATTAAAAAGAAGAGCATTGAAAGCCAAAAATCTAGAGACTCAAACACAGGAAGAGACAATTTTTTTTTTTTTTTAATCGTATTATTTAGCCATTCTTAGGGTAATTGTGAGAGATACAGGTAGAGCTGTAAATTTGATCAGGTTGTGCCACATTATTTATAAAAAGTAAATAATGAATCCCCTTCTAAAGTGGAAATCAATGTACTCTTAATGGCACTTCCACAATTAAACTGTTCTGTGTTTGATGTGCATTTAGACTGTGGCCATTTTATGTCACTCTGGTAATACAGGGAAGTCTTGAAGATGTTGCAATGAGGCCAGAGTGTACCAACAATTAGAGTAAGTACATGTAAATTATGGAGCTATAAAAAGACATGGGTATAAATGTCCTCATTTCCAGGGATGCAAAATAAATTTCTATTGAATTCAAGCAAAAACCAAATAAAAAAGTAGAAAACAGATTCTGATGAAAACACTTGTCAGATCAGCTCTATTAATTAACCATATAAATGCAGATTAAGGGTAGTACAGCTGGCATTAAATTCTCCTCATACAAAGCTAGTGGTCATAAAAAAAATTATTCAGCAATGTAAGAGAGAGTTCTCTTCCTGCCTAGATAAACATTTTATTCTTTTCCAGACAGCACAGATTGTGGGCCTCTGTCTATGTTTGCCTGTGAGTGATTTTTCTAACTTAGCTTTTCTGAACGTGCAACATTTGGAACTTGATATACACATACAGCAAACGCTCACACAATACATGCCAGATCAATACTTCATGTTTACAAAATGATGTTTTTTCAGCAGAGCAACACTTTATCTCCTCTAGTCCTTCATCCTCCCTTGTCAAATCCCTAACACAGAAAAGTCATTTTTAAATTAAGAAGTCATTTCTCAGTCCTCTTAGATACAGTAATAGTTTTCTAGTTGCTATGCGGCATGGCTCGGTATGTAACGAGCCAAGCAACTGACAAGCATGTGCCTCTCACTTTGCTGTTGTGCAGTGACATTTCTGTGCAAGTTTTTCCAAGAATGCTGCGGATTTCCTGATCTTAGGCACTGAACTTTTGAACAACCCTGAGGGAAAAATGCAAGCAAAAAATAATGGGATATGAGGTCGGTCTTAGCTTGGAACTAAACCTTCTCCAGGAAGAAAAGGATATTTCCTTTTCTATCACCACAGCCTTTTAGGCTGTGGTGATAGAAAAGGAAATATCCTTTTTCTATCACCACAGCCTTTTAGGCTGTGGTGATAGAAAAAGTGTTAGTTTTCTACCAATTTCTTCACAAGATCAACAAGAGAGAGTATGGTTGGTGAAACCTGAGACTTATCCTGATGGAAATAAGCATTACAAATTCAGGAAAGACTGAGCTGCACACTTGGGTGCAGAGGTCTACACAGATTGCCAGATGAGGTATATGACCCGTTATGGTTGAAAGTTTGGAGTGGGTGGATGTGTTGGGTGAGGCATCAGACAGCAGAATGGTCCACCTGAGGGTAGTCCAAGACTGTCTGTGGTCACCATTAGACAACATGGGGACTTGTAGGAACATACAACACTTGAAAGGCATAATCGGATGGATGGATGGATGGATGGATGGATGGATGGATGGATGGATGGATGGATGGATGGATGGATGACCAAGTGAATTAAATATTTATACCCCTTTCCACACTTTCTGGACAGTGTTGTGGGACACGTGCTCAACATCTTGGCTTTGGTGTATATGAGGGAAGCTGCTTGGGAGCAGAAATCTCCTCTCATCTGTGATTCTGAAATAAACTGCAATCATTCTGGATTTGGGGATAAGTATCTTGCATGATGTGCTTCAGTGGGAGTTACACCATCTTTGTCCAGTTCCCAGCTCTGCTGCATAACCCTGGACAAAAACTGAGGACAGAGCACTAAGGGCTACAGGGCTACTATGGTGCCAAAAGCTGTAGTGACAAATTTTTAAACCAATAATGGAAGGATATAAGACTTTTCTGGAAAAAATGACCAGAATAGCCAAATATATCCCCCTTTCATCTGCAGCTAAAACATTTATTGGTTTGAGATACTGATACTGATTCTTTTTCCCAAGAAAGAGTAACCATAGACTATTACCTAATTATGGTAGTTGACATAAAATGAGAATAGAACAAGAAATGTCCTCTGATTTTCACCCATTATAACCCTTCCACATGACATGGAATAATATTCATGAGGAGGGAAGAAGATGCCAGGTGTGATTATGGCTGTACTTGGACTGTACAGAGGCCTCCCCATGGCATGAAGAGCCCATATTCTATTCCCTGCTACTTCTCTGCAATTTTCCTCCTATGTAATTTTGCAATTATCACTCAATGTCATTGAAAAACTGACCTCTCTCTGATACCACAGGATGATAAGTGTATCATAATTTTTACAGAAGTATTGGAAATACAGCCCTGGCAGTTCCTCAGATAACATCGTTCTAGGAAACGTGTGAATACCAAAGATAAAAGAACAGAGATGATTTACTACATTTAGTTTGGCTTATGAGCACAAGGAGTGGAAATAGGCATGTAAAAGTCACTGTATGAACACCCACCACAACAGTTTTCTGACGTGCAAGTCCTCCTCTCTTCTTGATACCGTAGATGCGTGACCTGCTATGGGGTTTTGTTTTCCTTGGAGATTTTTATTGCTGTATATTTTTGGAGAAACTGATCAGCTGTATTTCAAATGACCACGGAGAAGGAAGGTGGAAGGGATGCAGTGAGCTGGTGGCAGACAAGTGTCAAGTCCTGTTCTGTGGAAACATAAGCAATGAGCAGTGAGGGTGTTTTCTGAACTAAACTGGTCTACTTTTTCTGTGCTCCTGCTGACAAAACAAGCATCAGAAACTTTCATCAAGCCTGACTTCACTCAGGGAACATCAGCAGGAAATTTAGCAAATAATTAGCAATCAGAGTTTACTGTGAAGAATCGAGTTGTGGGGATATTTTTTCCATCTCAAGGCAGAGGGTTGATAATGAGGTCTTCTGGTCTCTGCTTCCTCATTGTCTCTCTCTTAGTCTGAACGTTACAATTTAAAAAAAAACCCACACAAACAAGCTACACACCCTCCCCCCTTTCATATTTCTAGGTTTGATTTTTTTTCTCTTTGATGAGGACACTCAGCATGGTTAGTCTAATTATACTCTTCCCACTGTCTCTCATTGTCAGCTGAAATAACAAGTTTGTGTAGGCAATGGTTTGCACGAATGACTCGCTCTCTCAGCCCGGCCAAGCTGCCGCTTTCCAGGGGACAGCTCCAGGAAGAGACCATGTAGGATAGGAAGTCAAGCACCCACAATTTCCACTAAGTCATTAATAAATTGCAGGTATATAAGGTGTCTCAGGACAAGACCTTCTGTGTACATCTCAGAGCTTGATACTTGAAATCTTGACAAGCACATCACTCTCTCAACCTCATTAAACACATAATTCCTTTTATCTTGCACCCAGGATCTTAGCAGAAGAAAATTATGGCTAAGTATATGCAATGCCACACCAGATGTGTGAAGTGTGATGCTGTTGGTAATGGAAGGACTATCTATCAACCCTGCTTTTCCAGAGAAACAAGCAGGGTGGCAAACTGTCAACAATATGACTGGTGGTTGATCTGCCTAAGAATGGAGACCCATTTCTATTAAAACCTTCAGAAAGATTTCACTCATTTAGGAAGGTCCAGGATTTCTCCACATGTGCCCACACATTTTTCTGCACATTTGCTTGCCTAGCAGGCACTTGAATTACAATACCAAAAGCATAATGACTTCATATATCTATGTTAGACCCTTGCCTTGGAGTTAATGGGCTATTTATAGAGTGAATAACCATGAGTAAAGTTCACTTCCCATGCGGCTCAGAGCAATTTGGTTTAGATTTGGCCTAAGGTATAGAGAAGGTAGAGTGCAAAGTTTATGGGGATTGGGATGGAGGTAATCTGAAACGATTTGGACCCGAGAGTATGTGTGGTGTAGAGCTATGTAAAATGTGGTTTCCTGAGGCTTACAGAGGTCAAAATTGGCAAGTACTGCATGGGAACTTCTGAAATACATCATCAGTGCTTTCATACACATGTTACAGGACAGGGCTCACAATGAGATTTCTAAACTGCCTTTTTCCCATGATCACAAATAAAACATTGTTAAAATAGAAGACATATTTAAATTCAAGATACATTACTGGTTTTACTTCACTTTGCCACTAGTCATGGGAATGATCAAATAAACATCAGAGAAATAAATTCAAGTTCAAATAAAAAATGCAATAACTTATCATTACAATTAAGGAGAAAGTAAATTTTCTATAACTTATTCACTATATTACATTTATTTCATTTTCTAATTTTTAAAGATAATAACAAATAGGACAGTAAAGGAAACACTTGCACAGGACAAAATCTGACCAGGCTTGCATCAATAAAAATGCCTCCCACGCCCTCCAGACCCACCATTACCAACTTTATAATCAGCATTTGCCTTTTTGGGATTATTTGTATTCAGGTGGTGCCATTCACTTGAGGATCTCAAATGGTTTGCAAACAATGTAAACTATCATCACTCACTGAGTCCTGGAAGGTTTGCTCCCAACTTTCATCACCCAGACTGCAATCCACCACCTGGTAGACTTTCAAAACAGAGCTGTCATTCTCAGACATGGGAGGTGTTCACTTCACACAACCCTACACAGCAGGGCCACAGAAATGATCAGAGGGCTGGAGCACCATTCCCATGAGGACAGGCTGGGAGAGTTGGGCTTTTTCAGCCTGGAGAAGGCTTCAGGGAGACCTTATTGCAGCCTTCCAGTATCTGGAAAGCTGGAGAGGGGCTGTTACCAATGGCATGCAGTGATAGGAGAGGAGGTAATTGGTTTAAACAGAAATCATAAATTAGATATTAGGAAGAAATGCTTTACTCTGAGAGTGGGGAGGTACTGGCACAGGTTGCCCAGAAAAGCTGTGGCTGCCCCCTCCCTGGCAGTGTTCAAGGCCAGGTTGGATGGGGCTTTGGGCAACCTGTGCTAGTGGAGGGTGTCTCTGCCCATAGCAGGGGATTTAGACTAGATGGTCTTTGAGGTCCCTTCCGACACAAACCATTCTGTGATTTTATGACTCTAAAGCTCCTTCACACCCTCCTTGTAAAACACCTTTGCCAAGATATCAGCAACATTAAAACAAACCAGCAGTTGATCAAGTGGGTATATTGCTGAGGCAACTGCCTGTTATACCAGCAAGTATTACAATCCTGAACCAACCTGCTGTACCAAACCATTCTCTCACTTCTTGGACTGTAAGATCCTTGAGGTAGGGATAAATTTTTTTGGGTCTGTGTCTATGAACTGTTCAGTAGCTTATGTCCAAGTGTGACATTATAAAAATAAGTAATAAATCTGACAAATGTAAATGATGCTCTAGATGTGAGGAAATGAGAAGCCAGGCTTAGTTAGGTTACTGAGTACTTAATCACACAGCCTTCTAAGATACTTGAGCATACTCAATATAGCTGAAGTTGCAATTTGAGTGCTAAATTATGGAGTGTATAATGGTCATTTTTAATATTCACAAGACCAGTCTATTCATGTTCAGAAAATGACTCTCTTTACATGAGAGAGAAGTAAATGACCCCTTGGATACATGACAACTTTTATCACTAATCTAATGTATTTCCTAGGCACATACCACTGGAGGATTGAGGACCAGAGGTACCATCCAGTGAAGTGAATACAAAAACTCCCACTGAATTGGAGGGAATTTAAATCAGGCCTGAAGCCAATTAAGAAAACTGGACATTGTTTGACCAGCACAGCATTTATGTTGCTTTCCAATGTCTGTCCATAATCATTAATTTTTAAATGGAAACACTTTCAAATTGGTGCTGACACTGCTCTAGCACTATAACACTATGAATTCTCCACTTACCATTGGCTTTTCATTTCAGTGGTATTCCTATTAGGAGTAATGACTATTACTCTGAAAGGTAATATGGAAGGAAATCACAGTGTCCGAATTAACAGTGCCATTGTGAACTGGTAACTACCAGCAGATGCCTTAATGAGACAATGGTGTGAATCCTGTATGCAAGTATTTATTCAGCCTATTCATTATTGACATTTATGGCTCCTTCCATGTATTTAAAAAAATAATCATCTAGAATACTTACTTCTCCTCATGCTTATTATCATGTTTGTGTGTGTTTTCAAGAGTTTCTTTCTCTGACATATTAGCCCATTTTCCTCTTCCCTAATTCATGGTTCACAGCAAACAGATGAAATTTTTAATGAAGAATATGTAGTTTCCTAGTCAGGCTGATAGACCCAAGTAACTGGAAAGAACAGAGGTGCAGAATCTAACTCATGCCACTAAGCATATGATGAATATTAATCATTGCTAAAAGGTAATTTGTATCTTGTATCTTTAAATGTCCATATCCAATGGCCCATATGAGCCCCAAACTTGCTGTTTGCATGTAGGTAATTAGAGAAAACTAATTTGGAAAGTGGGGGCAGGTGTCATCACTGCTACAAAAGCTGGCTACCCAGTCATCCATGAGAACTCATAAAAAAAAAAAGAGGGTGCTGATCAAGATATTTTAGTATGGCCTGCAGAACAAGGTAATATTAAATCTTCCTGTAAGATTTTATTCCTCTGTATTTGGGGAGGGAGTGAGTGAGATGACTAATTTATTTTGAAAATTAGAAATCCAGAGCTTTTAGAAAGTTTCTGGATTTTGATTCCATTGTTTCTTTACATTCTCTCATTTATTACTCTGAGTTACTGATAGAGGTTGTGGAGTCTCCTTCACTGGACATATTCAAGACCAGTCTGGACACATTCCTGTGTTATTTAATCTAGGTGATCCTGCTTGGGCAGGGGGGTTGGACTAGATGATCTTTTGAGGTCCCTTCCAACTCCTAACATTCTGTGAGTCTGTGTTTTGTAGGTCATGGTGCAAACAACAGGGAAGGAAGCCTACCTTAAGAAAGGTGTGGAGGGACAAAATGTTACTTTGACTGAGGCTTTAGACAATGTGTGTTCTGCCCCACAAAGGTATGATCACGTTTGAAAGGATGTGAGCAAACAGAAGTAGACCAAAACATAAAGTGAGCTGGTGAAGGAGGTTTGCTTAACACAGAAATTTTTATGTTGTTTTGAAAGACATCCCAGTCTCTCCTGAATGGAAATAAGTTTTCTTTTCTGCTTGCTTGATTGGCAGAGAGTAAATAAGTGGTCATAATGCTGATACCGAGATTGAATAGGAGCCTGGTCATCATTTTCTATGAAATGGGAAACCTGGATTTAATTTTTATTTTAAACGTTGTTCTATTGGAGCCAAAATTAAAATCCCTATTGGTTATAGCTTCACTTGCACATATCTTATATGTATTTTTCACTATTCATTGTCAGGTTTAGAACCTGAAGTCAATGGGAATTTCGACAGTGATTTCAGTGGGAGCATTGGCAGATCATTAGACCAAAAGTTCTACTTTTGAATGTATCTTTTAAAAGCCAACCAGAAGGGAGTCATGGGAGAGAAACTAAACAGTGATTTTTACTTTGCTTCAAAGTTCTGGAAAGAAAAAAATGAAAGGAAACCTGCCTTTTTTTTTTTTTTCTTCCTCTTTGAATGCATCATCATGTACAACCTGAAGGAAATACTTAGGGAGTCACAGACCTGAAATCCTGCCCTGTGTTTGTATTCAGTACAATACCAATACCAGGTCTGATCAATAGCATGCTTACAGCAGCTCTGTTACTTGTTTAATTAATTTGGTGATGTCTGGTGCGCTCCAAATCTAACTTGCTTTCTTTCAATCGTTCTTGCTGCTTGTAGTGTACCCTGTTTCTTCTAGCATGATACCACCCTGTATAGTCATCTTAACCATATTTCCCACTTTCCTTTGTACTTCCATACTCCTTACTGCTCTTCTGTTTGCACACCACAGTCACTACTAAACATCTCCTTTCACTTGGCTCTTATTCTAACAGTAGGGTTTTTTGTCATATATACTTAAGTTGCCCCATATCATATCTTATTCCCCATACCATTTGTGTGTTCTGCAGAATTGTTCTCTCCATCTGTAGCAGTTGCAAGAGCCCTTGTCTCTGTTGCTTCTGCCTGCTGGGAGGAGTTGATGCCTTCATGCACCCACAAACCTCAGCACCTTGTACTGTTGCCTGGACTGCTCAGCTCCATATGAATATAAAAAGTTATCTTGAAACAGCCTTCCTGCAAAGGGCTTTACGTGCCAGAGTCTGAGCAGCACCTCTGAAGGAGGGAAAAGACAGAGGTCCAAATTCATCTGACATCAGCAGGGTTCAAGGGGGAGTTAAGCTTTTGCCCAACCTTGCACTATTTGGGATCTCCTGGGAGAAAGGAACTTCTCTTGCTGCCAGCATTCACCAGTTTTCTGTTGAACGGACTCATTGGTTTCTCGTTGCATGTCCAAAGGGATGGGAGGGAGGCGAAACCATACAATTGCTTCTGCCTGCTCCCACTTAGCAGAAACGCTGCCGTGGGCCTGGGGATTGCAGGCAGTCAGCCAGATCTCTGGCTTGATTTCCCTTCTGCCCTATGCTGTAGATTTATTTATGCAAGTGCTTTTTGAAGCAGCAGCCCATCACCTTTAAGTTCCTTGATCACCCGCTGATTTCTCCAGCCTGTCTTTTCTCAACAGTTAGGGCAGCATTAGACCTGTGAGTGATTTATAAAGAGAGGAAATGCTAATGGAGACACAAATACAGATGGAGTATTGGGCCCATTTTCTCCCTTCCCAAACCAAAGGTCAGGCATACATTATCAGTCTGAATAACCTTCAGATAAAAAAACCCACTAGCTGGGAAAGCAAAAAATAATGCCTTTAAAATACTGCCTTGACATTGCTTTGCAAAATGGTGACTAGTAGGCCTAGAGATACTTCTGAATTTCTGTGTCATAGCTCAAGAAAGAAGCCCTAATTCCTCAGAACCAGCTGAGGGCCTGTCAACCTGAAAGAATTTACTACCGATGAGAAGAATTTCTACAAATTATAGTGGTTGGACTAATAAAACCTTACCTCTTCTTATATACCTTGCCTAAAACTCCATATACATACAGCAATGGTTACAGAAAGGTGTATGGGTGTACAGAGGTGTGTATAAAGGCATAACCACTTTTAAAGCCTGAAATATGCTATTTTCTTCATAAAGCTCTGCAGAGATTTGCAATGAGAGGCATTGTTGAGAAATGACCTGTTGGTGCAGGTGTTTCTTAGTAATCAGCTATGGCTTAACATGGTGATCAGTGTTACACAAATGTTGGCGTTTTGCCTGGATGCAAACCAGGAGAATCCATATTTCTTATTACAGTACAGATTTCCCAGCAGAAACACCTATGTCTGGATGCAAGACATTAACCTGTCAGATCTGGGCCTAGGACACTACCTCCTGCTAAGTCTGGTAATAAATATTGGTTTGCTTTTGAATGCCCGTTAGTCCTGTTCATCTTGTGCATCCTCTGCTGACAGGTATCAGCAATAACTGCTGGAAGAGGCACTTCTTGGTTCAAAAGCTGGATGAAAACATGTTATAAACTTTTATGGAATGTAGAACTGGACCTTCCTAGGGATTTCTGAAATTATTAAATAATTTTGCTCTAAGAACCTGCTTCCCTAAAAACACTCATGGAGCTTTGAGTCAGTGACAGAAAGAAAACACCACACTGATGTGACACAACAGCAACAATATTTCTAGATGATTGATAAGAAAAGCACTTCCCAGAGGTAATTTTGGCAGTTGCCCGTTAATTCTGTCCTCCAGCTGCCACTATGACTCATAAACCTGCCAGCAAGAAGAGACGTCAAGTGGCCACCTACTTCTTCCTCAGAAACAGGCTTGAGCTTACACTTGGATCAGACTAAACAAAATGTGCGTGGCCTGCTTTTACATCCTCCCACTGAAGGGGATTCTCTTAGCAGCCTCTTCAGTTTTATTTGTCTCCTTCAGCTTAAATCTTCTTTGCTGCTGAATTACTCAACAGGCACAGTGGGCAGTTGTGCTCTCTTTGTAATAAGATTTTACTTATTCAAAAAAACTGCTATCTTGTCCCACATTTATCCAGCTTTTTCCAACTTGCATTCAAAGAATTTGGTTTATACATTCACAGGCTGTGTTGATTGATTCTCTGATAATTTTATTTTCTGTGCTTTCTATCAGCTGCTTTTTAAAAAATGGATGCATTATTCCAGACAGCAATTTCTCGGGACAAATGGAAGAGAAAAATTTACAATAAGAGTCCCGAAAATGACTATCTTCAATATATAAATGTTGCTCTTCCACACTGCTTTCCCAGTCTCTGTTTTAAGAAATCTCTTTCAGTTCAATCTTAGAATGAAGCAAAGTTTTAACTTGTACCCAGCAGGCCTATTTTCAAGTCTATTAGGAAAACCCCTTTCTTACGCTTGCAATCTTTGTGAAAATTACAGCAATTCTCAAAATGTCATGGGAGGAAATCTGTGTTGTAGGATTTTAGGAAAAGCTCTTACTTTCTTTTCCTTACCATTCTTTAACATTTTTTTTTTAAAGGCAAGGATACTGTCATTAAGGGCAGTAGATCTCATCCCATACTTAACATCTGCTTTGTAAAGTCTATATTGGAAGGTCTCAGGGCATGACCAGTGTTATTGAGAAGGTAAACAATAAGGGCATGAAGGATGGCACTTAGTGAGCAACGATGGTCAGAAAGACATGTGATACTCAGAAGTCTGAGTTGCCGATACTCTTCTAGTCCTCAGAGAGAAAGTTTTGTGTGAAAGGTGTTGTATGTCCACATCTCTTCTCCACAGGAAAAGGGAATCTGATGCAGAATAGCATGTTTTTTTAAAGGTAACTGAGTTTGCTTACGCTCTGAATACTAAGAGAGATTGTCAGATGGCACTCAATGCAGTTTCAGTCATAATACCAGGGAAACAGTCCTGCTCAAGATATTGGCTTGAGTTAAAGAGGTTGAGTTAAAGATTAAGACAAAGAACTGTCTATCCTGAGGCTGTTCTTGTGTTTCAGCTCTTATAAAAATACCCAACAAACAGACATCTCAGAGTTGAAGTGTCAGCACATAGGAAAAATACTCCTGGGAAGGTGGATGCAATGGCATCACCTCTTGACTGTTTCTGTCGTGATCCAGAAGTCAGAATTCTTCCCTGGATCAGCTCTGCAGAAAGCAGGTACCAAGGAAGAGATCAGTTTTCTACTGTACCTGTCCAATCTGATCCAAGGCTTTTAGCTGAAGCACTTTAATTGCTTTTTAAGTGTGACCCCAGGATCTGGTTAGACTCCGGTTTGCCTGCTTCAGGCAAGACTTTTGAAGTGCTTGATTTTCTCTATCTGGACAGGCAATGAAAGTTACTGTTTTGTTGAAAGTATAATGAGGATGGAATTGTCTTTTGAGAAGCTTTTGTTGAGCAGAAACTAGAGATTCCCATTTTTTGTTTTATTCTGCAGCAAATTCATTACTGTGGCATTTGCCACAAAGTAATGTGTTATCCCTTTCATCCTATTCTTTGTCTTGTTAAGACAAAGGCCCAACTCTTTCCTATTATTTCTCCTTTTTGGTCTATGTAATTAATGCCCAGGCTCTTGCAACGTCCTGTTTCTCAGGGTATATTGGAAATCAGCAGCCAGAGCAATAATCTTGGGCAGAAATACAGGTCCCATCACCCCATGAGACCTAAAAGAAGCTTTGTTTGCTGATTTCACTGGAGTCTGTGTTCATCCTTATACCACGTATTGCTCTGGCTCTGACAAGCCCTACCTCAAATGTCTTGGACATGCTATTGAGTCTAAATATTTCCAGATCTCTCTTTATTGAGGATCACTTTTTTCTACTTAGATGTTGAGAGCATACTTTTCTCTATAGAATCATAGAATTGTTA
>VXBZ01004382.1:244423-257917 GCA_013399135.1 Heliornis fulica | reverse complement strand
TTATCTACTTAAGTATTCTGTTCACAGTCATAGACAAGAGAACTTGATGTATGCTCTCTCTACAGCTAGGATTTGCAAATTACATATATCAGCTTTCCTCAGAAGCATTTTCCTGAAAATACCTTCCTCCTCCCCCCCAAGGAGACTACTAAATTATACTTTCTAGTATAATAGAGATATGCCACTTTCCTTGTTTTCTTCACATAGCCTGGATACATGTCAGGCAGATCCATAATTTCACATTAGTGTGAGGAAAAAAAAAAAAAGGAGTAGAATCACAACAGCAGGACATGCAGGATGGTATAATATACATCTTCTTGATAAACACACTTGTCAAAAAGTCAAGCACTCTCCATCTCAGAAAAGAGGGAAATAAGCAGCTCTCCTTTGTTTCCAGTAACAAAAGAGCTTATTAAGAAGGTGTCTCTGACTCTCCATTATGGAAGATAATTTTAGTATCTCATAGACCATCTTCTTCTCTTCTAGTCTGCCATTTTTTACAGCCCATTCAACCTTCTACTGGCTATTCATTTTGCTCAGGCAATGCAGCTGAAAAAGCTGAATTAATGAAAGCCTACAGAAAAGGACTTGCCTTACAATTGATCAAAAACTATCAGTCTAAAACTGATTCTATAAACCATCCATTCTATAATTCCATACCAATGCACATCATTGGCCTATTTTAATGGTTTCTTCTTAATTAAAGCTTCTTCCATAAAAGAAAATCACCACAACTTTGGATTCTTAACTACTCTAGTAAAGGCAAGTATTTATTAATTCTTGTGTTAAGAAATATGACACATCTCTCTTTGGAAATGCTGAGCTCCAACAGGAAGTGCTTGAAGACAGAAATGTTGGCCACAGATTTTTACCTGCTGCTCACTTGCTGTATTCCAGTATTTAAATAAAACCTACAGCATACATACTTAAAATAACAGTATGATAAATCATCTTCTACACTGATGTTCCTATTCAAAACTAGTAAAACTGGTTCAACAGAGATTTTAAACATGAGTATCTTAAAAATTGTTCAGTTACATGAGTAACAAATCTTAGTGAATGATAATTTAGCCACGTATGCAGTAACTACAACCTACATACATTTTATTTAACAGGTGCCTAAGAATCAAGACAAAAAGCAATTCAGAATTGCCCCTTGTATATCTTTCAGACTTCAAAGGTACTTCTGCTGGACGAACTACACAGCACACTTACTGTATGCAGGTTTCTTTTCTTTTTTTCGTCTTTTCCTTTTCTAAAAGAGTGTTCATACTTTTTTGGGTTTTTTTTTCCTTTTTTTTTTTTTTTCCAAGCAAAGAACATCCAGCATATAAATGTTACTTTCACAGTCTTTCACACTTTCTTCATGCATGCCTTCTACTCATATCTGATCATTCACTAAGACTTTCAGAGTATTTTAAAGCTGAAATCACAAGTACATTAACAGCAAGCAGAAAAATGAAACTGTTCATATCAAGTGCTGCAAATTGTAAAGGGCAACAAAATTATGTTATTTCTAAATAACTCCAGACAATGCAGCATGTCTTGGAAAACATGCTTTACTATTGCTTTTTATTTGTTTATTGTTTGTGGGTGTTTTATTTTGTTTGATTTTTTGGGGGGGGTTGTTTTTGGGGGTTATTTTGTTTTTCTTGGGGGCAGAGTTGGTGAAAGAGGAAATATTGAGAGTTTACTTCAATATTGCTTAAACTATGAAGGTCAACTACAAAGGTCAAAATCTTCAATAAAACTTTGAGTTTTACCTAAGACTTTGCAAGGACAACGAGATTCAGAGAAATATGAACTTTATCTTACACAGATAAAAATTGCTTTGAATTAGCCAAGAATACTAAAGGAAAATGAAGAAATTGCTCACTTTAGATGATACCAGCAAGTTCAATTTCTCAGTGTATTGTACTTTAAGGTAAAATAGAAACAGTTATGAGTGTACAATATACCCATAGAGGAACAGCAACTTTAAGTCAACACTTAGAATGAAATCATTCTTCCCATATGAAAACTGCACATGCGATACTCTTAATTACTGTAGCAAACATAAGGTAAGCTTTCTCTGTACAGTGTGTAGCTGCTTTGCTATGCTTGCCTCCAAGTGCCAAGACAATCTCTTTTTGTTGTTTTGGTTTTCAATCTCAAGCTCAATCACATCTTCTTAGGAAACATATATAGAAAGGGGAGATGTAAGTTATTTGCAAAATTGACAGTTGGATGCCATAGGTTCAATGAAGCTTTCCTGATGTCACTATGACTTTCATCTTTTTTACCCTACATAAAGGAAGGGCATCTGCTCTTTTCCCACCGTCATCTTCTGCTATTGTTTGACCAGCTATTCTGAACCTTTTTCTCTCTGTGAATACTCTGCCTTATAAATCTTTTTTGACTCATTCCATCTTCAGTCTTCCTTAGCTGCATTCGTTACTGACCATATCTTACTCAATCTAATAATAATGGCTGCATTTTTCAGGTTTTCATCGTTTTAATGTCTCAAAGCCATTTCTTTCTTGACCTCACCTGCCTCAAAATCTTCAGTCAGTAATCAAGAAGGGGAGCAGCTTTTTACAACACTGTCAGTAAAAATCCACCAGGGAGAGGACAAGTTGAATCCCCAACAATATTTAATGACTTGCTCATTTTCCTCCCCATTTGCTTTACATTACACACGGGAACCTTACAGACCAACAAGACTCACTGTAAGAGGAGCGGTAGCACTTATCGATTGTACTACGTTTCAAGTTTTCTTGGCACATCTTTACTGTATAACCTTTCTAATCCCTGATGACTGTGTGCTGTCAGCTCTTTAGTCCTATTTCTGCTGTTTAAATTGTCACAGCACCTTTTCCCCAAAAATCTAAATTACTTCTAATAAACATTTCTGCCAAATTTTCCACCATAATTTCCTGTTTTCTTTCTGAGACCGGTGGAGAGGTGCTGAGATTTTTTTTTCTTTTAATAAAACCCATCAGGATTAATTAATGTGAACTAATAAATACAGTATCAGTTCTTTAAAGCTTCTTGTAATGCTGAAATGACTGCTTGAGTACTTCAAAAAATGCTGCAGCAGGGCAGCTGCCCATCAACGGGTTATCGACTCCTCCTGAGAGGGGACACTGTTCAAAAACACCCTTGCTTTCTTACACCCTTTGCTATGAAACACGAAAGTATTCCGAGACCTAACTAAAACCTTAAGGACAATCCTTCTGCTCACACTTTGATCCTGATTTTACTCACTCCTACGTACTTGGCTGAAGTAGAATCATAAAAATCATATAATCACTTGAGTTGGAAGAAATCCTAAGATTATGAGTCCAACCACAGCCTAACCCTGCATAGTCCACCTGTAGATCATGTCCTCAAGCACAACATCTACACATCTTTTAAATATCTCCAGGGATGGTGAGCCCACCACACCCCTGGGTAGCCTGTTCCAATACTTGACCTTTCAGTAAAGAAGCTTTTCTTGCTATCTAACCTAAATGTAATCTGGCGCAGTTTGTAACCAGTTCCTCTGATGTGTTGCTTGTTTCTTGAGAGAAGAGACCAGCTCTCACCTCTCTACATCCTCCTTGTAGGTATTTCTAGAGAGCGACAAGGTCTCTCCTCAGTCTCCTTTTCTTAATACTAAAGAGCCCTAGATCCCTCAGCTGCTCCTCATAGGACTTGTGCTCCAGAACATCCAGCAGATTTATCACCCTTCTCTGGACACATTCCAGCATTTCAATATCCTTCCTATAGTGACGGGCCCAAAACTGCATACAGCACTCAAGGTGCAGCCTCACCAGAGCTCAGTACAATGGGACAATCCCTTCCCTACTCCTGCTGGTCACACTATTCCTGATACAGGCCAGGATGCCATTGGCCTTCTTGGCCACCTGGGCACACTGCTGGTTCATGTCCAGTCAGCTGTAAGCTAACACCTCAGGTCCTTCTCCAGGGAGCTCTCCAGCCACTCTGCCCCAAGCCTGTAGTGCTGCCTGGGGTTATTGTGACCAAAGTGCAGGACCTGGCATGGCCTTGTTGAACCTCATAAAGTTACAAACTTTTAGGACAGTTTCATTTGGGACCCACAATGATCATTTAGACTAACTGTCTGACCATGTCAGGGCTGACCAAATGTTAAAGCCTGACATTAAGGGGATTGTCCAACTGCGTCTCAAACACTGCAGGCTTGGGCATCAACCACCCCATGAGGAAACTTAATCCAGTGTTTAACCATCCCCTTGGTAAAGAAATGTTTCCTAATGTTCAGTATTTATTTCTATGCAGCATCATTCCTCTGATGCTGCACTGAACTATCCCCAGGCATGCTGTCACTGGATCCCAGGGAGAATAGCTCAGAACCTCCTTCTCCACTTCTCCAATTCTCAGGAAGCTGCAGAGAGCAATGAGTTCAATATTAGTTCAATATTAGTCCAAATACTACTGCAGAGTGCTGGACTATCTGTACCATTGTTAAGAATAAAGCCCATGTCCATCAATACAGCTCCAAATTTTATTAACAGTAAGAATAATCACCTTTCTGGTGATGAAAACAAAGGCATGTCATTCATTCACTCACTTTATATTCTCATTTGAAGGTACTTCTGGAAGTTCCACAGTTATCATGCCATCTAAGTTGGTCTTTCCAATGAAGACTGGCTTGGTGCGAAGCACATCTGGTGCAGTCTTTGCTGTCACTCTGTGCTGAAGACCCCCAGCACTATTCCCTCTGTTTGTCAGCACAAATGAATATGAGGTCTCTGGTTTCAAGTTAGTGATCAGCTTTTGAGTAGCACGTCCATCAACCTCCACCACCATTTTCCCATCATCATAAAGGATCTAGGTTAATATATATATAAATTGAACATTATTTTTTGTTACCAAGGAAGAGAGCTGATACTGTCATACTGAACTGAAGATATAAACCTAGCTATAAATTCAAAATAAAAATGAATGGGCATTTTGTAAGACAGTACTGCATTCACTACTGCAATTAAACTTTCAAGGAAAAAAAAAAGAACTATATTTATATAAAATAGTGTAAATACACCTAAAACCATATTTTACTTATTCAAATTCAGTAGTTTTTCTTGAAACCAGCATTTATTTCAAGGCATGCTTGCTGCTAGGAGTACCTTGCCTTTTCATTCATACTCCTTATTCAAAAAAGCTTTTGCAAGATTTAGTTCAGAAAATACTGCTCTTTACTTGCCACTGCCTGAGATGATAAAAGTGTAGAATGATGCAGAAGGAATTCCAGGCAGACTGCAGGTTAAATTGAGACTTTTTGTTTGGCTAATACACTAGTTAGTGGAGCAGAAGTGTTATAATGCATAAAAACATGGTATTGTAAATGTGGAAAGAAAAAAAACCGTAATGGTACTCAGTTAAACTCACTACAGAAATGCATTTTTAAAAAATATTTTTTTATTTCCCTGTTTACTGTAGATTATAGTAAAAATTTACTAAAAATTAGCAAGGTGTACATATCATGCACAATAAATAGCACAAGCCTGACTAAATACTGCCCCAAAAGTGGCATATTGCCCAATGACTGAATTTAATGGGTCGGATCACTATTGCTGATTAGTTTTCATTCTTTATTACAGCAAATATTACAATAAAAAAATCCACATGTTCAGTAAGCTACATAACCAAGTGAATGACATCCTCTAGTTTCCATCTTTTCCCTCATACAAATGGAAAGTAACTTACTTTGAAAGGCAAGGCTGAATTGTAATTTTCTGGAATTTCCCAAGACAGCAAAACTGAAGTCTTCATTACTGCTTTAACATGAAAATTTTTTGCAAACACTGCTGGAAAAAAAGAAACTATGTATATAAACAGCATCTTGATGCTTAGATCTTGTCATATTTCCTCTACTACCTGGGAGAATTAAGTTTTGCATTTAGGTAAAAAAATCAAGGATTTATTTCTCCTACCTGTTTGCTCACATTTAAATATCATATTTTAACTGATTCTCACTGTTATCTAGTGACAATCCAATACGTACATTTTTCTTACCTGAAAAAATTATGAAGATGTAAGCCAGAACTTGCTTGGCAAGGGACAACTGAATTCTAAGGCATCCAAAACATATTAAGATTTACATACTTTACCTTTTTTTTTTTGTTGAACCTATTTTTATGAATGGGCCGGTCAGATTTATTTAGAGCTTCAAAAACACTGATATCCCAAGACTGATACTCCTTTAAAGGTCAACGCCATAAGCAGACAAATCCTACCTTGATCCACGGGTAGTGTCCTGAACTGGACACTTGGACTATATGGACCAGGCCCTTTGCTTGTGTGGGCACGTACTTTTACATCATATGTGGTATCTGGTTTTAAGCCAGAAAGTGTCATAGTGGTATCAGCAGGAACAACAGGGAGTTCAACTGGCTGGTATGCAACATTGATATCTCTGTACAAGATGGTGTATTTGGTGATAATGCCATTTCTCTCTGCCAAGAGTGGCATTTGCCAAGTTAATTGAACTGAAGTAGAAGTTGAGCTTTCCGAGCGGAGATTTTGGGGAAATCCACTGGGTACCTCTTCGGGAACAGAAATCTCTTTAACCATCTCCTCCCCAAAGCCCACTTTATTTCTAGCTGAGAGCCTGAAGACGTAAGAAGCTCCTTTGTGAATGTCTGTAGCTGTGAAGTGATCTTCCTTCTCTGAGAACTCCATGGTCGTCAATGTATCCATGTCTTTGCGACCAAACTTCAGGCGATAACCCTGCAGCGGGCCAAAGGTGTCCATAGGAGGGTGCCACTGAATTAGAGCCGTGTTCATCTGTGTGTGGCTAATCACAAGCCGAGGTTTGCCTGGAACTGTAGCACAATGTTATTTGAAGATGAGAAATACAAACAGATTGCACATACAATTCTTCAGACTAGTTTTACCAGGAATAGGGATAAATTTTCTCTTCCCTGGCTCTTAGTTCCACAAATTACTGTCTTATGGGAGAAATAATATCTGCCTCCTGCACTATTTAGTCATACAATATAATAAACTATGATAGTAGAGTCATTTACTGTTTGTTATCTTCTTCCCTTATCGTTATTTCTAAATACAGAGAACATGGAGAGGCACAGGACTTAGGAACACATGTCAAGAAGTAAACTTCAAACAGACATCTTATGAATGGTTCTGTCTCACTTACAAATCCTTGCTTGCAAAAAAAGAGTATTGTCATAAGCATTCATTAATTTAATCCAAGGCACATTCTGCCATTCCTGTAAATGGAAAAATAATTAATGATAATAGTAGTAGTAGTAGTAGTAGTAGTAGTAGTAATAACAATAGTCATAATAGTGGAGAAATTACAAGTTTCTAGATGCCTGAACATAACTTTTGCAACTGACAGTTAAAATCTGGTAGAAGGGAAGTCAGACAAATCTTGTCATCGACAAATCATTACTATGTATGATAGAACACTATCATTCCACTTCCCACACATAAATCACCTCCAGCATGGGATGTTTCATCTTGAAGCAGTAGCAAAATTTTGAATTTGAAGCTCTTCTTAACTGGCACAACAGATACAGTCAAATGCTTAATTGGGTCCTATTGGCCCAAACAGATGATTTCTCTTTGAGAAGATCAGGCTGTAAATGTGGTGAGGGCAATCATTCTAGAGGATAAAATTAGCTTATCAAGAAGGAAATCTCATTATACAAATTCTATGGTGTACTTTTTTTGGAGTCCTGATATCAAATTATGTAATTTACTGTTTCTATTTAACTTCTATTCTTAAAATTTATTCATTTACTAATGTACCTCTATATACATACATATTTCATTTATTTTTCCATAAATATTTGTATTTAATTTATGTTTCTATTAATATTTGTATTTCAAAATAGTCTGTTTCTATTCCAATGGAATATTTGAATATAAAGCATGTCCATAAATATTTAGAAATGTGTTGTTCATTGTGTAATAAGGCCTGACCAGAATAGTTTTGGGAACAGTAGTGCCATGACTAACATAGTCTTCCATTAAGACTATTTAGCTCCATTCATGATCGATACTTTTCCGCCTAAATGTATCTGCTTCACTTTTCTTTACCTAAATACTTAAATAGATTTTAGTACTTATTTTCAGTTCTCAGGCACCCAGTAAATCAGACTCTCATTGTTAGAAGTTCTGGCTACCATTCCTTAATGAATTAGGGGTAGGAGGGAGGAATGGCATGGCTTGAAGAAAATTCTGCATTTAATAAGCTCTTCCGTTATTATGTTTGGCAGAAATTGTGACACTGCCTCTAACTGCTGTTTAAATGTCCAGTTTACTTGCAAGTATATTCCCAGGAATTTGTAAAGTTTTTTCCTATGCTTTCGTCTGCATGAAGACTATCTCTCCGAATAGTTCTCACTTTTCCATGCTGATTATTACAAGCCCTTATGGAATAAAGGAAAGCCCATGAAGGCCTTTAGCAGGCCATGTTTTTCTCTACATTATAACTATTACTGAAACCAATGGAGTATACGAAAGGAAAGTCCATACAAATAGAATAACTTCTTCAGCCTTCTAAAGGAGAGACTGCTGGAAGGTGTCACTAAATTATTTATGTGATAAATTGCCTGGTTTTTTCTTTTGGCAGTCCTCACAGTTGGAACCATTTTTTAACCTTGGTGGTAACTACAGAGAAAGAAATAAATTACTGCTTGCTCTTGATCAGAACTGGGGAACTAATAACGTTTACTTATCCACTAAAAAACTCTGTGATTAAAATGGTAAATAGCATCAGTTACTTTTTTTTTTTTTTTTAAAGTGGAGCCTGTAAGGTTTTGTGAAGAATTTTTTTTTTTTTTTAAACATGCAAATATTGATAAAGAAAGTGGTTTTATTTATCTTTATTTCCAGTTAGCTTTCAGTCAACATTTTTCTTTTGGTATGATCACATGTGAATATTACAGTTTTAGGGGATAAATGGTGGAGTTCTGTTAGTTCTATATGCATCAGCGTCATGGAATAGCTCTATCTAAAACCTTTTGGTAATACTGCCTGATTTTGCCATGAATGCAAATGAAGTGAAATTGCCTATAAAAAACATTTTCTGATCTAGCAAGGTTCACCACCACAACTAAAGAGCAATATATCCCTCACAGATCGCTCTGGAACAGTCATTACACTAACCAGTTGTAATGGCATGTCACTGACTACTAGTAGAATCCCATGGAAGCTGCCTTTGTGAAATTATGTGGACTAAGTTGTTCTGTTAGCTGTTATACACTACACCATAATCTTAATATAAATTTTCTCCTCCTAGCTGAAATACGTATTTCAAGAGTGTTGTCCAGGACAGACTAAATACCAAATAATGGACAAGCTCTTGTACTATGAGATTCTTAAATTACTATTACCCACAAATTAAAGGTCTGTTAAATTCTCCATACAAAATTGTATGATATCACTGACTAGTCAAGTCTCAATTTTTATCAAGGTCTTCTTAATCAGTTATTTTGTAACTTCTACTTTTAAACTTTTCAAATACTTTGTCTTGTAAATGTTCAGTAACAGCTTTGCTTCCATCTGATTCCAAAAACTATGAAAATAAATATAAGACAAAACTGCACTCTACAGTGAAAATATTAACTGTGTTCAATTACTTCACTAATAACTGCCATTATTGTACTATAGGTTCACTTGAGTTTGCTGATTCTTTCCCATCGAAAAATGTAAAAGATGTTTTTATATCACTAACTGGACAAAGTTGAATAGTTAGTTACCATCTGAATAACACGAATAGTAAGCTTCTCCAGTAAACATTTAGACATTTATTCTCCTCTCATCTCTCTTATGGATAAAATTCTCACTCATACTCATACAGCTGCACCTGACTTAAACCTTAGACTGGAAAGTCAGACCCTTAATTTGCTTTATTGTAGCGTTTGACTAGCACCTTTTCAGGAAAAAGGATCAAACGGAAACTCATAAAATTTAAGGATACATTTCAGACTTGTAAAACCCTGCTATTAATGCGCAACCCCTTCACTTGCCTGATGAATTGTCATAGAAAGACAATGAGATTGGAACTCTTGCTACTGAATATATTGTCTGTTTCCAAAACCTGCATATGAATTTTCCTTACAAAACCAGCTGAAGAAGTGTTCATAGAACCTGGAATGTATGAAGGAGCAAAATAGTAACTAGCTCTTTTCCTAGAGATCTAGAACAAACATTACTCATCCACAAGGTGATGCAAGCAGCAGGAACAGTATAATATGTATTGCATTAACAGGCAAGCCTCTGATCCTCAATTGCTCATCAGTCACTCAGGGTTTTATGGGACATGGGATTTTTTCACCTTTCTGAAGTAGAAGCATCAGAGATCTTGGAAGAGTGAAACATGAAGTCAGTAAGGACCGAATGCACAGAAACTTTAAGTTCTGCAAGCGGGTTTCCATAGCCTATGTTTATGTCGAGAAACAAATCAAATTGTAATCTGTATAACTGTGTTTATTTGAACTGGGAATTGAAAGGATAATGAATTAAGCATTTTTTTCTTAAATCAAGACCAAAATCAAGTGAGAGATATGTTGGGTTTGTTGTTTGTTTTTTTTTCCGAGATTATGAGAATTCAAGGAAAGATAGGAAGTCGGAGCTTTAGTTTCAGCATCAGCCAAGAATAATGACTAGAAGGTACTTTAAAATCTGAAGTAAAACTATATGATATATTTAGAATCCAAGTCTGAGATTTTTCCAAGGAAGCTAATGAGACAAGGATACAGATGTTTCTGGTAGTACAGATGTGCTTTACATTCAGTCATTGTTTTAAAAGCTGAGACAATCAGTATAAATACAAATAGATACCCCTCTTGGACTTTTTATATTAGCATAAACAATACATTGCTATTAAGAAAGCTTGTAATGATGCTTCAAAGGATTCCATGCAATACCCTTAACAGCTAGACTACAAAACCCAGAAAATGAACACCTGCAGGCTGTGAAAACCTGTAAGTGAACACAACACTAAGGTTATAGTGACATAATTTGGTTAAGCTATGCCACAGTGAACTATGTAAAATTAACCTTGTTACTCATGTAAAAGCAATTCAGTTTTTCCCACCAGTGCTAAATGAATTGGTTGAATTGGCTGCAGAGTCAGACATCCACACCCTAGTACCACCTGTGATCAACTGCACACTGAGTACAGTGATGAAGTGTATCTTTGACCAGGTTGTGCCCCCAATTGCCACTGATGAAATAAGAGTTTCAGGGTTTCACAGGGCTGGACTTTGAATCTCTTTTCTAATTCCCTTCATTGATAGTCAAATTTTCCTAAGAAAAGTTATGACTGTCATACAGGTTCTTCCTGTGTCCTTACTAAGAGGTAGTAGCATTGCTACTCTGACAAAGATCAGGAAATTCCTTCACAATGTTTTGCAGATACCCTTTTCAGCTCTGAATTTCTTTTTCCTCTCCAAGAAGACACCAATCCAAATGGAAGAGCTACTAAAAATATATAATATTTTCGTTTCATCTTGAACTGCGAACAGGGCAAGGAGGACACTTTTTTTTTTCTTCCTTTTTTTTTTTTTTTAATTTAAATAAATGAAGGGCCAAATATTGAAACAGAAGGCCCAGAAGACTTCCAAGCAGTAGGAGCAAAACATTAGCTGGAAAAGTCAAAGGAAATTAATAGATATGTGAGTATTACCTGCACCAGTAGTAGATATCAGTTTGGGCTTGCTGCGTGCTCCATCACCTTTTGTTGTATAGGCTGTCACAGTGAAGGAGTATGTAGTTTCAGGCTGAAGCCCAGAAATTATCATTTCCTAAGATGAAACAAAAGAAGAACAATTTATTAAAAACAGTTTGTTTTCCAGACGAGCATGGAATCCTTCAGACAACCCCTATATATTACATACAGTGCACACACTTTTGTGCTCCTGGCAGTGATAGCAAGCATTTGAGAGCATCGACAGGCTGTTTTGTGTGAAATGCTTCACAATGCAAGACACTTCACTCACTTAAGCAATAAAAGACAGTACACTTCTAAATAGCATGCCTCAGGTAACCTACAGCACAAGGCCAAAGGCTTAATGGTGCAAAGAGTGAATAAAGCCTTCTGCAATGCCCTTCCTCGGGAATACCACTGATACTGTGAAACATATGCATATGTACCTATGAGACACTCAGTTTAACTTAGACATTTACAGGACATATACACTGATAGGGTTATAAAGTGCCTAGAAAGAAGAGTGTTGCAGTTGTATCTGCACTTTGGAAGTAAAGTTTATCTGAGGAAGAAAGTCTTCTTAGTTTTGTAACACCTTAATTGCAACCTGTGTCACTAGTTGGACTGTGAGCCCAAATGTCTCAAAGGAATTCAGAAACAACTCATTTTTCAAGTCTGAAAGAACTACCTAAAACACCATGAAAAGTCTGGTGAGATAATAATGCTGATGGGTCCTCAAACAAATGGCAGCAGCTACAAAACAAGTAGTTTTCCAGCTAGTACAACTGACTGGGAGCTAGATCAAACTCTAAGTGTCAGAGCAAGGGGAAATCTTTCTTACAGAGGCGCAGGCACACATACGTACACACTGATAAGATGGTGAAGGGCCAACCACCTTAAATGAACTAACGTTACATCACGTTATAAGGGCAGCCAGAGGAATTTGGACTACTCCTTTTCACATGCTTGGACGTATTTACAGTAGACTTCAGTGATGCCAGAGAGGCGGTGTATTTTTGCTTCTAGAATAAAGAGCAAATGTGCAATAACATTCCCTTCAGATGCAATAGCCATAAAAGTTAATATAAAAATTATGGTTCAGGTTATATGTAGTAAATGGATTTTTCAAGATAGTGGGTATGAGCTCAGTACAGATGTGATTATAATTCTGCATTTTATTTATAGTCAGCAGTATATAAATATCAAAGTAGTGATTAGAATAAGTGGGCAAAACAGATCAAGTAAAATTAAAAAAATATGGAAAATATGCCAGATATTAACAGAAGAAATTTGTAAAAGGCAAAACCTCTCCCCTCAACTTCCTTTTAAACAGTGATTAGGATATTATCCTCATCTAAAATGAACAGTACTTCTTGGTGTAAAAGATATGATTACATGTAGTATTGTCTTTTAAATGTGATCTGGATATGGGAAACACTATTACTTAGGCCAAAAAAATTTGTTTTTCTGATAGCATAATACACACACACACACACATTTATCAAATCATAAAAAAGAATGTAAAACTGACTCCAGATTTAAGCTACAGAAAAAAAAAAACCAAACAACATTAACCTCAAAGCAAATACAGAAAAGCCCGACTATTACACAACTCAACAATTAAGCACTTTTGTGGGTTTTTTTTTGCTTTTTTCCTAACACCTCCTTGTAAAGACACAATTGTGAGGCAAAATTAGTGGCAGCCATCAAAAAGAAGAAAAAAAAAAAACCACACATTTTTTCATCATGCTAAAACTCAGAACAGGCAAGCAACAGTAACCCAAACTCTCCCTAAGAGAAAAAAAAAAAAA
>VXBZ01004382.1:224676-241104 GCA_013399135.1 Heliornis fulica | reverse complement strand
AAAAAAAAAATAAAAAAAAAAGAGCAGAAAAAAAATACTGTTAGGCTATACAAAAGACAGCAGATTGACAGAGAGTCATAGAGGTGCAAACTGATGTAGTGGAGGCAACATACCATCTTCATCTGTCCGAATCAATACTGCTAAGCTCTCTGGGCCAGGTCCAACATCAGTGTGGGCAGTCACAGAGATCCGGTACTCAGTCCATTTTTCCAGTTGTTCCAAAAGGTATTGGTTATTGTCCGAGGAAATTCCCAAAATTTCATGGGGCTTGACATCTTCTCCATCAATCCCAATGTACTTGATGGAGTATTCAGTGATAATGCCGTTCTGTTTTTCCAACGGTGGAGGTTTCCAACTTACCAAAATGCTAGTGGAGCTGGGGCTTGTGCAACTAATGTCTTGAGGAGGAGCTGATGGCTCTAATTTCAGTAGTGGGTTAAAGGAGGATTTGAGTGAAAGGATAGGAGTGATTGAAAAGAAATGAACAAAAAAAAAATAAAAATAAATAAAAGGCAAACAAATGAAAGTAAAAAATAAACCAAACAAAAAAAAGAAGAAACTTAAAAAAAGCAAAACGTTGGATAATCGTATGCACCTTGGCTTATTAACATGAGGAAACTGAAAATGAATAGACCAACTGAATGGTGAAAAAGGATGTAGGGGAAGTATATGAAAATGAAACCTCAAAATAATATTACCTACCTGTAATTAAAATTCTTCTTGAAATAAAACAAAAACGTGACACTTCTATGACTACCGATCTACCTTTATAATAACTGCAATTAGTGCAAGCATTAATATTGTAAATGGCATGTGACAGGTATTTACTGACAAATTTGGACATGTCCCCTTAAATAGGTTTACTTTCTTTGAGAAATATTATCTTTTTAAAGGATTCATAAAAACTTGCAATAATTGCTAGAAATTTCTCTATTAATCACCATTTTTGTAGCCTCCCCAGTCTCAAAAATAATTTTTTTTTGTTTTTTGGTGGGTTTTTTTTGGTTTGTTTTGTTTTTTTTTTTTAGTTTCTTTACTAACTGAGTCTGCCTGGCACAAGTCAACCGCCAATCACATTTAAATGGAAAGCATTTACTGAAACATTTCTTGTAGGCAACATACTAGAAGCATGCAGTCAACAGAAGATGAAGAAAGTCTTAGTCAAAGATTTACCTACCCGGAAAAAGTGACAGGCTTGTTGATTCTGACTGTAACTTGTACTTACCCTTGATCAGCTGTCAGTTTTATTTTTTTAACTCCGCTTGGAGACACCTTTGCTAGCAAAGAATTAAATCCTACCAGTAATGTAGGTAAATTCTAATGGAAAAAAAAATAAATCTACCCCCAAACAACGTGTCAAGAAAGCAAGTATTCATTTTACAGAGAGTTCACAAGCTTGGTACATCAGAACAGCGAGAGATTACGACTTGGTTTCGTTTTTTGTCATTGGCACCAATCTTCCAGAGCAAAAATGTACACCTTCACTGATTTGTGCTTGAAGGAGTCTGTTAGCATATTTACCTTTTCCAGGCTCCAGAGAATTTAAGCCTGTATGTCATTCCACTGCTTTCAGCTAGGCAATTTCAGTACTGAAAGTTAGGTATGCATTTATGTGCTTAAATGCACTTTGACTCAGCCAAGTCTATGCTTACTAACTGACAGCATCAAAAAGGAGCCATAGTTCAAATTCACTGGCAGAAGTAGTGCACGTGGACTCCTTTGCTGTTTCAGTCTTCTCTCTTGTAAAAAAAAATCCTCATAAATTTTGGGTGCAAGCTCTCTATAACTTTTTTTTTTTTTTTAAACTATTTTCTCTCCATTTCTTAAGGCAAAAAGGAAACAAATGGATTTCTGGTACTTATACTAGGCACATCAAACTAAATTAAAGTAACGGAGAAGGCCTAGGACCCTGCTGTGACCTATTGCATTTACACATGTATCTTTCAGTTCCCTACAGCTCCTTTACAGGGATCAATGGATTTTTACTCAGTATGGTACACTGCTCCTCTGAAGGGAAAACAGGAGGGAATGTACCAGCATTTTAACTAACTAGAGGAGCTGGATGGAGTGACAGATGAGAATTTTCACATTTGGGGAGGTTTTTTCTGCCTAACTTAGTAATCTAGTACTCAAAACAGGTTGGTCTCTTTATAACTTCAACTCGTGCAGGAAGTAAAATAGAATTAAAATCTCCCTTAAGGATCTTGCATGTAAAGAAATAAATCCCTGTAGCACTTTTCTCTGAAACCAAGATGAAAGGCAACAGAGTATTCTGGTGAATACTGCTAATAAACTCACAGAGGTTTATTAATTTTTAATTCATTGTATGATGAAAATGCAAACTACTGCATTTATGTAACTAAGAATAAGCTGTAGGCTACTTGTGTAACCGGTTTTTATTAACGCATATAGTTTTTTGGGTAAAATACACAATTTCTGTGAAAAAGATTTTGCAATATTTACAGCAAATAACTAGTGCATGCCCACTGAAAATAAGTACGAATTTTCTATTTTCTGAAGACATGAGGCTGAAAAAAGTGTAATATATACTTATATATACTTATATTCATGAAGGGAAAAGTGGCAATATGCTTATTTATGGAACATGCAACCTTGATGTCCAGATTGTTATTTTGTATAAGTAGTCTGAGCAATCTTCACCAACTTCTAAAGCTCCATTTAGAATGAGCATTCTAAATAGCTGAAACGGCTTCCAGAATAAATAAGTAGCCTTCTTCATCAAATTATTGATTCTGTATTACTAAAATTAAAAGGTACCTTGCCATTATCTCTAAAGCTAGCCTTGTGTTATATAATTGTCTTTTATGCTTAATCCAAATGTCTCTGAAGTGCTTTAGTTTTGGTTGAAGGTCTGAAGCACTGTACCTCCAGTCACTTTAACTACTATTAATATCTAATGCTAACAAAGAATGATGGTGTAATCACATCTGTCATAGACTACAAATTAAAAAGCCTCTTGTCAATTGAGTATTTTCTGTTTTGAAATAATTACTTTAAGAAAAGGCCATTTAATTTAAAACAAATACAGACAGAATTGCATTAAGTTTCAAAATGACACAATGTAATGCAAACGGTTAGGAAAGCATAATTTATCAGACAAGACTAGCACTGCTGGACATCATCAACCTCGAATATCTGACTGTTTTAATTAACTCTTAATTTAAATACTTTAAAATGTACACATAAATCCTTGATGATTTTTTGCATCTCATTTGAAGACAAATGCGATGAGTTTCGTGACATTGTTTGCATAAGCATCCAGTGAGAAAATAATTTGTCTATTGGTGGCTGAATATATATTAAAAAAAAAAGTAAACTACCTTAAAATCAAAATATTTAGCTACTATAGAATAGCTAGAAGGAAATTTTTGGAACAGGCTGAAATATTATCTGCTCTACAAATGTTTCACACTTCAGGGAGATGCTACAGGAATGATGCGATATTACAAAAAATCTGCAGACTGGGCAGACAGAGTTTTACAGGTGGAGGAATACTATTCATGTCCGTCTGTTGCATGATAAAACATTATATTCTTTCATAATATGAAGGAAAATATTATTATAGCAGTATGATATTGTGTCCTTAGATGCTGTTTTGCAATTTTTTCTGAAACTTCACAAAAGCCATTTATTATATTACACCAACAAAAATATGCATTTTGAGCATTCTTTGGCTGCATTAAGCACCACGAATGCTGTATTCATATAATTTTGTCTTTTCCTCTGTTGGTCCCTCTCTGAACTTCTTCTGAGATTATTTTCTTTAAGAAAGATAGGACAAGGAAATAAAATTGACAAGGAAAGACACCTACTTGACTGCATGGTTCTCGCTGAAATTTCTGCTGTTGAAGCACCCAGGCCTTGTGGAGAACGTGCAGCTAGACGGAATAAGTATAAGCTGTTTGGCTTTAGGCCTTGCAGGCGGTAAGATGTAGTAGGTTCAGTGGAAACCCGTTGCTAAAGGTAGGCAATAAGAGGATGTCTAGATTAATATTTAGAAACTCTGGATTCCATATGTTCCCCACAGAAGAAATGCTTTTATACTCTGATGGTAAACCCATTGAGAGAAATTGAAATTCAAGAAAAGAAATTGGGACAGAACCAAATGAAACCAAACTGAAAACAAATACACCACTTTTGACAAACACACATTAAGGAACATTATTTGCTAAAGTCGACAGCTTAATGGGTGAAATTCAAAGCTGGAGTTTTTTTTCGACTGTTTGAAGAAGTAACAGCTGGGTACAAAGTATAAAAGGCTTTTTGAGAATAATGAACAAAGCTCTACCTATAGTAACCTCTTGTCACAGTGAGCTACAGAGCTCACAGTGATCTACAGAGATTTATAATGTGAGCAATCTTGAATTTAACCTCATAGTTAAATTTGTGTTTCAATTATTAAGACATAAATTCTTCCAGAGGGTAACATTAAGCAGGGACTTCAATCCTATTTGGAGGTGAAATACTAATCTGGCCTCCTTCCACAAAATAAGCTCATACATTCATTGTGTATGTAAGAAGCTGCAATAAACATGAGTTCAGCTGAAGCATCAGCAATGAGTTGATGATGCAGGACAAATCAATGAGGCTGATACTCTGCTGCTGCCATCTGAAACTGCCAGCTTCTTTCTTTTGGCTGGGACACCTGGCAATATCACATGGTTCCCATATCAGAACAGTTTATTCTCAAGTCTATGGTACTAACACTACAGAGGCACTCAAAGTGGAAATGCTTTAAGAAATAATTGTTACAGAAAAAAGTCCATAGCAGATTTTTATCTTTAGAAAAAAAAATGCCACATTTTCTTCTCAAAGATTACTGTAAGATTAGAGAAGCCTGAGAACTCACTTACATGACAGTAAAGCAAAAATTCTCTAAGGGCGAAAATAAACTTCAAAGTACAAGTGCAAAAAATCTACATTAGTTCATGCCTGAAAAAAACCCAAGCCTTTATAGAAGAGCAGAATTGGAGAGACGTGATCAATATCTGAAACTGGATGTAACTTCTCCAGATGATGCATTGCAAACAACAGCAAAGTTGCACTGGCTGGTAAGCGTCAACACCATTTCCTGCTGCTCACACGCTCACACTCTATCATTAGCTGACTGCTGGCTTTAACAAACATCAAGGTACGGTACTAAACAAAGTTACTAATCCATCAATTCTAATATATCTGACTTGTTAAAGAGTATTCAAAAGATGTAAAGTCTTTTCATTTACCTCCTCCCCATGCTCTCCATCTTTGTAAACCAGTTCATAGCTTGAAATAGTATCAGAGCGTGGAGGTGTCCAGGAAAGTAATATGCTTGTTTCAGACTCAGGTTCCGCTTTGAAGTTCAATGGCTGACCAGGCACTAAAGAAAAAGTTAAGCAGTGTTGCCAATTGTTTATCTGGCTAGTTCAACACTTTCAAACCTTTTAAACAGTTAACTGATTATTTCACACAATATTACTTTTACTGAACTTGCTGAACTTAACAAATCAATTAACTGTACTACTAAATAAATTCATCTAAACTAATGTAATCTAATTTAATCTAAAATAATAATGATTATGCATTACAAATTATCAAGGACTTCAAATAAATGTTTTGCAGTGAAAATAATGTACACAGACCTGAAATGCAATTGAACAGAAACCTGTGGTGAATACCAGCACTCCAATAATCAACATGTGAAATGGCAAATATATACATATATATAAACATAAACGTGTATGCATATGGGGAAATGCTAGCATTACATAATATTGGCTGAAATAGTCAAGAAGAAAGTGTTAAAAGCATTACACATTGCCAAATCTGAAAACTTCTTACTCAGATCATATATAAGATACTAAACATATTCTGCTCTTTAAGAAGAAATATAAATATAAAATGCTTTTATAACTTGAAGAAGTTGTACCTTACTGAAGTAAGTCACATATTTCTGCCCTTTTAATGACTGGCATTTTTATAAATATAGCTGAATTTCTAGTAACAACAATTTCAAATTGCAGAACTAAAAGCACAACTTTGATTCTACTAGTCAAGAACAATCTCTGTTGTTGTATCTTGTGTAATGATCATAGAAATTACCAAGACTAAATGTTACCCTCATTCAGTTCTGCAAATCTATGGCAAATAGCAAGGTTGACTGGGAAAAGACAGTAAAATATAACCCTGTCAAATCATTTTGGCACTCAAGTTCTAAAATATTTTTCTTTCAGTTAACAGTACTATTGATAAGGCATGAACCAGACTTCCATAGCATTTCTAGCTTTTCAAGGGTAAAATGTGGCAAGTCCTTATTTTTCAAAGGGAAAAAATACAATATTCATTTCTTAGCATATACTACTAACAGGTGTGACAAGTAGGATGCGACAATAATGATCATTTCACAATAATTTTTCAGGGTAGAATTTTATTATAGTAGTACATGTGCATTATACTGCAAAGATTTAAAAACAGCATGGAGCAAATGGTAAAAATAATTCCTGATTGTAATTCTTAACTTCACCAGGCTTCTACAGGATGTCAGTCTGAGGATAACACTGCCCTTGTGTATGATGAGGCAGATTTGATATCTAACCTTTAAATGGATAATCTGTCAACAAGCTGTAGATGTTCAGGCTCCTGTGTGGAGGCTGCAAGTCTTTACCATTCCACTTCTTTTTCTTCAGAAAAAGGAAGAAAACAAAACAAAACAAACAAACAAAAACCCCAAACCAAACAAAAAAGGAAAGTTGTAGAAAGATGTTTCCTATTTCTGAGATAAAGAATGTGTGTAACCAGGAGATGAAGTCTCCTCAGGACAAGAAAAAACTGATATGAGTAATTAGCTATTTTTAAAAAAGATGTCGTATGTAAAAAGAGACCTCTTCTGTGGTACTGCAAAGTGCAAAAGAGAACAGACCACACACAGGAAATATCCACAAATGTATTATTTAAAAAATAAATGGATTTGAAACTAAGAGGGAGAGAATGGGATAACTTGATGATTTCTAATTTTTAAACAGATTCTGAAATGCCACTAAGTGAAACTTTAACTTGGCAAATCCACAGTGTAGTTCTATAAATGCATTTACTACATTGATATTACAACTTTTTAGGTTAGTTCCTTCAAAACACTGAGTAACAACCATGCAGTAGCTGCAGATTTGCCTCCTGTTGAACACAGCTTAAAGTAGATGTGGATACATACTGCAGGCTCACCAAAACGTAGTAAAAAAATTAGGAGTCTACTCAGGTACAGGAAGAGTTAATTTTGCCATAGGTTGTTACAAACATATACCATGAGATTCACATGGGGACCTGGATGTAGGCATTTTGTTTGCTTCCTCTGACAGCTAGAAACTAGTAAAACTCACTTGTGGACATAATTATTGTCTTCATATGTGTATCAAAGTATATAGAGAAAAATATTTCAGCAAAAAAAATGAGCAGCGTGTTAGGAGTTACAAAATCACCTTTGCCTGGTCGTGGAAGGTCAAGCAGCAGTTTATGTTATCTATGCCACCTTGTGTTTGACATCTCTCCCAATGACCTGGGGGAGGGGAAAGAGAGCCCGCATGCTAGGTTTGCAGGTGGCATCAAGGACGCTTGAGGGCCAGGCTGCTGTTAGGCAGGAGCTGGAGAGGGGGAAGGAACAGTCTGATGGTTCCCTATGAAGTTGAGCAAGCCCTGTCTCAGGAAGGCAGAGTCCTACAAGCATGCAGGCTGGGGCTCACAGGGCCAGGAATCAGCTGCAGGGGACAATCATGGTCCCCATCAGCAACAAGGGCTAGTGATGCCTGGAGCAGTGTAAGCAGGAGATGGCCCCAAGAGTCGGGGAGAGCATGGACTGTCCTGCCTGCTCAGCACCTGCCAGACTACATCTGGATACTGCATCTAGTTTTGGACATCAGCAAGACAGTTCTGGGCTTTGCCCTGATAGGAAAGGCTGTGAGACTCGGGCTAGTTCAGACAGAAGAGTTTTCTTTGAGGACATCCAACAGCATCCAGAGCACCGGTGGGAGAGATGGAGGAAATGCTGCTGGGCTCTTCACAGTGGTGGGCAGTAGAAAGATGAGAGGCAGCAGCACAAGTTGAAACATAAGAGGCTAAGACTGGAGATAAGAAGCAGCCTTTTCCATATGAGGACAGCCCAGGGGTGAAGCCAGGATGCAAGGAGGTTCAACTGTACCCAGCCTCAACTGGTTTGGCCCAGTGGCTGAGCTTGTTCTGGGCAGGGGCTGGGGCTAGAGACATCCCCAGAAGATCATCACCCTGCCAACCTACATCATCCTTTTATGCTAAGATCTGTGCTCAGCATATGGATACATTAACTGTAGAACACAGCCAGGCAGTAAGGGTAAATAACCAGTCACATGAAGGCTGGTATCATCTGTTATGATACATATGGCAGCAGCTGGAGAATTAAGGGCATTTTCTGTCTCTCTCAAATCTTAAACCATCATCTTATCATAGGGTGGTTAGGTCTGGAAGAGACCTTAAGACCATCAAGTTCCAAACCCTCTGCCATGGGCAGTGAGATCTCTCATTAAACCAGGCTGCTCAAGGTCCCATCCAACCTGGCCTTGAACACCTCCAAGGAGAGGGCAGCCATCACTTCCCCAGACAACCTGATTAGTCAGGATTTGCCCTTGGTGAAACTTTGCTGACTGTCTTCAATCAGTTCCCTGTGTTCCATCTGGTTTAGCACAACTTCTAGGAGGAATTGTTCCATAATCTTCTCAGGCACAAAGGTGAGGCTGACAGAGCAGTAGTTCCCAGGGTCCTCCTTATGACCCTCTTTAAAAATGGGCACCACGGTGCCCTTCTTCCAGTCACAGGGACTTCATCTGACTGCCATGACTCTTCATATATGACAGAGAGTGGTTTGGCAATTACATCAGCTAATTGCCTCCAGACCATGAGCCAGCAATGTACCCTTGTAGCCAGGAAGGCCAATGGCATCCTGGGGTGTATTGCAAGAGGGGTCAAGAGAGGTTCTTCTCCCCCTCTACTCTGCCCTGGTTAGATCACACCTGGAATATTGTGTCCAGTTCTGGGCCCCTCAGTTCCAGAAGGACATAGAATTCCTCAGAGGAGTTCAGCACAGGACCACCAATATGAGGAAGGGAGTGGAACATCTTCCTGAGGACAGGCTGAGGGAGCTGGGTCTCTTCAGCTTGGAGAAGAGGAGACTGAAGGGTAATCTCATTAATGTTTATAAATATGTAAAGGGTGAGTGTCAGGAGGATGGATCCAGGCTCTTCTCAGTGATAGCCAGTGACAGGGCAAGGGGCGATGGGTCCAAGCTGGAACATAGGAAGTTCCATGTGAATATAAGGAAAAACTGTCTGAAAAACTGACAAAATGATCTGTCGCTGTGAGGGTGACAGAGCACTGGGACAGGCTGCCCCAGTTGTGGAGTCTCCTTCTCTGCAGGCATTCAAGACCAATCTGGATGTATTCCTGTGTGATTTAATCTAGGTGATCCTGCTCTGGCAGGGGTTTGGACTAGATGATCTTTCAAGGTCCCTCACAACTCCAACATTCTGTCATTCTGTGTGATTCTGTGTGACATCCACATTTATTGCTGGGCAACCAAAACCAAACACAGATTGCTGGATCTTATCTTGCAATTGAGGTTCCATCTCTACCCCTGATTCAAATGTCAGAGGAGCATAGTCAAACAGGATTTGAAATCAGAAAGGCACCTTAGCTCCCTACACAGGTCCTTAGCTGGCTGAAATAATCAGAAAACACTCCAGGGATGTGCTGGGTTTGCAAGTGATGCTGGAAAGAGAGTGTATTCAGGCTAGAAAGGGCCCCATGGCATTGACAGGATGAAATCCGTACCTAGAGCAAAACTCAATCAGTTCAATTATAGGTTTTTCAAAAGACAATAGATTGAGCAAGAGAATGTACAATCATTTGGGAACTAAAAGGGACCAAGAGTTCATGTTTCTTGCTCTGGAAAAAGCATGAAGTTCTGCCGAAAAGCTTTTATATCTGAAGTCTTGAAATGCTCTGGATTTTATTTTTTTTTTTTAAAAAAAAAACAAAACACCTTTACGTTTTGAAATAGAAAACTCTTACGGAATATAATTACAAAACAAAACAGGTAATGCACTAACTATATGTGCATCCTGCTCTTCCTCTGTCTTTCTGCTGCAACAGAAATAAGCTCTTCCAGTGGGTCTGAAGATAGCTCAAGCTCACAGTTCTGCTTTATCAAGCACACAACTAAAATGTTCAAAAGAAATTAACTACAATACATTTAAAATATCTAAAAAACAGAGTATAATTTGAGAAGAAAATGAGCAACATGTAAATAACATTCTGAAAGTAGTATCTATAACTGACAGTGGGTGAGCCCTCAGAATGAAATAAACATACTAGTCAGTTTTAAAGACAGATTATCACATAATCTTGCCTGAATGGCTAGAGAACGGAGTCAAGATAAGAATTACGCTGAAGAGTAATTCTGTCTTGAGATAATAGTAATTGAACAGAGTTGTCTTAAAATTTTTCAAGCTGCATTCTTGATGTTTCCAGAACTCATCTGAATATTTAAAAAAATCAGAATTCTGGTCAAGAAAAAGTAAGATTTGAGAGAATAATCTCACATCCATATCGTGTTTTATGTTCTAACCAGAAGAAAGTACGGTAGATTCAAAGCTAGAAAAATCACTGTGTTAGGGAAAGATCCTCAATATTGTTCTCATTTAGCATTTAAGCATGTTAGCATTTAAATAAACATAAAGACTATGGCATTTAACAGAATTTAACTGTACTTTGAGGACAGAAGTGTTATTCAAAAGCTAACATATTCTTTCCTACCTGACGAAAATGTTCTTTAGGGGAATTTTGTCATCTAAAAAACATCCTGCACCCCACCTCAACTCCAAATTATTCTCCACCTGTTTTCTTGCATCAATATTGAGTCTCCAGTTGCTCTCAACCCTTCCTCTGTAGATGCTTAAGTGCTTCACTAGGAGATTAGTACTACTGTAAAGTTTCAGACATGAGGTTTCCCCATTCATGTGCTCATGAGAAAGTTTGCAATGTCTGCCAAAGTAGCATGCTTACTGCAACACAGTACTGTATTCCCTCGCTACGCACTCCCTTCCTCTGAATTTCTAATCTTCATTTACATTATGAATTCCAGAACCACGAAGTCATCTCCCTGAAGCTCACGCTCTGTTTATGTGCCTTCCAAGTCAGATACTTGACCTTCTCATTACTGTCCTTTCCCATATGTTCAACAGATCAGCCTTTTCTAACTAGTAATATTTACTCTTCAAATCACTGCCAATCCTTGGCCTAAAATTAACTTTATTCTTTATATCGTAAATTCTTGTTGAAAGAAACATATATTACATATGTTTATACATTTCTCAGAGTATTTTTTATTGCTCAGAATATTTTCTCTCTCTTTCTCTGTCCATTAATACACTACCCAATAGAACTCATATATCTCTTACTCTCCCTTCTTTCTACCTCAACTAAATAAAAACAAGATTCTGAATTCTCTGAATTCCTTCAGTGGCTGTCCTCTCTTTGCACATTTAAAAACAAAGTAAGCCAAAACCCAGACATTCTGTTTAAAGTTCTGTAATTTTCCTGGTACACACAGGTAAATGTATGTTGTTCAGAGAATATGTGTACTTCTTACCAGTTTAAGCAAAGAAAGTATAAAAAGATATTTAAGAAGTGTGTCCTAGGCAGCTAAATATAGACAAATCAACAGAGCTCTTGTTTTCAAGTGAAGCAAAGAAAAAGGACAAGAAGTATGATATTAAAACTTACATTTCTTAACTCTTTCTTAACCTAATTTTGTGTTAGTAAGTCAAACCACCTGAATAATATATGGGTTTTCATTGAATACTCAGGATCAATGCTTAGACCCAAAATGAAGAGTAAAGACTTTTTTAGGTTTGGATTTTGGAACTGCTCTTCTCTGATTCAAAAGGCTCAGGTCTATGGCTGTTTTCTAGTAACTTAATTTCTTAAAATGTTATCTCTTCTGCAGTAATGTAAACACTGCTGAAAAGAACTGGGCAATAAAATTTTTCTTAAATGCTTAAGCAGAATACTGAAATCCAAATTTGAACATAAAACTTTCCTTTTTTTCTTTTTTAATTTTTGGTTGTCTGACAAAAACCTTACTTCCTTTTCCCTTAAACTACCAGTTATTAGTTAATATTTTAAATAGAAACCTAATTTTCACTATCACCAGAATTTCAGCTGACCTGTGAAGTGAGAAGCCACTTGTACAACCATTTTGAAAGTACGATTCTGTTGTACTAAGAAAGCAAAGATTCCTGTAAATAGGCTTTTAAAAAACAAATTATTCATTTTTATAAGGTCTCACCAAAGATCATAATACGCATAAGGAAGAAAAACTTTGAAGGAAACCAAGCTAACAGAGGCTGTAAATCACACCTGCCAATCAGATTTTGTTCTATATATACAGTCCTAATTTCTCCAAAGTAAGGATTACATATTTATATTAATAGATGTATGTTTCAAAGAAGTAAAAAAAAAAATCAAAATGTAATCACCATCCTATTCCTATTTTTATTCTTTTACATGTGTTTCCATTAAAGTGATTTAAATGGCACTTCATAATTCATTATACTTATTTGGATCATTTTCAGCTTGAGAGAGACTTAAGTCAAAACATTCGTGTTCAGATTACAGCAAATGTGGAAGAGAAGGGCAAGGAGGACATTTTATTTTTCAGTGTTCACTGAAGAGAAACTGCTGGACAGAAAAGATGGGAGCATCTTAGGTTTTAAACATACCCTGAACTGGAGACTGTGCTGGACTTCCTTAGCTGTTTTTCTCCTTTATGACTTTAAATGTTCATATTTCAAACACAAGTGCTTAAAAATACCTTCTGCATGCCACACTTTTTGTTTTCTTTTGCTTTTAAATATAGTCATCAATAAACAATACTGATATAGAGTTAAAAACTTGTCGAGAATTTCTCCTGCGTTGTTAATTTTGGTATCATTTCTTCAGATGGCAACCGTAATCAGAAAAAGACAAGCACATTTAATGGTAAGTTCTATAAAGGTTTTAATACAAAGAGCTTTTCTGAAGTGACCTCAGCAAGTAATGTAACTTGGGCTGGTCCAGCTGAGCCTCAGTGCTCATTATTTCAACTGCTTCATTCTTCTCTGGGAAGCCACTGACAAACTTGATAATCTAAAAGGTTTATGGTTGTAAACAAAAGCACAGATAAAGAGCTCATGAAACCTTTTTCTTTAAAGGCTTTTACCACATGGATTAAAAGAGAATTCTGATGTTAATACAAAAGCTAGTCCCTGAGAGAGGTTATAAGTGCCAAAACTATACTATGGTATCCATATTTGCTTATGCAGGTGCAGAGACACATTTATGTACCAATGAATGCACCAATAGGGAGTCTAGGAAATTTACTTCTCAACTGAGGTACTGCAAAAGGTAACACCTATACATTTGTGTAACACAACACTTAGAAACGTTCCAAGACAATAACTCAAGTTCTGATCTTTTGGTAAAATGCAGAAGTAAAAAGTGGATGAAACACAACTGTTCTCAGTTATACTTTAGAGATGAATTCTTTAAGAATTTGAGAGATGTTAAATTCTTCATCAGGAAACTTTCTGCTACTAAAAAAATAGTCAAGCAGTATTACCGAATATTTCTAGGCAATCACTGATCTGCAGTAACACTTCATACAGCTTTCTAAACCACCAGACAAAGGGAGGTTTTATATTCTTTTTATTTCTTATTGATACAATAAAACACCTTTTGCAATGTAGCTCCACCACAGCCTCACACTTCTGATTTCATAAAAATCCTCTTCAATGTTTTTCACTACACTTGCTAGTTCTTAGTTAATAAAACTAATTCACGGACCTAAAAGTCCTGTATGGAAACAAAACAAAAAACAACCCCTAACTGCAAACATAAAACAAGAAAATGGTGACCTTGTGGTATGCACTTTGTAGGGGCAGGTTAGATTTGATTTACAAATTGAGAGGATACCAAACTGCTTGCTTGAAACTCCACAAATTTTTGTTGTTGTTTGTGGTTTTTGGTTTGGTTTTTTTTTTTCTAATGCTTCCATGGTTTACGTGTTTTTATAAGCTTACCAATATTGGAATGCACATGCAGCACACATACATTTTAAATTTCGAAAAGCAAGATTCACTACGATGATGAAGCACGAGGGAACCACATGCCACCTAAACAACACTGATCAATAAAGCAAGCTGTGAAGAACTACTTAACAGGAACTTTTGCCAATATAAGCCATATCATTTGGCCACCTCCAGGAGGTCTCCCTGAGACTTTTGTTACACTTCAGTTAAATTTCTTGGGACTGATGAAAAAAAAAAGAAGAAAAACAAAAAGTGTGAGAGGGTAATTTCACTCTTCAATGATAACTTGTACTGTGGAATTGAGAAAAGGTTATCTTCACAAGGATCCTCAATATCCTTTAAGGGTAGGTTTTAAGAAGATTTTAAACTCAAATTCTCTCCCTTCAGAATTTTTGTATGTATTAATTTTTCTGCTGAAATTCTGTTTATTGCTAGCTTACCTCCTGTTTGAGTGATGACTTGAATGTCACTAGAAAGCGGTCCATCACCAACAGAAGTAAAAGCAAGAACCTTTACAGAGTATGTTTTCTGGGGTACCAGATTCCCAATAGTGGTAATATGGCTGTCAGCCACATTGTGCTTCATCCAGCTGTTGACATGTTGAGTGGGGTCCATGGTGTAATAAACTCTGTAACCTTGTATTTGTCCATTAGGTTCCTCAGGTTCTTCCCACTGTACCAAAATGGTAGTAGAGCTCAACATACGAGCCTGCACACTGCGTGGTGCACTTGAAGGTGCTTGCTCTGAAGTCCTTGTTGAGACAGGCTCGCTGGGTGGCCCTCGCCCAATGTTATTGACAGCAACTACACGAAACTCATACTCTGAATAAGGGCTTAGGCCAGCTACGCTATAGCGTGTTGTGGCTACCCCATCAATTTCTTTGTACGGCTCCTCGGAGTTTTTGGGTTTGTGTTGGATTATATAGTAAGAAACAGGCTCAGGGTTTCCAGAATCCCAAGTCAATGTTATGCTTGTTGCTGTGCTTTCTGTCACCACAGGTGTTCCAGGAGGTTTGGGTAAGGCTAAAGATAAATGCAAAAAAAAACCAGTTAGTGCTGTGTAACAATAGACATTATTACAGTAAGAAGCTTAAAAAAAAAAACCCCAACCACCACCACCAAAACAGGAACTAGAATGAAATCTCTCAGAAAAACTGCACATTTTGTAGCATAAGGTTTATTTGGTATAAATTAATGATACTGACTTTCATAACAGAGCCTGTAAATATATGCAGGAGAGGAACCCAACAGAGAGTGGACCATCAGAGTTAAATTTTCAGTAATTTTAAAACCTCCAATTTCCAGTTACTCAGCAAATGTCATATTTGGACACCCAGTAACTCTAAAAATCAAATGGCTGGTTCTTAAAGGCTCCTGCTGTTGACAAGTATGTCCAAGATTACAAGGTCCCCTATTCAGCTGAGATGAAGGCTGGGAACTAGATACATGAGAATAATCAAACATTATGATTAACTTGTTATTAGTATTACTGCTGTCTGAATTTTTACTTTGTCATATAAGAAGGTAAGAGACATTTAGGCTGTTTCAGAGTAATGCATTTGCTCATAATATGTCAATGAATGAATTAAAAGACTAAACTATGGCCAAATATATTCACTTACGACAATACCTTTGACTGTTATCTGTGCTATTGCTTCTATAACACCAAGGGTAGACATAGCAACACAAGTGTAGTTTGCAGACTGCCTGACATCGTTAAGCTCAAGGACGTTCCTCCCTATTGGCATATCATCCTCGGGGGTCAAATCTTCCGCTCCCAGCATCCATTTCACATATGGCATTGGTGACCCCACTGCAACACACGTGATATTTACGCTCCCGCCAGGCATGATCTCATGATTAGTAGGGGGGATAGAGAACCTCGGTGGGACACGTCGAACTGGAACAAAACACAAGAAAGGTAATAACATATAGAGAAAAAGAAACTGAGTCTTGTATACAGACTACATGCAGTGTACAGACACAATTTAACAATTTAACATATTATTCCTCTCTGCCAGAAAATATGTACAAAAGAAATAAAAGAATAAGCAAGAATTTTGTCTGCACACAATGTGAATTATGCTATATTTACTTGAGGATATTTTTAGGCACATTCATACAAAGGCTGATTCAGACCTATTAGGGCCCCACAGTTAACTAACTACATACTAACAATACACAAACACCATGCAAAAGATATACACACACACGCGTGCGTGCGCACACACACACACACACACACACAAATATATATATGCATTTTATCTGTCCATACATATATA
>VXBZ01004382.1:201313-216313 GCA_013399135.1 Heliornis fulica | reverse complement strand
AAAAAAAAAATAAATAAAAAAAGAAGGAAAGAAAAAAGGAGGAGAAAGAAAAGAAAGAAAAGGTGAGAGAGAACAACTCTGGGCGTTAGTGAAAACAGTAACAAGACCCTACCTGAGCGTAACTGCTTGATGCGGCCATTGTTATTGCTTGTATCAACAGGTAAGAAATCTTTGAACCAAGTTATTTCAGGATCAGGATTGCCACTGGCTGCACATAACATGGTAGCTGTACGAGTTCGTTCAACCACCTTCAGCTGTGGGCCCATATCAATGGTGGGGAAACCTCGGGGAATTTGATCCTCTGCAAAATAAATACATGATATGAAGGGTTTCACATTAGTTATACAGTAACTAAAGCAACAATCGGCACCCCAGTTAAGGCTTAAGCTTTCCCTCACTGTTTCTACACAAGCAACTGAAGTGAAACCCGAATACTCAGGCAGTATTTTTGGTAACTCTGTTCAGAAAGCTGATACAAAATAGAAAGTTCAAAAGGAAAAATAAAAGCTACAAACTTCATACTTACATGCAAAACACATTACATTGGTATAGATGCTGTGTATAGTACCTAATCATTAGACTCCTGCTATGGGGCAATGCTGATGTTGGTCTGCTTCTGAGAGCCCTTACTATTTTACATGACATATTCACAGAATCACAGAATTAATCACAGAATTACACAACAGTAGGAGTTGGAATGGACATCAAAAGATCATCTCGTCCAACTCTCATGCCCAAGCAGGATCACCCAGATTAAATCACATAGGAATGCATCCAGATTGGTCTTGAATGTCTCCAGAGAAGGAGACTGAACAAGCTCTCTGGGCAGCCTGTTCCAGTGATCTGTCACCCTCACAGCGAAAAGGTTTTTCTTTATGGAATAAACAGAAGCTGCAAAACACATAGAGACAGACTCTAGAAAGGAACTTCCTTGCTCCAGCTTGCACCAATCACCCCTTGTCCTAACACTGGAGATCACATTGGATCAACATCAAGGAAAACCCCCTTTCTTTACATGAGACAAGTACGTAAGGAAGTGTGTAGGCACAGCGTAGGATTTGATCAAGGACTTAGAAGATCCAAATTATATTTCTTGCTTTTATTGTTATTACTTATGTGCTGTAGATCTTAATACATAATGTCCCTGTGCTTCAGTTGTCCATATGTAAGATGGGTATGACAGCTCTCCTCTCATACAGAGAAGTGGAGTGAGTGTTAGTTAACACACTGTAAGATTGCAAACCACTGAGAACACACTGGACCTATGCGAGTATCAAAGTTGGACAGGCCATTCATAGTAATGGATGCAAATGTTTTTACTAAACCACTCAGATATGGTCAAAAATCCTCATCATAATGCAGTAATTAGTGAAATACTAAGAAATGCTGATCAAGAACAATTGCTCTTCTTAGGATAATACACACTAGCAAGTAACACTGGAAGCACAGTGGGATCAGGTAATTTCTCAGAAATCAAGTTATCATAGGTAAAATAATCTATTTGAATTACATCATCTTGCTCTTCAGTTACATTAAAATGGCAAAAATATTTATATTACAAAATAATTGCTACTATTTCAGTTTGAAAAGGACATGCCAAAATAATCAAAGAAATAACAATACTAAGTATAAAACATATCTTATTAAAAGTCTTTATTGATGACTATTGACATACAATTGATTAAGGGATAAAATTAGCTTAAAGGAAATTGTTCAATGTCTGCTATATTTCATGAAAAGTGTATAGTATTTTCAAACAGTCTCATGGAAGTCTTCAGATTTTTCTGAAAATTGTACAGCAAACAAATACTTCTTATAAATCTGTGCAGTTCCTGGGATCTGCTGTTGCTTATGAGGTACTTAATTACTTGAAATACAAATACACATAGATACTACTCTGGTATAGTAACCAAAATTCTCCAGTAAGTTTATGCAACTCTTCAGACCTAGTATTTCTAGCAATTAGTGGTCAAGTGTCAAATCCTTCAATAGGTATAGGCTCTTCCCCAAAGAAAGTATGTTTCACGTCTGTTTATACAAGGTCTTTACTTTAGGAGTAACTGACAAGATTTGACTTGTGACACAGGATTTTTATGACCTGACCTTTCCTTTCCTACTTGGCTTATAAAGAAAACACTAGAGTCCCTTTTGCAAATACGTAAGTGTACAACAGAGATAATCTATCTTGAATACTAATAGATGGTGTAGTAAAGAGCTTTCCTTTCTTATTTTTAATAAGGGTAATTAAACTCCTTCTATCCCCCTTATGCATAGAATCTCTTTGAATGAATGCTATCCATGAAATTTTCATGAGAAACATCACAATGTAACAGATTCAAATGGCCAGAACTGTTATATTTTTGACAGTTGTGGGTTGTTTCCAATCAGGCTTTCAGGTATTTGGCAATAAAACCCCAATATTCAACATAAAATGGACTGGGGAAATAATGAAATTTCTAATTGGAGTACTTATCAGAGTGGATTTAGTTTTTAAGATGTTAATTGCTTTTTTTTTTTTCTCTCTCTAACTTTATTAACGATTTGGACAAAACTGTCTTTACACTTTGATGATATCAAGTTTTACAGATCATCAAACACTGTGCAAACACATCAATTCAGTGAGAAACTGCCTCTAAGTCACAGTAAGAGAAAAACTATTAGAAAATTTTGATATATTGGTGGGTCTACAATTTTACATGAGGTGAAAAGAAAAATATTTTTAACTGCACATTAATATGCTTATTAGGCTCTAAACCATAGTATATACCACTGGTCCCTATTAATATTCAGTTCTAGTGAATTAGCTTCCAATTCATCAACAATTTAAATCAGACTTGACCTTCTCAAAGCTATTTGGTACTGTCATTTTGAGGGCCACTAAAGGGCAGATTTCTCTGTCCTTCTGCTTGGTGAGTCATACATGTAATACATATTTTGTTTAGGATGGCAGATACAAGAGATTTAGAAATAAAGCACATTCTTTGAATTTGTTAGGTGTCTTCAGAGTGCTGCATTCCATTACTGGCATTAAGAGAATGCCGTTTAGTACCACAATGCTACTATCATTTCCAATTGCTGGAAAAGCTTTACTGAAGTTATATTTTACTGACTGTATGATCTGAATTACATGGGCTATTAAGACTGGTTACCACAAGAACCCTAAAGAGAAAGTGATACTGCCTTGCCTGTTTACCACCACAGTTTTTCTTAGTATTTCTAAACTGTCTCCGTGTATTCAGTCTGTTTGACATTGCTTATCTGTAGGCAATGTCCCTGAGATTCCAACCTGTGCTGCCAGTTTTGTCAAAATGGTAATTGCTTCCCTCCCAAGCAACATTCATGGGAAAAGCACGTTAGCATCCACATTCAGATTTCAGCACACCTACAGACATTGTCCAACAATAATTTCACATGTTGTTGGACCTGTTTTAGTGGTTAGCCTGCCCTGACAAATGTGACAGCATTCAGAGGAGAGACTCAAACTCAGCTTTCACGTGTAAGCAGCAATTTTGACGGAGTGGTCAATTCTCAATTCTGTTCAGGAAGGAAAGAAAATCTATTTCAAGATTCACTGATAGCTCTGCCACAGGCAAATTTTAGTCATTTCGTAGCTCATAGAATAAAAAAGCACACATGGAGTATTTCCAGAATACACTATAGATACTGAAGATAAACTGCCACAATAAAGTTTATTATTTCAAAGAACAGTGTAAATAAAGCTTTTATTTTCACTTTTCCAGATGGCAGCAGCATATAATTTGCACTGTTTTGACATCATGACCGTATTATTCAAAATTATTCTTCCTGCAACTGAACTGAACACAGGATTGAGAACAGTAAAATCAAAGAGAGTAGAAAAGGGAGTAAAATAAACGTTTTGCAGCAAAGTTGGTATTCTGCACTATTATTGAAGAGCTATGCATGTGACTAAGTTAAAAAATAAAATCAAAGCTGTTTCTAATTATATATAAAAGACTAATTTGGATTTAAAAGATATAAAGCACCAGAAAAGTGCAAGTTAATAAACATTATTTTGGTAAATTTTGGCAAAAGATCAATTATGAACGCACAATAAATTATTTTCCAAGGGTACCTTGTTCAAAGCTGCTATATACAGATAGGTACTTAGTGGTGCTGTAAGTCAATAAAGGAGGGCACTGGGTACACTGTAAGAATAGATATAGGTATTTGTTGGGATTTCTCATAATTTTTATGCAATTACAGCACAAAATGAAAGAGAATCAGACACTGATAAGATGATCAGAGGTTCACTAACAGTTAGTAAATATTCATCAAGAGACCGGCTGCCCATACTAGGCCACTAAAACACACGTACTTAAGAATATGCTTTCTATATTGAAGAGATGTGCAAAACACTTTGATATAAAAATCAAATTTGCTTAGTAGATCTGTATGCAACTACTCTGAAAATTGCCAAGTAATGTCTACATAACAGAATACAGAGCCACTTAGACCGAATTATTATTTGTATGAATGTTGAAGGAGTGATTTCACATTGCATTAAGCTAGTTAACATTCACTGTTATCAGTATTTAGCCTTAAATATGTTCTCTGTTTAAACAAATGAGTGCATTTAGTCTTTGAAATTAGATATCTATATAAGGACATGAAAATAGAAATAGGAATTTGCACCTTTTGTTTGTTCTCCAAATCTGCTAAATTACCGACTACACATAGCAAACTCTTTCCAGGAGTGACCTGTCTCACTCACATGAACAACAAAATTCTTGTCACTTTAATAATGACATATGGGATGACAAGAATTAACATGTGAAGAGTCATCACTCACAGGGAAACATAAGCCTCAAAATTCTCACATTTGCTCTCTGGCACTGTTGTAGTTTATAGCACAACAAATCATCTGAAACAACATTGGTTGTAACTGAACTTTTGGATATCAGTTGTGCTTACAGGGATTGTAAAGGGGAAAAAAGAGGCCATGCTCTAAAAAAACACCAAAAAAAAAAAAACAAAACCAAAATCCAAAAAAAACATCAAAAAAAAAATCCAAAACAAACAAACAAACAAAACCCCCCCAAAAATGTTAAGGAAGTGAGGAATCCAAGAATCCCTGAATCCTTGACAAATGTCCCTTGTCTAGCATAATGAAAAGACCTAGCCAGGCTTATGTAGTGAAACAAAGGAAGAGAATGTTGTGTTTCAAGTGTAGAGTATCACATATTTAGGAAAGAAAATCTAAGCTTCTGTAATGAACAGAATCCTACGCTACAAGAATGTGACTATGTAGTTTGCACCGGTAAAGGAATGTGGACAGCAAAGGGTATCAATATGGATTTCTGCGATTACTGTTTCTAATATGAGTCTTAGTTTCCAGACAGAGTTTGGATTTAGATTACACTGAAACAGGGTTAAATTTGGGCTGGCCAGGAGTGAGCATTAGAAAAAGGCATGATTGCTGCATCTACTCAACATTTTTTTAACACACTACTATATGTGTAACAGTTGTGCAGTGATGTCAGTCTTTCCTTTATCTCTAATTTTTCACATCAAAGTTTTATGGTGCAGGTAAATAAAAATAAGATAAGCAGCAGGTTCATATGTACAACAGAGCTCACTTCTTACCTTAGCAGACCGAATATACAGATTGGTCCACAGTACATAAAGGAATTAATTCCTGTTTTCCTGCCTTTCTGTTCATTAGTACTGTGTTTTGATAGATATGAGTAAATGTATGTGACATTTTTCATAAGTAATTACCTAATATTCATTTTTACATATAAAACAATAAACCATCACAATAAAGATAGAAAGTACTAATTTGAATTGAAAACAAAAAAAAAACATCTTTTTGTTGCTTCATCAAGGACAAGAGAGGAAAAGTGAACAGTGTGACAAAGGAGTTGTCAAATCATACAGTCCCCTTCTCCCTCATTCCTCCTCATTTGCCTAAACCCACATCTAAACAAAGAATAATACTGCCTAAGACAGTCAAACAAACTGAGCTTGTAATCACAACCATTTCTATTACTGATATTACACTGCTTTCAGTGAGCTGTTTCTTCAATGCCATAATCTCACTGAACACTTTTTAATGCAGCCTGCATATTCTGCCGCCCAAACTGACAACTATAAACTATACCAACTGCATTAATGTCACAGCTGCAAAATTTAAGGACCTGACAAAGGAACTGTAGTGGCAAACCCATCAAATTTGTTTAAGTCTTGTTTTCAAAGAAGATTAATATGGTTTTTCTTCTGTTTCTATCTCAGCACCAAATTTTTAAATTTTAGAAAAATAAAGGAGAGGATTTTCACTTTAATAAGTGGATAGCAGGCACACCAGGAGGTCGACAGTTTGGTCTCCCAGAAGAAATAAATACGGAATAAGGGTGATGAAATTGTAGCCCTAAGATTTTGACAAAAAGTGTTTGGGCCAGGAAGATAAAAGAATGTTTGGTGCAGTGAATTAAATAGTAGTTATTCAAGGTAGAGGTTGTGGTTTTTCTTTCCACCACTATGCCTATTTAATATACATGTCTATTAATTAAGGAACTGCTGCATGCAACAAGGAAGATGTAAGAACACAAAACAATGCCTTATATCACATACTCCTTATGAGAAAAGGAAGCCAAAATGCTGTTAAATGTTTAAACACATGGCATCTTTGAACCTATATAAATCTTTAACAGACAGAACAAAGTATTTCTGGTATGAGTGGATGGTAAGGTACTGCCCCAGTGGTCTCGCTATGGAGGGAAGGTGTATGCTGTAGACCTCTATCTTCCTCAATATGCTCTGGCAGGGGTGTTAGACTTGATGATCTTTTGAGGTCCCTCCTAACCCCCTAACATTTTGTGATTCTGTGTGATTTCTGTGATTCTGTGAGGTATCCTTTTGACATTTCATGGCCATCTATGCAAGTACTCCCTCTCTCCCACAAATACTGAGACAACATCTAGGGATCCGTTAGCAGGGAAGGGCAGGTGCAGGAGAAGAGAACAGATTTTAATTTCTTTTTAAATTTGCATGAGTTTGACCACATAAATTAAAATAGCCTTTAGAATTTCCAGACAAGGAAGTTAGAGGATATTTTCTTGTGGGTGAAATACAGTCCCAATCACTTCTATTCCAGAATACAGAGGAGCTTTCTCTGTAGCAGAGGACACACATTGCTTAAAAAACTGCATTCTCACTGTTCTGTGGTCAAACTCAACTACTGCTGTCTAATAAATACTCTTTAAGGAGTATGGGGTTACATGTCAGAACATCATACTAACAACATGCGGGTGGTATACATATGGATGAAGGCATATGTAGTAAAATGAAATGCTACTGTTTCTAAAGCCTAAAGCAACCAATATGTCAAAGTTTTCATCTCAGACAATATGACATGTTCATGATATTACATAGTTTTGCTATGGATTATTTTGTACCCAGAAACCAATGTTAGAACCGTCTGCGGCCTGGGACTTAACTTCTTCCTATTTTTTGCTGCTGCCTTAAGATGAAATAAATAGGACTACTCTGGGATTTAAGATGTTTCACATCACAAATAGGAAGTGCTGTTGTCATAGATGATATATACCTCTGCACTCCAAGATACTCTGTGAAAGAAAGTACTCATCATCTTGTCAACTTCCTAGGACAGTAGAGGCCTGCCTCTGAAGCAGAACAGAGGGCCTGGTGATGCAAGGCAGGACTTGCTCTGATCTGCTGTGAGCTAGCATCTGTGTTCTCCCAAAGCATTATTCACAATAATAACCATATGGCCTTTAAAGAGCTATTGTGAATGGTTGTGAACTGAACTGAGCAGACTCAAGCATGTTTTCTTAAAGGCTGAAGGAGACAGATGTACTTTGAAGATAACACTTTCACATCTGTCTAGCAACAGCAGCTAATACTTCTAATGGAACAGTAAAGGAGAAATAGTGTGTGGATTCTTTTGTAAGATGCTGAACATCGAACAAAACCAGATTCACCGAGCTTTGCTGTAACCCTTGCTGAAATCTACTCAACTAATTGCAACACAAATTATATTGTCAATATATTGTATTCGAAATTGGATCTGAGCTTGGCATAGGAACATAGGATATTAAAGAGTGCTTTTTAAAAAATGTTTTTCATGATGAGCTCAAGGTTCATACCTGTGAGATCATAATAATTCTTTTAATTAATTAATTATGAGATTCAGGGATACCACTAAAAATAATGTAACGTGATCAAAACCTACAATGGACAGTGTTTTAAGGAATATATTACAGTATTCCAGAGTCTGAGAAAAAAAATAAATGTCGCCAACAATATTTATGAGCATTTTCTTACTATTAAATTCAATTAATGTAGAGGTTAAGATTTTTCCTTTCAGTTTCCTTTTTTTACCAACTTCTGTCTAGCTGAACAATGATCCTATCAATGCAAGACATACTTTCTAAAAATTTAAAAAAAAAAAAAAAAGGGTTGAGCTATTTTGGTTTTGCTTTTTATTTTTTTAATGAGAGAATTTCTGCAAATGAGAACAATAAATAGCTAACACAAATACAGTGATGTCTCAGTTCCAGTGTAATACTGTCCAAGCATGGACATAAGGAAGTAGCTGTCCTGTGTAGCTGGAAGCCATGGTCCTAAAGAAGTGTTTGGAAATAATTTGAACAGTGAACTGTGATTGCTGGAATGGTGAGGAAGACCTGATGTCACTTGTGAGGGTGGGAAAGCAGGAAGGAGGAATAGGAAGAAAAATAGGAAGAAAAATTGCATGTTATGATACTTATTTACAAAACAGTTAACGAGGTCAACGCAGTGTAGAGTCAGTTCCTGACATTAAACAGGCATAGTGTGACAGACTAAGCTTAGCATATCCCTGTACACATCAGATGCATAAAAAATCACTAAAACCACCAAAAAACTTCCATGGACCTCCCTATGGACAGACTCAATATATGATAAATTGCAAGAAGAAAGTACAAATGAAAAAAACAAAATGCTTGACACCAGAAGACATTCATCTGCCCAGTGGGGAATTACCACACAGTGAGAGGCCCACAGAATAAATGCAAGCACTTGACTGAGAGCACCAGGGTTGTATCTGATTTCAACAACGTGACTGCTTCTCCTTCAATTTATTACTAATAACACATGGCATACATTTTATAACTAATTTAATTATTACAGGATCTGATGCAGGTATACGTGTCCATAAACACCCTTAACTCCAAAGTTCTTCCTTAACATCTTATTTTCTTTTAAAAACACACCAACAAGCCACCCTGAAAGAGGCATTAGGTAATTTTTTTCCCCAAATCAAATGCTGAAGATCACTTTACTCCATGGCCTCTTGGTACTCATATCTGGGTATGCAGAAAATTCTCCAGTAGCATGGAGATCATTTTTGGAGAAACACACACAGAGTTCTTGACTGAAGACAACAGAAATCTCCCTCTGCACCAAAATGTCTGTAAGGTCTGAGGAACTGTATCAGTACCAACCAATACCCAGCAGATTTCCAGGTCTCTGTTGCTATGCCTGTGATGATCTTTACCAGCTCATACAGCCTGTACAATGACATAAACTGCTGATGCTAACTTAAATCTCCAAAAGAAAAACAACCACTAGTGAGAACACTGAAATGTCTCCATCAGTTTTGTATCAACTTATCTTTTTCACAACAAGAGGTAAAACAAAATAAATTAAATCAGAACAAAATTAAAATAATAACTGCCATAATTTATTTATTCTTAATTTATTTTGCTTGTTAATTCCAAGGCACATAGCCTTTTATTCCAGAAAAGGAGATAGCAATTTCTTAGGAAATACCTTATATCATCTATGTGAAAAGCAAAAATTCATTCAACTATCATGTCTAAGTTATTGTTTCCTGTTTCAAACAATGCAGGACATCAGAGACTATCAAAGGTTTAAGAGTGAGGATACATCATCTTCAAATTGGGGGATGATTTTTCTATTGATTCTGATTCAGAAAAAAAGGGGATACCCAATATCTAGAGTAAAAACATGTAGTAATGCTAAATAAACATATGCACAACTTATGCAAGGCCAGCAAGTCAGTGTAAATTACATGGTTTCCTCTGAGCATGCAGGATTAGCTATAGAAACTTTCAGAGAGCTCTTTCTGTCCCATCATTTCAACTGCTGGGTAAAAGTTCTTTTCAATGAAGGTAACAAAAATAATTTTCATAGCTATTATTAATGTAACATGATTTTGCAAAGCATTTCACAAAGCAGACTTTATCCATTATAGTGAAAAATGGATACAGTTACATCTCTAGAGCTCTATATAATTAGGGCAGATATTTCAAATTTCATAATGAATTCTTTTCTTCCTTTTTTTTTTTTTTTTATGGTATTTAGTTTTATCATATGAAAGACACCGAGACCATTCACAGTATTTCTGAGTTTAAAAAAGCACCAGCTCCAAAACATTTTCAACAATAAAACCACCACATAACACCAGTTCATTCAAAATCAGTTTTGAATCATTCTGTTACACTGCATAACTGTAAAAATTATGGGGAAAAAAAAAAAGCTACATATTTCTTAAACATAGGCAGTCTGTTTCAAATAATCACAGGCATAAAATTATTTCTTGATTGTCTACCAATTGCTTTAAAAATTTTTCACTACATAATTTATCTAACTTAAAGCAAATTAGAAGTATCATTGAGAAGACTGACTATAATGGAACTATTTATATATACTTAAGCATGTTGCTGATCCGTCACATTTTCTAAATTCATTGCTATTTTATTTCACTGCCTATTTCATATTATGCTTTCTTCCTACACGAATATCAAGTCAAATCATTTACAAATTTTCCCTCACATATGACAAATATTACATTCTCTTTCTCCAGTATATATGTAAAATCAACTTGTATGCATATCTCTTATCTGCCTGAAGATTCATAAAGTGTTGTTTAGATTTTACAGTGAGTACCATAGAAATTTAGACATGCATCATCAAGAACACTTCATTTTACCATGGTATTTGGGCTGGCCCTTATGCTAAGAAGTTACAGTACTGCAAAAAAAAACAAAAACAAAACCAAAAACTTGTTTTCTAATATCACAGGAAGAACAAGGAAGCCATTTAACATAGGTTCATATCACCAACCATCAAGCTTCTTAAGGCCTGAACAAGCAGCCATTTAATGCAAACAAAATTGCAAATCAGTTACTAGAAACCCAAGGTAAAAGGGTAAGAGTTAATTTTCAAGTTTATGTTTTGTCAGTGTAGATAGACTACAAGAGGAAAGGCTGAGTGAGCTGTGGCTGTTTAGCCTTGAGAAGACTGAGAGGAGATCTCATCAGTGCTTATAAATATTTGAAGTGAAGGGAGATGTCCAACCTCTTTTCAGTGGCCCGTGGGGACAGGACATGGCACAATGGCCACAAGTTGGACCACAGGAGGTTCTGCAGTGATATGTGAAAGAACGTCTTTACAGTGAGAGTAACAGAGCACCGGAACAGGCTGACCCGGCAGGTTGTGGAGTCTCCTTCTCTGGAGATATTCAAGATCTGTCTGGAAGCTGACATGTGTGACCTGCTCTAGGGAACCTGCTTTGGCAGGGGGTTGGACTCAATGATCTCTGGAGGTCTCTTCCAACCCCTACAATTCTGTGATTCTGTGAAAAACTCACACTTAAAAACCCTGCTTAAAAGTGTAACTGGATTTTATCACTGCTCATGATTAATAACTCTCCGTTTTTATTTCATGGTAGTATGCTAAGACAAACAGCACTGAGCTTTTAGTTGTATACCAAAGTATCTGCTGAGTATGAGCTGAATAGTACGAGTAGCACTTACTACCAACACTATCTGCAGCAGCTGCATGTTAGTTGGACTGCTTTTGTTATTTAGAGGTTATAAGATTGAAAGTTCACAGCTGGAGGCTGTAGGGAAGTAGGCAAACAACTATATTCTCAGTATGTACTAGATGTTAGTTTAATAATTGTTAGAATAAAACACAGTTTCTATTCTTCTTTGGATGTGCACATATACTAATTAACTTTAGTAGGAGTTACAGAAGTGCATCAAAAGAATAGATACCATAAACTCCAGAATTCATTTTTAATACATGAAAACAGTATTGCACCTGTTTGTATGAAACTGTCACACAAATTCTCTATAAACTGATTAGCACCTGAATTAATACTGTTAACAATAACACTGAGATATTAATTTTATATTGATTTTATTTTACTATGCCTTTAGTGTTTTAAGTAATTTCTCTTGTTTCATATGTGCATACATTTATTTTCTTACAGTAATGTTCTGTTTTATCTTTCTGTATTTTTCTCTACAGTAGTATAAGGAGTTATCTTTATTTCTGTAAGACTATGGAGATGAATGCTTAGAAGATGCTTACTAAGTTTTATGCTTTGATCTTCTTGGTAGTTTTACTCTGAAGATAAGTACCTTTTAGATTTTTTTTTTTTAATTTGTTTCCTTCCTAATTTTCTTTCAGCAGAGGAGTCTTTCAGTGAGTGTTTAGTCTTCTGTTCAAAACTACTTCCCCAGAGAGTTGTAACTACTTGTCAATCTCCCAAAATCAGAGATGAGAATTTAAAGTAGTCCCTTTGTTTTCAGAGCAAAGTTAACTCCTTGTTTTCCTCCTGTTGGTGTGCAAAAAATTTCCCTTGAAGCTTCTGGTGCTCACAATTTTGGTTATTTCCTTAGAGTCTCTGTGGCTCCAATGCTTTTTATATGGAGACAGTGTCTGCTGAGGGATACTGCACCAGTGAGTTAAACCTCCTGCTGAAACGTGTAGTGTTGGTGTATACTCTCTGCAGGTGTTTTGAGGTGAAGGGCTTTCTATTAGTATGTATGTGCACTGTCTATGGTTAGCACCAGAGGAAGGTTTTACTGTGGGTTATGAAATTCTGGTGAGGACAGAGTGCTTCAGCCCCATGATGACACCTCTCCAATTTCTGATACTGCTTTAATGTGTCAGACAAACTGTCTACTTGCAAGTGCTCAATACTGGAAGGCCACTGAGTGAGATCTGATGGCACCACCAGAATTCCGGAATGGGGCAACTTACTCTTCCTTTACTTCTTATTTCTTATCCTATTGTTTATATTGAAGCTCCCACTTTTGAAGCTGTTTAAAGAGATGTTTAGATGTGTGCTGCCTCATAAGAAGCAGGTACAGCAAACAGTTACTATGACTAACATGCTTTCTCCCTTTTCTGAGATATACTTCATGTGCAAAGGGACAATTAAGTTCACTCACAATTTTGTGGTGAAAAAGATAACGGTGTGTGCCAGCTTACCTCAATATACAGAGTCAAAGGCTGTGGGTAGAACTCACAGAAGAATTATAAGCATGCAATTCTGAAAGAACTGATAAAGATGTAACATCTGCAATCTGACTATGCAAGTTAGATACTTGTGCTCAAGCCAGCCTAACGATTACATCCGCATGCAAACTCCAAAATTTAAATGTGATGAAGACATATGTGGTACTTAAAAACTAAAAACAAGCCTCAGTTTGTTTCTGAGCAGTGAATGCAATAACAGCACAATCGCTTCATAGATATTAACAGTCCTTTCATGTTTTCTGAATTGAGTAATATCATACTTTATTCTGGATTTATTCATTTAAAAAACCCACAAACTCAACAACTAGCTAGTAATATATCATTAAGAGCAACCGTTGTCTTCTCTTTCTGTGTACCAATGTATATTACTAAATGCCAAGCAGTCACACTTCATTTCAGTGATTCTTAATGAACAAATTTGTAAATGATAACAGAGTCACATATATTAAGAATTTCCTTAAATCCTATTCCACCATTTCTAGAATTATTTCTTAATTTACATCTTGTTCACTCTAAACTATCATCACATCTTGGAGAAATGCAAAGTACGACAGAAAATGTTGAAAAGAAGGTCCAGGATATATCCAGGCATAGATTCCTACTTTTAAACCTGAAGTTCATAAATGACAATGAAAAAAGAAATAAATACTTGTCAGTCTCCCAGATAGATAAATACCTGTCAATCTCTCCTCTTATGAGGACTAGCCTAGTAGTCAACTTTAATCGAAAAGCTAGCCATTCATTTTGGATAATGGTTAATTCATTTTCCTTTTATTATTTCCACAGTGCAAAAAGTCCTTCAAAACCAGAATTTGAGATTTTCAAAAACTACAGAAAATAAAAATCTTATCCTAGAAACACCTAACAATATTTCAGGCTGACTTCAGAGCATCAATATTGTCATGTTTATATTTTAAAGACAAAAACCAGGCAGGCTGTAGAGAACTTACACATATTTTGGGTTTGTATTGCAAGGTTTGTCAGTGTTGTGGTTATAGGGATGGCTTCTGCAAGCAGCTGCTGTAAGCTTCCCCTGTGACCAACAGAGCTAATGCCAACTGGTTCCAAGATGGACCTACTATTGCCTGAGGCAGAGCTAATCATCAATGGTGGTAGCATCTCTGTGATACCATAGCTCAGAGAGAAAAAAAAAAAACAGAAAACCAAAACCGAAACACCAATGAAGAAACCCAAACGGGTAGCAGTGAGAAGATATGAGAAACTTTGCAGACACCCTGGTCAGTGATGAAGGAGAGGAAAGAGATGCTCCTGACCCTGGAAGATAAATTCTCCTGCAGCCCATGAAGAAGACCTGGATGGAGCAGGTGGAGGCACATGAAGGTGCTCAGGACTTGTTGGTTAGACTGTGCTGGAGAAGGCTCCTGGTAGGACCTGTTGACAGGAGCACATGCAAGAGCTGAATCACAGAATCAGAGAATGGTCTGGGTTGTCAGGAACCCCCAAGAATCACAGGCAGTGCCACCAACCTCCAGGCCTGGATCTAGACAAGGTTGCCCAGGGCCCCATACAAACTGGCCTTGAACACCTCCAGGGTTCCAGGGCCATCCACCACCTCCCTGGGCAGTCTGTTCCAGCACCTCACCACTCTTTATGTGAAGGACTTCTCCCTGGTATCCAATCTAAACCTTCCCCCTCTAGCTTAAATCCATTTCCCCTTGTCCT
>VXBZ01004382.1:178358-194750 GCA_013399135.1 Heliornis fulica | reverse complement strand
TTCCTTGGTTTATCTTGAAGACAAAAACCAGAGTACCACTTTCTTTTTGTGGAAGTGGACTACAACACCAGCTCTTAATACTATTCACAGACCCATTATGGGATGAAATTACAACTGAATGACCTGTTGGGAAATGTTGTAATATCTAAGCCAACAAAGGCAGTACAGCACAGGTTTCAGAACCACAGCTACTATTCTTAAAAAGGTTTTTCAATTTATCACCGAAAACATCACTTCCTAACAATGAAAGCACTAACCAGCTAATTCTCTGACAGCAGTCTTTAAAAAGGGTGTGGATTTTTTTTTTTTTTTATTTGGCTAATTATATGTTTCAAATTTAAATCTGTAGCAATACATACCACCGCGGTCTGCTGAGGGATTAACATTAATTTGGAGAATGGTCTCTACAACCTTCCACAGAGAAACAGCATAATATATTGATTTCTTTTCTGTTGCTCCATGTCAGTATCAAGGTACCCATGTGGAAAGCAGATACAAGGACAGAGCAGCCTTCTCACTTCTAAGCAATTTTCATTATCAACAAGGAAGTAACATTTTTACTTGGTTTTTAGTAAACTACAAATACTCTAGGATCACATAGATACTGTGAGATTTTAAATATAATACTTACCTTTTAATTTACAAGTACTCAGTAGAAATTAACTATAAAAATACATTTCTAAAACTCTATATGCTATATCTCTTTCACAGAAAATTCAATGTTGATACAATGGAGTTTTATAATTTGTCAGCTATCAACAGCGTGGGTTAACAACATTGCTGACAATAAAATGCCAGACACTTAACTTTGCAAGAGCTGTGTTCTGGAAAATTCTTGCTGATCCTATATCTACAGGCCTATATGTCCCCTTTTGAAAGTAAATAACTACTATCACTTTTGTTATTCAGCAGCAGACAATCTGTTGCCCTTACCATGTCCATCACTCACTTAAAAGAACCCAAGCATTTGAGATTAAACATAACCAGGACTGAGGACAGAACATATACAAGAGTGAAAAGGACTCGTATCAGAACTGTCAGTTGCAAATATCAGGCAGGACTGAATAAAATTTGTTTTGAAGGATACAACTGAAATGAAAATACTTGCTTGGCAGAAGGCTCACACTGTTCAGCATCTTACTTCACTGCTCAATCCTTCCCTCTGAACTGCACCAGAAACTTTAAAAACTGTTAAACCACAACAGGATGAGGTGTATCTGCCATAAAGAATTGAAACCCCATGGATGAGAGTCAACTGACAGTAGCCTGTCTGCTATCACACCACAGTGGTGATTAACACAGGGGAACTCAACTCTAGTCCCCTCAAAATGTCTTTAGCCACACATAAACAAAATCCCATTATTCACAAAACCTGGGCCTCTAGAAACTTCTATGAAACAAGTGACAAAATAATTCTCCTGATTATATGCATAGCACGGAGTGGTTTTAGCTAAACAGCATTCATTCTTTCAGTCCTGAGCCTGAAAAGCAGTGGCTGTGCTCTCTATTAGTATCTCCAGAACAGCAAAGCTTCTGCTGGTTAATCCATCATTTTCCCTAATAAATACCTGGTGATTACCATGGCCTATATTCCACTGACTCTAATTGGCCTGTTCCAGATCTTTACTGCAAATATAATTGGTCCCACATAAATATGGTTGTACATTAGTTTTCTAGCCAGGATATTCTCTTTATTAAAATGTGTGCTTACACTAGAGTTTTTTTTCAGTTATGTGGGAAGGTTTTGGGAGCAGGGGGGAAGGGGTGCATGTTTGCAGGAGTGGCTTCTGTGAGAAGCTGTCGGAAGCTTCCTCTAGATCTGACAGAGCCATTGTTAGCCAGCACCAAGATGGAATCACTGCTGTCCAAGGCTGAGCCAGTGATAACATATTTAAGGGAAAGAAAAAAGTGCAATCAGCAGCTTTTTCCATCCAAGGAAAGGAGCGAGAAGATGTGAGAAACTCTGCAGACACCCAGGTTAGTGAAGAAGAAGGAGAAGGAGGTGCTTCAGGCCTCCAAAGAGTGATTCCCTTGCAGCCCATGGAGAAGGCCATAGTGAAGCAGGCTGTCTCCCTGCAGCCCATGAAGGATGATAGGGAGTAGAAACGCTTGCAGGCCATGGGGGACCACACACTGGAGGAAATGGAGATACCCTAATGAGGCTGTGACCCTGTGGGAAGCCTGCACTATTTTTTACCTAAGTTGAGTGTGTTCTGCCCATGGTAATAATTGAAGAATGATCACTCCCTGTCCTTACTTCTGAGTTTTTTGTTTTGTCTTCTCTCCCCTGACCAGCTGAGGAGTGGGTGACAAGGTGGCTTTGGTGGGCATCTAAACACCATTTCTATACCAGTATCACAAACTTATTGTGATATTTGTATGATATAGAAAGATAACCTAATTTTGTCACTTTTTATTTTTAAATGTCACCTTTCTATGTCCAGATAAAACAACAAAAGAATAATCCAGTAATCAGGAATGAGTGAGCAGATTTGTCTAAGATTTAACAAAACTTTCTGTTATTTATGATTTAAAAATGATAATTCAGTGAGGTAGGATATTAGCAATCTTGTTTCTAAAACATTTATATTACTTAACAGAATGGTGATAATAGGTTTCTTGTTTAATCTTGTTTCTATTTCCAGCCTCACAACTGCCTTGTTCAACAAATAAAGGACAAACTCTCATCATCTTTGTTTCTCAGATTTTCAGAGAGGTAATACTCTTCGCTTCAACATAGCATCTAAAAGGCTGAATAGTTGCTGGAAAGGGTCTTTAGGTCATTGAAGATGCCTGCAATATCAAAGTAATGCCATTAATGTAATTTCTGGTACTACACAGCAAGTGCTCACTCTACTGAGAGCTGTGTTACACTGCTCTGTCAATGGGTCTTCACTGCTGACCTCGAGGAAGTTGTAGATGAGATGGCAGTTTAGAACCTATGTATATCTGATCACTGGTCTCCTCAGAGAGATAGCTAACAAGAATTGGATTTGACATAGTGCTATCATGATTGCAGCTTCTGTTAAGTGGACACCTGTCCATTAGAAATTGGAGTGTGATTGCAAAATCAAGTACACAGAAACTGCCAGCTATTGAGGTCAATAGTTACAACCTCCCAGCAAACAGTATAATTAGAACAAGCAAAGAGCTTTTGAAACTGATCTGTTCTCCAAAGCCACCTTATTGCTAGGGCATTTCTAAATCTCAGGAAGAATTTGTTTCAATATGACATATCTTTTCAGCAATTAGAACTTTGGGATGGTACCTTAGTAAAATATTACCTGGCATTGTATTTAGCTTTAAAATAACAGCAATCAGTGAAAACTGACTGTATCACAAGATGTTCTATCAAGATGACAAAATTTAATTTTTTATGAATTTTGACCATTTTTAAGTGTTGAAAGTAAATTCCTTTGCAAGGCAGCAATAGAAATTACAGAGTAGGAAAAACAACATGCTCTAAGGTATGACCAAGCCTGCCTTATTTTCTCTCATTATGTTTTCCTTCCCTCGGTCAAAATAATCTGTGATAGGAAACATAACCATTACAGATTTCAGTACATAAAATGAAGGAAGAATCAAATGCATCGCATGTATAGAGTATTGCAGTATTTGTAGTTGTAATTTCCTGGAAGCATTTCCTTCGTGCATTTATTACAAATACATGAGCTTTGCTTAATTGACATGAGATTCCCATAAAGCAACATTAAGAAATAGAATTTATTTGGACATGAATATACTTCATAAATGAAAGTATGAAATAATGATCTGAAGAACGTAAGAGGAACCATTACATTAGTCCCTGTATTAATATTTCTCATGTTACCAAGTGTCCTGTTTTCATATTTGCAGATCAAGCTTTTGTGAGTGCCAGAGAACACCAGAGTTTTTTACATTCAGTCATGCATGTAGCTAACTATCTAGAAGCAAAGATGAAGCACATTAACATCAACCTGCCAATGGAGGGAAACGTGTCAGAATGTGGACTTCATACAACATGAAGAATGTTCATGTATACATTTACAGCATTACACAGATAAACACAGGCCATCTCTAATAGTTTCTACATTCACCTCTTCCCTATGAATCCACATTCACTGTCTTTTCTTAAAATACAGGAGATTCATGTGAAGTTTGTATTTCTACATTACTGCTACATATAACAAACACCACAGAATTGCCATTCAGTAACAGGTTAGATAAAATATTCTGAATACTAGATAGTAAGGATTTAATAAGCTTAAAGCTTTCTATAAAGCAGGTGTAATGCTCTGTGCATTAGTCAGAAATAGAACAAAAATGTCATTTACAGTTTAAACTTAAGGGATGAGTTTTCAATGTTGGACACTTTTTTGCCTTTTTATTTATTCTACTATGGCCCTAACCACATCCAAAATGAGACAGGCAGAACTCCGGATATTTTACAATAAATGTCTGAAAAAAGCAACTATGATTAGAATGCCTTATATAATTGAAATCTTTTTAGGATGTGGATGCCAGGAAGTAATTTTGAAAGTGGGTAAAGGCAGGGGGAAGTGGTGTTTCTTCTTTCTAGAAACCTACTGACAGTCAAACCATCACTGACCAAAAAGCAGAAGATGAAACTATTTCTTCAAATTTTATTTTATGTATCAGGGAACCCTATATGCACTTTTCTTCAACATAAAATGCAGAACATCTGTGACCAGTCATTACTCAGAAGCATGCTATCCCGCTCAGAAACATACTACTAACTACAGTATCAAAATTCAGTTACACATGAAAAAAGCATGTATGAACCTGCAAAGTTGCCTTAGCCTCTTTTAGGTCTGTGCTCTTACAGAGAGTTGACTTGAATTCTGAGACCTGAATCTCTGGAGGAGAAAAGGATTCGTAGCACAAGTGGCACATATAAGCTGATGCTAGGTTAGCAGCCCAACTATGCTCCACAGAGGAGGTGATTGAGAACACAGAAGAGATGAAACAGGTATTGAGGAATCTAGCAACATGTAGTTTTCTGTCATGGACAGATTCTATTCATATTTCCATGACCCAGTACAGGCTTTTGAAATCTTTAAGTCTGCTTGTAACTTGCTTGTCTTTGAGGTGGACACATTTCACCATGGAAGCCCAGTTCCTGCTAAAGTCTGCAGTGAAAAGAAATAACTGATAGGATACTAGCTGAGAACAGTGGCATGGAACAGCACCAGGTATTTCAGCCTGGAAATCCTAAACCCAGATGATAATTATCTGGATGTGTTGAGGAAAAGTACGTAGGAGCTCAATCGGGGAAATCCTGATATTTATTATATAGGAGGCCAGACTGAACAGTCTTTCCAGTCCCTTATGGCTTTAAAATCTATGGACTCAGGAGGATTGTCTCTTAATCTGTAATAGATTTATGATACAACTGTACATTGACTTTTCTTTTTCTCCACCTGAAAGTGAGTATCATTTCCTTATTCTATTTTACAAAGATAAAGAATAGAATAATTAATGACTGTATACTGCTCTAAAGATGAACAATGTGATCAGTAAAAGAGGGCATTATTAAAAGATATCTCAAAAATATACCTTATGTATAGTAAGATTTTGTTCTCATTCACAGCTGCTTAATGCAAGTGACTGAGGAGAGTAAAGTAGTAAGGAATGGCTTAAAGAGAAAACAAATGAGATGAAGACCACCTGCCAGATTTATCCCTGAATTTCCTGAGGCTTATCCATATAAGTAATACCAAAACATTTACATACAAATTCCTACTTTATTAAAAATACAATCTCATGGCTTTCTATAAAAAAGGATTGTTAAGCATAATGGTCCTTTCAGAGTTATTCCAGTAATCCTGGAACATAGTATTTTTCCAAAACTGCTTGGCATGTGATAAAATAGTTTAACAAGAAAGAAGTCCAAAGAAAAAAAAAATCACTGTGTCTGTCTGTAGTAAATGGTGTTCTCTTAAGGGCATTAAATAACCTAATGTTTGTTTTTAAACAGAAATTGACTGAAACATTCACTGGCCTGGCCACTGACCTAGTACAATGTTATACTACAACATAATTATTAATTCAGGTTTCACCATAAACTGTAAGCATTCCATAGACCATAATGAATGAAGAAGGCATGTATGTGAATACTTGTAAAGAATCTGAATATGTAAAGAAACACATGCAATTTTTTTTTCTACCAGCAACAATGTGCCAGGAAAAAAAAAAAAAAGGAAGAAGAAATCTAACCTTAAGCTGTTCCAGTTTAATCTCAGATGTAATTGTATCTTTTCGTGGATAGGAACTCATCAACTAGTATAAAAATTATCGCTGAAACAGACACAGCTATGCTAACTTCTACCAGCTAGAATTTCACGAACAGTTGAGTGCAACTGCTGCACTCCCTACGTGTAAGCTCTTTAGAGAGTAGAAATACAGGAAAGATGTCTTCCAGAACAAAGAGCTGGAAGTCCCCGGGACCAGCTGATCCACAGCTGAACAGAAAGAAACTTTTTTGCATTCTTTAGTCCTCACAGGAGCCACCATGTTAATAGATTGTCTGCCTCTGTATCACTGTAATCAAGAACAGAAAGCACAAAGTCAGAAACTGCAAAAATCACCATAAAAATTGAGAGGCAAACTCTGTGAGTCGAGGATGGTCATGTCAAAGGACCCTTCAGTTCACTCTGAACTTTCAAGAGTTTTACATGGGAAAACTTAGAAATCTGAACAGTCACTACTTCCATCTCCGGCAAACAGAAAGCTGTGATAAAACATCTGTCCTGGATTATAAATTCAGGTTCTTACTTTTTTAAGTAAACACACCATAAAGGTATATCACAAATTGTTCAAGCCCCACATTCAAGCAGGTTAGGTTTTTAGCCTTTACTACTATAAAGATTGTTTCAGAATATCTTCCCACTTATGGCCATAAAAATTAAATTTTCTTGTCTCACAGACAATGTGAAACAATTGTTCCCCACCAAAGATATCACTTAAGTCAATATTCTCTCAATGAAAATTCTACTACAAATATCATTACAGAGAATAGATCACAGTTCCATTATAAAGTTGACTTTAGGGGAAAAAAAAAGAAAAAAAAAGGGATTAAAAATGGGAAAGAGGAAGTATTTGTCTATAGGGACTTTATTGTACAGACACATAATATATTCAGGTAAGCTTATTAAAACTTCTACTGTTAGTACCACTGACATATATTCTAATGATTTTGTTGTAATGAAAGGCAGCATACTACAACTGGGCTGGAGTTGCAAACAAATGCAAAGTGCTTACAGCTAAAGATATGGTTTAAGTATTTCAGCACTAAAGGTAAACACAGATTGAAAGGACCTAACCAGTATAAGATTCTTTTAACAAAAAAGATTTCAAGAGGAAAAAAATACAGCAATAAACTACACAGACCTATTGCTGTAGTATGCTCAGAATCTAAGGTATGAAAATAAACATACTTAGGGGAGGAAGATTTTGTTACTAATTGGTAAAAATATTTTTTTTAAATAACCCTAAAGCAGAGCTCTTAAGTTTACTTCATAGATGTTATTTTTCAAATCTCTTTTCATCATTTATATTCTGATATTTTTTCCCCTTTTAACTCAGTGTTGTGATGGAATCAATACAAATCTGCTCTCAACATATCTGTCTCTGACCTGTGTTTGTTTTAAACTGTATCATTCATAATGGTGATCAATGAGTAATGCTATTCCTCTTTCTCCACACAAAGCACAGAGCTTAAAAAGTGCATATATTTTATGCCCAAGGTCAGGAGAAAATTAATGGATAAGAGCTAGATAAAATGGAGTTCAAGCTGAATGGGCTGAGTGCTCTCTACAGGGTACAGCCAAACCAGACAGTACAAAGCCCATTATACTCAAATGCTCTTGAAGCATTTCAGAAGTGAAATTGTTTCCACAGGCTAATGCATAAAAGTACAAAGCTTTAACTTTTCTGTTTCACAGATAGCCTACAGATATTGGGCAAGTGTTCCTATTCAGGATTTTATTTAGCATATTCCATTTATCAATCTTTACCTTAAGCCATAAACCCATTTGGTGTTTATGACTAAAGTTGTACAAGCTATGTCTATTTGTCATTAGTGAACTTTACTTCACAGACTTTCCTGTTCACTCTCTCATAATTTCGCTGTCAGATAACCAGTGCATAGCAGAGCTTTTAAAAAACAACCAACACACAAACTATGAAACAAAAAAAGTTTAAAAATGGAATTATTATCTAATTATGTAACTTCTAACTTACTATAAATATGTTTTGACAATTAAGAAATCATAATGCAAACATTTTCCCCCCACAAATAAAAAGTAAAACTAAATTTCATTTCTCCCAGAAGACAATATGAACTGAAGAATGAACGAGTGACAAAAATACAACTCTTGTACTATTCAGCACTTAGTTTCTTAATATTTTCCTTCTTTAATCTAGTGAGTCCTTTTAACAGAGTGCCTCCCTACGTCATTGCCCCAGTATGTGAAGATCAAGCTGCAAACAGGGTATGCAAACCTCCCGAATGAAGACTGTGGGAAGCTGCTGAATAGAAATGCATGATAGAGGATCTACAAAACATAATTTAGCTGTTGAAGAAATAAAGTAGTCGTGTCATATGAGTTTATTAGAAATGCTGTCCTGGGGTTATATCTGAACATGTTTCAGTGTTTGTGTCCTTCTTATAATTTAAGGTTAAGAGAAAACAAAACAAGAGCAACTGAGCATTGACTTCAGTGAAAATATGTCAACTGACCACATCATCTTTTTTATCTCTTAATAATTTAAATTATTAATTCTACCAAAAGATCAAGGTAAAAATCCAGCATTGAGTACCAAATTACATAACAGATATGTCTGGAAAGAAGTCGAAACATAATGCAGCATGAATTTCTCACAGCCTCTATCAATAATCCTGCTGCCACTGGTACTCTGCTGAAAAAAAACCTCAGCTTCTGGTCCAAAGACAGGGCCAGGAGGTCCTAAGTTAGCTATGTAGCTGTATGCCTTGTTACTCATTTTCAGAAAACAACGTACTGTTATGTGCTGCAATAAAACTAGGGGGAAAAAAAACTCAAACCAAAAGCCCTGGAAAAGAATGGTTAAGGTAGCTTATTAAAAAAAAAAAACACCACCCTACCCATCAAAAAAAAAAAAAAAAACAAACCCAAAACCCCAACAAAATAACCAAACCCTCCCCACCAAAGAATCCCAAAAGAATATGCAGAAAAGTTAATCTGAGGTATACAGGAAGCAAAATTTGAACCAAAGCACTCAGTGTCAGAATTACAAGAGCAAAATTACCCAAGCAAATTCTGTAAGTCTGGAGCGATCACACTATGACACATGCACGTCAAAACCTCAGTGTTATGGCACTTCAGCCAAATATTTCACCAGGAAATTATTCCAAAACATTCACATGAATGCATAAATGCTTCCGAATGCCTTCATCACTGTTGTATCTGACTGCCTGCATCCCATGTGCAAATAGCCCAGGATATCCAAATGTCATTGCTGTATCTAGGCAGGGATGGTTTTGTTCTGCTAAAGTGCAGGTTTAACAGATTGACACATATTCACAAACACTTTCTTGATTTTTATTTTATGACCAAATTAATTTCCATGCCATTTTTTTTGTTTGACTCTCGTCTGTGTTTTGACTACTTAATAAGGCAAATTGAGTAACCACAAAAAAAAAAAAAAGAACCAAATTCCCCCAAAAGCCAAAAAAACCAAGCCCAAACAAAGCCAGTTTATCATTTACCTTTTCCTTAACATTGAAATTCATGATTATTCCTGAATTTCTTTAAATTCAGAATCTGATGGTCAAAATAGATACACACATTTCTCTCTGATGTAAATTTGTCTCACAGTGTATGCAAATAATCTGTTCTGCTGTTTTTCAAGCAAAATATTTTCAGAAGGCCTCTCAGTAATGTAAACAAATCGGATTGAGATTAGCTCCTAGACTATAATCAGCTGTGCCTTCTTTATGTTAGAAGGCTATTATTTTGCTGCACTTTATTTATGTCAAGAACGTAACGGTTATTGTTTATTACTGTGATTAAATCCAAATGAGGAAAACCCAAATACTGCATTAGTTGACTCAGGTGTTTACATTACTCAAAATTATTTTAATCATTGTAATTTTGTAATCTCTAAGAATGAAATCTTTCTGGTAAACTGTAGTAACAGTGTTAAGGTGCTCTTAACAACGTTGCAATATCATGCTGCACTGTTTGTTGCATAATGATGACCTTCTGAGATTTAAAAAAAGAAGAGGCTTAAGGCAACATGTTAGGACAAATTTAACTTTCCTAGAATAAGAAGCTTTCTCCAAAACCTACATATTTCACTCACCAAGACTGAACTCCAGTAAATCTATTCCAGGCTCATTTTTTATGTGTCAATTCACTTTCACCAGAAAGGCATGCAATCTCTTTGGCAGAGTATAAAGCAGTTATAAGCAACCATTTCTAGGATACAAAAATAACCCAAAGAGCTCATACAAGACATCAGAAATAACAGGAACTCCACTCTGGTTCAAGCAAGAAAGGCAAGCAGCTCTGGAGGAACTCTGACTATAATCTTCAGTGCTGCTCCTTCTGCAGTCAACTCATGATGAAATGTTTTCAAAATGCTTTTTGAAAGCTATAATTTAGGATGACAGAATTTAAATGCACCCAAAGCAAGTCAATACATCCTAATTTCACAAGAGAATGTCATTAACAAGAACCATATAATTCTTGACATTTTTTATTATTATTTTTTAGATAATGAGCATTATATTCTATTTTTCTTTTGTTGGTTTATTTCCCTGTAAGAAAAGGTATTGTCCTTGGCAGGGAACTTTGTAATTAAACTATTACTGTAAAGGCCCATGGCAACGTTTTCATTAGATTCTTCTCTCTTCTTGTTTTCTCTTTTAACAAAACTAGTCATCTTTTCCACTGCAGGCTTTGATTGACTGCACCCCCCAACAGCTGTTAAAGCCAATTAATTCCACAGATCTTCCTGCACCAATTTAACTTCAGTAGTTCTCTGCTGTGCTAGATGTAAATGAGAGAGGCAAGTTGGAAGTGGAACGATTGTGTGTGCAGTCTCTCAGATGCAAAAAGTGACTTATTCCAAACAAATAAATTTGTTCACATTTTAGCAACATGAGAAATCAAGATTTATGTCTCTTCTCTGAACTGACCAATCATGATTAAAGTAAAAATAAGATGCCAAATGAGCTCATAATATATCTAAGCTCTTTTCAATTATTCATGAACATCTTAACTACTTTAGTTTCAGGTGGCAAACAGCACAGAGAGATCTCTGAATTTGATTCAAACATTTCAGCCCTGTATATTAGGCACTTTTCAAGTATGCAACAGAGGAGACACAATTCCCCCGGATCTAGCGTACACTCATGACCTATGGTTTGTTCATCAAAAGGCTATTATAATGACCCTTAATATATCAAACTCTTTCATGTAGGAAGATCCACCCACAGACACATTGATTTCTACTTTCAAAACCCATACACCAATTTTGGAATACCCTGGATTATGTTTTCCCCATGTAGAGAAGACGGTAAGAGAAGTAACAGCAGAAAAGTAGAAACATTTCATCTAGACTGACCAGCTTTCTTCCAGAGATGATACAGGAGGTCTCTGTAGTAGATGTGTAACAAATTGAGAAAATAACTATGTTGGTACAGAAAACAGAGAAACTGCACAGTTATTGTGCAATTGACTGCCTTGGCCACCCTGCTAGAAGTTAACTACTCATAATAAACAGCTGGGATAATAAATATTATCAACACCCTACTCCAACACAACTACCTTTCTCCTCTGCACTGCAGTGACAGATTAGGGTAAAGACAGACAGACTAGTCATCACCTTTTACCCCTTCCTTAGTGATTTCATTTTTGCAGATCTGTTCTTACTATTACATCTGACCTGAGCTGTTGAAACCCGGTATTGTCCTCACGGAGGGTGGTGTGTGGTGTGTGGTGGGGTAGGACTACAAGTGGTTGATCATTAATCCTAAAACTGCTTCGCTGCAGTAAATGGGAATACACAGTCAACCATGGCCTTATCACAGAAAAAATGAAATACTCATGCCAATTTAAAGAAATATGAAATAATTGCTATTGTATAAATTCTATCAATAGATTATTAATTATAAAATCTGAATTTGTCTAATACCGAATGCACTAATACAGACATAAAACTATTCCTAAAATTTTATACTGTGCATTTATTTCTGAGCTGTTTCCTAAGATAATCCTGTTTTCTTGATCTAAGAAACCACAATAACAGCCAAACAACAATTCAGTTAGTTAAAGGAGGCATTATTTCCTTAACAGTGTGCACAAACAACAAAGTCCAAGAGCGATATAAGTCACATTCCCATTATTAGGTGGTAACACTTCAAGACCAGCCGCCCCTTTCACTTGTGTGAAAGCTTTCAGAATTCTGTGAATCCATGAAAATTAATTTTTAATTTCAGAAAAAAAAGTTTTCTGCCTTTTGAAGACACAAAGAAAAAAATCAGTCATTACTTCAATGTAATTTATATCTTATAAAGTAATGAAAACATAAATCCTACCCAATTTTTGTTCCTTTAATTTTTTTTTCTTTAAATTCACTATTTTCAAAAAGAGCTCAAATTTTTTTGAGACTGAATTCAGACTGTCAGCACTGATTCTGCTTTTTAGGGAAAATCAAGGTCTAAAATGTTTTTAAGTCAAAAGAACCTAACATTTTCATTAAAAAAAACTTAAGGTTCATAAAATGACAGACAATAAGAGGTCTGATGTAGACACAAAGATTTATCACTGAAAAAAAATAAAATAAAAAGATTTATTTCAGGTGGATCAGGAAGACTGGTCCCAGTCTTTTAATCTTTTTAATCCTCTAATTTACTATTTGGTAGCCTACTGTCTTTTCATTTATCTGTAGAGTCACATGAGCCATTTTTCAGCATCTACTGCTGAATATCAACTTCTAATAAAGCAGATTCTTTATTCAATTATGAGTAACTGGGAAAATCTCCTGAACTGATACTATTTCTCTGTGTGTTTTTTAACATTATTTATTAACATATTTGATTAAAAAAAAAAAAAAACCCAAACCCAATGTATAAATCAAAAAAAGCAGCTTGGAAGAAGGTACAGGCAAGACATGCCCAAGACAGATGGTATAGTAAAGGAGGCAATGTTTATAGCAATTTTTACAGAGGACTCAGTTCATAGTTTACATATACACTACAGCAAGCCATATACAGTTCCAAAACCTGCCTGTGGTTACAATTCTGTAAAAATTATACTACTTTTCAAAAAATCAGTCCAAAATCATAGTCTGTTCAACATGAATCCTAGCCATGCTTGGATTATACTATGTATTTCCTTCTTAAACAAGATCTACATTTAAAATTAACCACACACTTGGAGGTGGATTCTTGGTCTCAGCATTCAAGTGGTATGCTTCTGTTAACTTGGAAGAACTTACTCCCAGTTTACCATTCAAACTCCAACACAAAAGAAAGTTTTATACTGTAAGGATAATTTTCGAGACACGCACTGACTCATCTAAGTCCTGTTGTAGGCCAGCTGTGGAAAACAGCCAAACCCCCACCCAGATGCTTGCTTCCTCACACCCTTTCCCCAGTACTGGGCACACAGCAAGAATACAGGCTGAAAGTCTGGGTGAAGCTAAAAGCAGGGACATTTCTTATTAATTACATTGTTGGACAAAACAGTCCCAAGAAAACAATATGATTACAGGACTGCATAGTGAGAAACATACTCAAAAATTAAAACACTACTTCGCCTCCTGTCCACAGAGGTGGCAGTGTGGATGTCTGGTCTGCCACAGAGCACCTCCTCCTACTCTACCCTTACTATTCCCCATGATATTTTTCCCTCCTCCTCTGCCTGCCTGGTATTTTCATCCTTTTTAAAATGTGTTTTCACAATAGGCACAACCAGCTTCACTGACAGGCTCAGCTGTGTCCTGCAATGGCTCCTGCTTCAAAGCCGGCTGGGACCAGCTGTGTCTGGCGCTGGTCCCATCTGTGGCTGCCCCACATCCGAAACCTTACCAGCTACACACACAAACTATACAGCAATTTCACTTCCGATATAACAAGTCTAACCTGAACGATAAGATCTAAATTTCAGCAAATTTTGTGACAGAGGTTAAAAATGGTGAAAGAGAGTTTTATTTTATCAGCATTTTTGCCACAGCTTGTGATATGGTTTTCAGTTTGTTGCAGGTGATCATCAGATATATCAGCATTTGGGCCTTCTTTCAAATAACTTTAATTTAGAAGCACATGGCCAGCAGTTACATCCTGATAATGTAGATTTTCATGCATTTTAAACAAGAGACATATTTTGCAGCTTTGTAATTCAAACTATGTGAAATAAATATTCTAGTATGCAAGCCATCACATCTATGCACTGTCTCAAATTTGTATTCTCAAAAAATAGGAGTTGTGCGCACACCAAAATTATATTTCTCCATGGCCCTGTTAATAAATAGTATTTAATTTAAAATATCAAAAATGTTTGTAAAGAACACAGATTATGTATAATTTAAGGCTCTTTCAATTTAATCCAAAGACTGCACTGGGGAATGAAAACAAAGCAAGCAAACAAAAAGTCCCCCCCAAAAAAGAAACATTGAAAATAGATGATGGATTTTTGTTTTTATTAATGCACACCAGCATAGACAAAAGAAAAAAAAATATATATTGTATTTTATGTTATTTAGAAAACTAGTAATATTTTAAATGAAAGACACTGGCTGGATTACCACCATTTAAAAATAAGCAAGTAAGCTGGCAACATAGTATGTAACATTCAGTTATGCTTCATCAATTTGATTAAAAGTAATTTTAAAATGAAATGTACAAAATCTCAAGGCAGCATAAAAGCTTAATTTTAGAAAGTTTCTAGAGATAAAGCATACGTCAAATGCACTCACTTTAAAATCTGGCATGAAAGAGATGCAATAATAAGAAATGAAAATTTTTGGTTTAACACGTGCATGTGGTTCTCCCTTTAAATGAGTAATCCCATCCCTGTTCATCTGAGATACATGTGCCCATGCTCAGACAAATGAGCAAAGGATCAAACATGTGAGGCATTTTGTTGAAAAAGGCTCTAATTGTAAGAATCAGGGCATTCAACATGGCGAGAAAAATGTGAGCAAATTAAACTTTGCTCTGTGTAACATCTGAAACAGAGCTTTTGCAAAGCTCTTGAAAGGAGATACCTACGACCACAACCCACATGTAGCTCCAAATGAGTCTGGTGAGCATGGGGCACATCCAGTCTATCATCTCTTCTGCTGACAGTCTCTGTGCATGGAACAACAGTGTCAGTGCACTGTCCTCTCCTGACCAGTCACCTGCCCAGTTTGAGGCTGAGATCAAGAAGTGCTCACATGAGCATTTGCTTCACTATGTGTATGGCATGTCTTTTACTGTAACACACTCACGTGCTACCCCTGCTTGACGATAAACAACCACTGTATTACTCTTCTCGGGAATGGCTCTAGTGAGGAAAGAAAAGATGCTAACTCTGCCTACAGCCACTGCATGTTTCTGTAGCACACCATTCCTTGTTTAGTTTGCCACAACTGGACACATATCCAATAAAGGACTCTGTCTCTCTCATGGTCCTTGAGAAGTGGACCATTACACTGGTATTACATTGCATGCTAAAAGAGGATCATTAAACAGAGTGCCTTCTTGGCAGAGTGAAAAAATAATATCTAACATGGTTTTGTGACAGGTGACTTTAGGTATACGAATAGAATAAAAGTGATGCCTGTAAATAAAGACATTTCCAGTAGTCTGGAAATAGTCAGTATACAAAAATTCCTAAAATTCACACAAAATTCACTTAGAAGCAGATTAAAATTGAAAGAAGTGCAATCGTATAGCCCAGTGATATTGATATGGTACTGCTAGTAACAGGCTTCAAATTGGGTTTGCAAAGCCTCACCACTGAGGCCTGAATGTGTTTGCAGCAGCTTTTTTTTTTTTCACTTGGTTTAGCGATGACAGCAATTCTTCTTCTGACAGGTGGCTATCACTAATTTGGTTTACTTTTGTTTACCTTTGAATGTTACAGCTGTAGCTTTTATACAGTCATAATGAGAGGTTATTTTGTGCAGAATGAGGGATTTATGACTCTAATGTAATGGCATACATTACACAGAGAAATGCAGGGTTGGTATGACAGCAGAGGCTTTGAGAAGTAGAGCTGTGGTTCAGAGGAGCACATAAGGCATTCCAGACACAAGTGTTACAGTGCTCAGTGTCGTGGTTTAACCTGGCAAGCCGCTAAACGCCACTCAGCCACTCACTCACTCTCCGCAACCACAATGAGATGCAAAAAAGAATTT
>VXBZ01004382.1:134047-155519 GCA_013399135.1 Heliornis fulica | reverse complement strand
GCACCTGGCTTAAACTTCTTGCCATAAATCAAGTTCCAAATGACAGTAACTTTTTGCAAAAAAAATAAAAAAAAAAAAAATCCCTGGCAACTTTTCAGCCTCTCAATTCGCTTTCTTGAAAGTCATTTTGCTGCAGGTATAATGAAGAGGATTCCCCAGATAGTCTTCTCCCTTATCTGTACAGCCAAAAACCAAATAAATCTCTGTGTGAACATTAAGATAGAGGTTGTCTATACAGATTTGATTATCTTAGGAGGTGGGCTGATAATGCCATTTAAGATAAGATGATATATTTTATTAAAATAAATTACAGGCGTAGTGAAAACGTGGCAGTGCAACAGCTGGAATAACAGAATATGTAGGAGCTAAGATGAGCTTTTGAGCTTGCTTCTAAGCTAGAAGCACAGAATTTCAAATTATTAAATAGAAAATGTACTGTATAACTGCCATTCATAGGAGTGACCATAAAAAAATTGATATCTTTACAAAGATATTCACAGTAATGAAGAACAGCTCCTAGCCAAGTTACATGGGATACTAAAATGTGGCTGTACTGTTAGAGGGCAAATTTATTTTTGAAAGGCAAGGAACAGAAACGAGCACAGAAAGAACAAAACTATTTCATATTCACATAAAAAATGTTACATTGTTTGAAAATCCAGGGAATTGTGAAGCTAATATGTTTAGCATTCTTTGTTAAATTATCCTTTGAAATTAATATGGTAAGAGAACAAGAATGGATAACAGGATAGGATAGGATAGGATAGGATAGGATAGGATAGGATAGGATAGGATAGGATAGGATAGGATAGGATAGGACAGAAAGGAGTAGGGATGGGATAGGGATAGGGATAGGGATAGGGATAGGGATAGGGATAGGGATAGGGATAGGGATAGGGATACGGGTAGGGATACGGATACGGATACGGATACAAAAGTTGGAAGCAACCTACAATGATCCAACTCCTTGACTACTCTTGGGCTGACCAGAAGTTTAAAGCATGTTAAAAAGGGCATTGTTCAAATGCCTCTCAAATGGGGAATCAAACACCCTCTAGGAAGCTTGATCCAGTTTTTGATCACCCTATCAGTAAAGAAATGTTTCCTAGTGTCCAATGTAAAGCTCCCCTGGCACAGCTTTGAACCATTCCCACAGCTCCTAGCACAGGATCCCAGGAAGAAAAGCTCTGAAACTCTCTCTCCACATAGCCTCCTCAAGAATGTGCAGAGAGCAAAGGTGTCAACCCTCAGACACTTTCTCCAAACTAGACAAACCCTAAGTCCTTAGCCATTCCTCACAGCACGTGCCCTCCAGCCCTCTCACCAGCTTTGTTTCCATCCTCTGGATGCATTCAAGGATGTTCATGTCCTTCAGTGGTGGGGCCCAGCACTGCACACAGTACTCTGGGTGAGGCAACACCAGAACTGAATACAGAGAGATAATCATCCCCTCTTTTGACCATCTGTTTGTGCTCTGTTTGATGCACCCCAGGGTGTGCCTTGTCCAGGGCTGGCTCATGTTGAGCTGCTGCCAACCAGCACCCACAGATTCCTTTCTGCAGGACTGCTCTCCAGACACTCCTCTTCCAGTTTAGACTTGTGTCCAGAGTTACTCCATCCTAAATATAAAGTCCGTTATTTGGACCTGTTAGATGCCCCTGCAAGGCATGTTGTATCTCAAGTGTCAACAGCACCTCCCAGACTGGCAACATCAGCAAACTTGCTAATGGTGCATTCACCTCCTGCATCCAGATTGTTGATAAAATTATAAAACAGGCCTGGCTCTAGAATTGAGCCCTGAGGAACACGACTGGTGATGGATCACCAGTCAGATGTAGCCCCATTCACTACAGACTTTTGAGTCCTGCCCATCAGCCAGTTCTCTATCTAGTGTTCTGTGAACCTGCTCATCCCAAAACTGGACATCTAGAAAAAACTGCATTCACCAATTTTTCTTCATCTACTGGGCAGGTGACTTTGTCATAGCAGGACATTAAATAAGCTAATCAGGACTGTCCCTTTTGGAGTACATATTGACTGTACCTGTTGATTGCACTACTCTTTAAATGTCTTTCAGCAGTACCCGGAATGATCTCTCTCACATTTTCCCAGACACTAAGTTTAGACTAACAGGTCTGTTGTTCCCTGGGTCTTCCTTCACATCCTTCTTATAAAGTGAGTAACACTGGCTAGCTTCCCATCAGTAGGGACATCCCCGCACTCCCCAAACCTTTGGCAGATGATTGAGATAGCTCCTGCTGCTTTTAACAGTAATAACAATAATTAAAATGGTAGCAGTAATTCAGATGCTGTTAAGGCAATATCCTCTAAAATATGCAATATATGCTATAAATGACCACAGTGTCATAAACAAAGATTGGAAGGCACTCACGATCTTCGTGAAACACCTGGCTCTGTGATGGAAAAGCTTATTGAAATGCTTCCACTTTAAAAATTATCTCATTATTATGATTTGTTGTTATCATGTTAAGCATTCGCCAACACTGTATGTCACAGGATGCAGTCAATATAAACAAAAGGGTAAAAAGCTACTTTCACTATCTAATGTTTTACATCACATTAGATTCTTTGCAGTAGTTTTACAGTAAATCACTTTAAAGAATTCATTTAAAGCACAATTTATCCATTTGCAAGTGAGGATGAAGAAATTCCATTTGATGCTGAACTAGGGAGTGATAACTTTATTAATACACCTTTGCCCAAGATAAATGAAACAGCAGTAATCCAGCTGCAGAACTTCAAGTCAGTTTACAGCAAATATTGAAATACATGAAGTGATATATATCGTAACAGGATTTTATAACTTGCCTAAGGCTTACAGTACTCATAAAAGTTTCTCCCTCCCCACAGAGCCACTTAAATCACAGTTCTTTCAACCTCCTACCACAAAAATGCAATGAAACCTCCTTTGCTTTGTTGAATCAATTAAAAGTCATTGCCTCAGAAGTGGTTTATTACACGTGATAATAAAAATATTTTTATTTAACTAGATCCATTGAATTTCAGTTTCCTTTTACTGTTTGTATTTTTGCCAAAATATTTGAAATACCTTTGTATGTGGGTTTTTTTTAAGTTTTTTACTTCCTATGTCAATTTTTGAAAACTTTACAATCACAGTAATAAATACTATTTTTGATCTATTGCCAAGCTAGGCAAGCTGAAGTATTACATAAGCTTTCCTTAATTTCTAAATTACTTTTTCAGATATATGTGAAAAACCATTATTACTGGGCTTTCTCTGTATTTGAAGATTAGCACTTATTACATTAAAAGGGATTTAATTTTACTGTCACTCCAGTACACTAGTGTCAAACATGTCCTACATTTCAGGAAATATTTCTGTCATCCTAATGGTGCATTTGATGAGACATGTGCGTTCACAGAAACCACCAGCCTGGAAAACTGAAGACAGACTTACTACACGAATGTCTTTTTCTAACAATTGCCTTGGTTTCATTATGCTATATTAGGCATCTTATATGAATATCTGCTGTGATAACAATTAAATTTAAACTATTAAGATGCTAAGACCACTGCTTTCCTTATAGATATGCCGAAGTAATCAGGGGTTGAACAACTAATCATCATATCATCTCCTCAAGCAGACAATCTCCAGAAATACATTTAATTTTATTTTTTTATCAATAGTTAATAGACAATAAAAAATTCCTCAGAATTCTGCTGTCAATTTTACTCTTATGTAGCATTGTAATGACAATTACATTTCTAATTAATATCATGAGAGGTTTTTTGGTTTTGTTTTCTTTTTTAAGTGAGTGAACATTGGTATAGATAAATTGCATGCAGATTTGAGGATTAAAACATCACTGATTAAAACAACTGGAAACATAGCAATTGATTAATTGCATTGGTTTTGATTAAAGCAGTGGCTTCAATTGAGATAGTGGTTTTGGGTCACTAAACAAAGAAATCTTGCATAATCTTAAACCCTAATATGAGCCAGTAAAACTCGTCACCAGGCAAAGGACCTTAAAAGCATGCATAACCACTAATCCTAGGAAAAGTGATTGCATTCTAGAAACTCATACTGCAAGAACAACTATTTAGTACTTAATTTCTGTATTAATTAAAACAGATGAATATCCTGCCATTCTGCAAATAGATAAAAAAATAAGACAGGGTATATCTGAATGACAGTTTTATTTAAATATAATTACCTTAAAACAAGCAGAAAATTGGAAAAGTTTGATTTATTTTTTTTTAATGTATTTTACACAAACATATAGGACTAAAAAAATATCAAAATTGTAGCAAAGTGGAAAAAACCTTATCAGTATTCAGAAGAGCTAGCAGTTACATATGTATTTAATACTCTGCCTTTTCTTGTAAAGATCATTCATAACATGGTTATCAGTGTGCTGCTTATATCTGGGTCAGTCTTCCAGGAATTAGATTAAAATGGTAACCTATTGTATATAGCAAATCATAGCTCTTTAGAGCTAGGGAATTTTGTGCTCATTCCCTGCTTACATCACCTGGTAACAGACAGTCTGGCAGAAGCAATTCCTCCTCCCCACTGTAATTCCTTTGTCATTGTTCTGATTGTCACTTCTTTCTGACAGATTTCTGATGATTTGGGGATGACAGTCTATCATCATGGCTATCAACGAGTGGGAAAACAAACGAATAAACCAAAAAGAAACTAAACAACACAATACAACACAACCGAACACACACACACGTGGCACAAAATTATCTGTTCAGGATGGCTTAGTCTGCTTTCCAAGCGGCCAGCATGTACTCACTTTTGCTACCAAAAATGCCTCTAACACTATATGCAGTCATCAGATATGAGACTGGGAATACCCCAATGAGGGTCATGCTAAAATTAGTCATTGAACTGTTGTCTGGAAGTATTTAACAAGTGTACATTCTTAGCCAAAACTATCTACTGAAGAATTCTTTGAAGTTAAATAGAACTGCTCTGCTTCGGTCTGGTATTATTTCAATTCCTCTTCTCAGATCTCAACAACTGTCAAGCATCTATCAAGGAACTAGCACCCACAAGTTTCTTTTCTTTCACATACTTACAATAAGAACATATGATATATCCCAATATGATGTAGCCCAGACAGCTTACTGATTTCAAGTCAATGTTTATCTCTTAGGACCATCCATACTGTTCTACAAACATCAGGAACAAGTAATTTTCTATTACTGTTAAAATTTTAAAAACTAGAATTGATGCTACCCACATGTACAAATATGTGAAACTGAACTGGAACATTTTATAGCATGGTATGTAAAACAGAAACTCGGCTGGATGAAATTCAATAACATGAAATTCAGTGAGCAATAGAAGGAAGAAAAATAATCCTTTGTATAGACATAAGAGTAGCTGGTATTACTATTTGGCAGCAGGAAATATTTCTCCATTTATGCTCATTGAGCAAATATAGCTGAATGAACAGTCATGTTAAAAGAATATGTAGGACACTAGAGCTGAAAGAAACTTGATGAGTAAAAACTGATAAAAAAAAATTTGTAGGGAATAAAATTAAATGTCTCAAAACAATCTAATGAGTATTGATACCTTCTTAATACATCTTATAAGGTCTTGTAAGTTGCCAGCCTACTGTACTTTTCCAAAGTAGTGAATCTCTGAAATTCCTGACTGCGGGAATTCACACCAACAATCCAGAAACTTGGAATTGCTCTTTAAATCATTGTTTATTTGGGTTTTTTTTGCATTGACTGATCCACTTTTTGGAAGAATCTTTCCAATACACATACAAATTTATAGTTAACATAGCAATTTCTTAAAAAGGCATGCGAGAAAGGGGGAAATCTGTATATTGAAAACTGATTGGAAGTTTGACCAAAGTATTTGCTGATTCAGGAAATAAATGTATCTGATGACTTTTGCATTTAGAGACCTGAGTGGAATTAAAAAAGATAATTCTATAACTGCCTGTAAGGGTTTTTTAATGCTCAAGCTGTATTGGTTACCTCTACTTTTGTTTCACTGTTTCACAAAATCCTTTTGTGTGACTGTCAAACAGCTGTGTTTTGTTCCTTAATCTTCCTTGCACAGCTCCCCAGGAGAGACTTTACAACATAAACTGCAAAGTACCATTTTCACAGCAGGAACAACAGTGTTCCTCTTCAGAAAGAGGCATAATAAAAATAAGACTGGAAGAAACATGCTAATTCTGCTCACAAGGTGCTACATATAGCATCATCGCTGAAAGTACAGGAAACTTGGCTAATAGATATTCTTTCAGTTCTACAAGAGTCTTCTCATGAAATAAATGTTTGAGATAAATGTCTTTCCAGTGTATGATGTTCTTGAACAGGTAATTTCTTGCTTTCCTTGTTTTTATCCATTCCACTTTCAACAGCCTGTCCTAATAGCAGCCCCCTGGCAACTATCCCTATGATAGTTGCCAGGGGGTGGTGGGTTAATGGTTGGACCGGATGATCTTAGGGGTCATTTCCAGCCTTAAATTCTATGATTATGACTATACAGCAAACAGTTAAGTCAGGTAAAAACGGGTATACGCCGTTTATACAGCTCTAGCTGGAACACAGCAAATTTGTCCTACTGTGCAGCTAATACCCAGAATACGCACAGTCCTTCCTCCCATTCATCTAGAAATGAGAGACATCCCACAACACATTTTCCAACACTATAACCGTGCCACTCCATTTCTCTAATTTCCATGCCCTCAAAGATAGCTGTCCCAGATGACAGATTACTTCAAAATACTTCCTTCTCATTTCAGTACTACTGGGTACATTGAAAAAAAAAAAACAGAAATGAGCTTCTATTATCACTGAATCTATTGCTGGCAGCAGAAACAAGAAGTGTAGCACCTTGGCTTCATCATCTTTGCTTTTTGGAGATTTGTTTCTTTTTTTTTAAACAGTGTGGAAACATTCTGTGCTTCTGAGTCTAATAAAAATCATCTCTTTCAATTATCTCAATCTCTGTGTGTATCAATGGACAGGGAAACTCTTCAGTAAATATTTCACTTTTTATTTCATGCAGCAATGACTGTTTGACATTAAATCAATCAGTTTCTAAAAAGCATAAAAAGGAGTAACTGCTCTAGGCACTTCCCATAGAAATTTTACTTTAATTCTCCCATGCTTATACAGTGCCCTTGCTACAAAGATGCTATTGTCAATATTTTTATAATGCATAGTATGATCAACAATAATGAAGAAAATTGTGGGCTGAGAAAACAAACTGCTTTCTGTTTAAGTGCCCTGTGCAGTCTCTCCCTTTATGTCCCAGACAGCAAAGATGACAAAGCAAACTGCAATGACAGTAAAATGTACTTTGGTATTTTTCACTACTGAACCTACTCTATGCTTGCTTAAAACCTCCATTCTTCTGTTCTGCAATCACACAAATTCTCAGGAGACAGCTGAAGCTAAGTTTCTTAAGGTCCTTATAGCCTTGGCAGAACTTCATCACAGAATAACAATAAAATAAAAGAAAAAAAAAAAAATAAGAGAAGAGTTCCTTAAAATTAATGGCATGGCATGCCTAATGATTTCTGTATCAGAGGGAGGCAACTCATTTTCTACTTCTTGAAGAATTTATGTATTTGCACATGACACTTGCCAGAATCCTTGCTCTATGATCATTAAAAACATTTGGTATCCACCATTTGCAGGACCGAAAAACAGGTAGCTTTAAAAAAAGGAATGAATGGACAATAAAAGGAAAGCCATTTCATTTCTGACATCTGCAGAGTATGAGACGATACTACACTGTTTTTCATTGCTTATTAAACATGATAATTTGGAATTAAAGAATCAAAGCACTGTTCCCCTCATGATTCTCAGCATAAATTTTCAAAACAAAAGAGCCCCAAATAAATAAGGTGGATTCTTATCTGGAAGAAGACTTCCACATTTCTCCTTGCAAGCCTGGTTTGCCTTCAAATTCAACATTTTCATGTGGGTGAATCTGTGCTGGAAAGCAGCCACCTCCTTTATATACAGGAAATCAAAAGTATTTTCTGTATCTTGGAGACATTCACTCTTGTTCCAGAGCATCACAGTATTCAGCCTTGCAATAAGAAGTCTAGCCTGGAACACTTCCTGACTTACTTTTCCATATAATTCCCTGTTACTCTTCATGGCCCTTGATTTCTTTGGTGTTACCCCTTTATCTAAGTCTACAGTCCCAGTTTCATATTAAATCCATTAACATATTCCTCGGGCCCAAGCGTATTCCTGCAGTTCCAAGAGCCAGTAAACAGACAACTAACAACAGACTAACTTCCATATTCCTTTTTTTTTTTATTAGACAATGATTTTAAATTAAAATTTAAATTCATTTTAATTTAAACTTTGTAATGAATAACATACATTTCTTGTTCATCAGGCATTTTCATATGCATATAATTATACATTGTTTTTAAAATGGGAACTGATGCTAGTAGCATTGAGCTACTTGAGCAAGAAATAGGCAGCAGAGCCACATATGCCTTACATGAAACTCATTAAATAATCAATATGACAAGCAGAGAAACAGATTAGACTATATAGTCAGTTAGTTTTGACACTCAGACTACATTTCTGCCTTTTTTGGTTGCTATGGCTCTTGAGAGAAAGCTGAGGGGTGTTGTTTCTTCTCTACAAACCCCAAAATTAGAACTTTTGTTGGTTTAGAGCAGTAGCCTTCAAAACACATACATGAGCATTTTAAAACCAGAAAGTCTTGTAACTACACTTCAAGAACCTCTGAAAATAAGGAACACTTTTGCTACTGGAGATTTGACATTACTTTTTGCTTCCTACCTCTCTTTCCACATCTTCCTTGAATTTATAAAGCTTTTAATGCAATATGAAAATGTTATTTCACGTTCATTTTCAACAACATGGAAGCTGTGCACAAAATGTGTTTCTATGAGTTAATCAAGGGAAGAAATTATCTTAGGGAGTTAAGAACAGTATCATGGTGCTGTTCAAACATGAAACAAACTATCAGTCATCCCATTTTCATTGGCTAGGCTGGTGAGAATTGTTAACAGATAACAGAAGGAGCAATCATGGCATTACATATAAGATCTTTAAATATTATTTAAATATATTTGTTACAGAATAACATGTCGATAGTTGATTCTAACAGCAACAATACCAGAACTGTCTATACTGTTTAAATAGCTAACAAAAGTATAATTTTTTTTAAATCCAAACAAAGAAAAATAAGAGAACATAAACCTTCCTGTTATCCTAGATTTATTGGAAAAAAAAATCAAAGAAACAGAACTTATTTAAATCATATATCTAAATTTTCTTCTAAATTCTGTAAACTTTAACTAATTTTCAAATCCTATAAACAGGCCCCTAGCAGTTAATGCTACAAATCAAGTAATTCCATGCAATATCACAATACAAGACAGTAATCTTCAGTAAAAGCAACCCTGCAAACTGAAGAATGTGATTTTTCCCTCATGAAGGTTCTCCAAATCTAGTTTCCATTCATCTGCAGGTGGCAAAATGGAACATTCAGATCATGTGACTATTAGCATTTAGTCTGAGCACTATTTGGACAGTACACTTAGTACATTTATACACTAACCCTTGATGGACTGTTGAAAAAAACCTTATTTTCTCTTTTACTGTTAAAAACTCCTGGCCAGGTAAGTATAAAATGTTAGGTAAAATGTGTATGTGAAATGGACAAAGCCCTCCATGACACAACTAACCTCTCCACTTTACTGTTTGTCGTATCTTAAGGGAAAGTTGTTTACCATCATCAAAAAAAAAAAATTTATGCAACTTTTCAAGGTCATTGTTAACTGGGAAAATTAACCCACTACCCATAGCAGCAATAAGATGTAAATCAAATGCATTCACAAAGCATTGGCTTTTGATCAATAATTGATGTAATAGCTTATTTGGCACAGTACTCCTCTTTCACGTATTTCTTACCTATTTTTCTTCACCCTAATCAGTCATAACCTGACTACTAACATTACCATTTTATGTCCAAAAATCAGTAACACAATATTCAAGTATTATGTGAAAAAGTTTAGGTTTTCGGTTTGTTCATTTTTTAACAGCATCAAGACCATAATAACACCCATTTGATAAGAATTGTGCTTAACTCTCCTGGAGAGAAACCTCTCTTTTAAAAAAGCATAGCACTCTCAGCCCTATGAAGTAAATTAGTTACATTTAGAAAGACCTTACCTCGTAATACAGTGAGTCTTGTGGACACGCTTATTTCGCCAACACTATTGGAAGCAACACATTCATAAATGGCTTCATCTCGTGGTGTTCGCAGTGGTTGTATTCTGAGAACTGATCCAGATCCATCATCAAATTCTATTACCTATAGAAGGAAACAAAAGCTGTCACAGATGTTGTTACAAATGCCTATCCCTTGGTTAATCTGCTCATGAACAGCAACCTTTGGAATTCATGTCACCAAAGCCAGGTTTGCTTTTCAGACACATGCATCAGAACAAATTCCATAAGCACGAGACAATATTTAAGTGGCAAAGCAATGTAACATGCACTGCTTGCTCTTCAGTGAGTATCACTGAAAGATCATCATAGATCAGTGGAAGAACATCAAAGAATCATAGAATAAAATAATACTTTGCGTTGGAAAGCACATTAAAGATTATCAAGTTCCATACCCCTCTGTCCCTTCCAGCCATGGGTAGGGACTCCCTCCACCAGACCATGTTGCCCAAAGACCCATTCAAACTGACCTTGAATGCTGACAGGGAAGGGGAATCAACATCCCTGAACAATTTTTGCCAGTGTTTCACCATAATAATAGAGAAAACATTTCTTTCTAACCAAACAACAAAAAATTCAGATAAAAAGGGCTGTAAAACAGGATTTTGCAACTTAATGCTTTTTTATACTGAAGTTCACCAACAGTCTCTCCATTCTCTTAGCTTAAGTACCTTCAAATGCCAGTTGCATTCATTTTTATTGCTGCAGGCTATATTCCCACTCTACTCATAGAGTGAAGTTCACTGATTCATTTAGCTCCAAAGTGAAAAAAGGTCAGCAATTTCTGAAGAAGGTAGGACTACGCAGTACAGCTATGCTTTTAACCCACAGCATGTAAGTAATTTTGTTCAACACTGCATTAGAAAACACATAATCCATTAAGAGACTAAATAATAAGTCTAAACTTTACAGTTTAGTTTTTAAATGGCAACACTTACACAAGAAATAGCAATTTTCATATAAGAAAGAATTAACTGATAGCTTTTTATTTCCTTGTTCTGCACATTAGATCAGATATTGGTGAGTGCTGCAGTAGTGCAGGCATATGAAAAGACTTCCCTATAGTTAAGTAATAATATTAATCTATTTAAAAGAAAAAAATAATTGTCAATAAAATACGTGAGTACTACTGTCAGGTAAATGGCACTTACCAAGAAAGGACAAAGTTGTGTGTATGATTTTTTTAAATAAATTAATATAATCCATCTATTGACAAAACCAAAAATACATATATATCTATCTGCCCATATGCTTATGTCTATATATCTAATTTGCACACAATTAATTTAGTAGATATCTATACTTGCTGAGAGAGAAAAAATAAGTACAGAGTGGGGAACTATGGTTATATGATTATTATCTTCCCATTTTCATTAAATAAATTGTTCGGTTTCTTTTAGCAGTGGGAGAGGTTTACGTGGAAATAAGAAAAAACCCTTCGTTTTACTAGAGAAGACATTGGATGATGGGCCACAGGCTGTATTATTTTTCCCTGTTCTTTAAGTAAGGACATTGTCCGAAAAAAACAACACAACATTTCCAACTGGTATTAGCACATAACTATATTTTATGATAAATTGAAATTTATGTGGGAAAGGAAAAAAAAAAAATCACTGTCTTACGGCAGACAGACTAAATATTTGTAGGTAATAAATAAAATTCAAATAAGCATAAGTGTTACACAGTAAAGGAAAAATTGTTGCTGTTTAAATCTGTTGAATAATCATAGCACAGTAGGAGGCTCTACAAGTTTTTGGAGTGCGGTGGGGCAAGGAAGTAACCCCCAGCATCCCCAAGAAAGCATGTGGATTACATGACCCGCTGAAGTCCTTTCCATATCTATTTACCAAGCCTCTATGAAACAGACGGGTGGCTAGGTAAAAGATTTTAATGTCTTGTATTACTAAGTAATCAATCTCAGATAATTATACAAAATGTTAATGTGTAATATGAGGAAAAGAAGCCCAATTAATTATTCTTTTATTGGTGCAGTTGTCCCAGAATTTTCTTGTTTCCCAAACACACCATGTGTCTTCTCTGAATCTCATTTCTCCTGTTGTTCTCTTCTTATTTAGAGGTTTTAAAGTATGAATTAATAACCAGACTTTGGACAGGAAGTAAAACTGCTTATAATAGTGAAGTATCCTGCACACTTTATAATTATTATTCTAGGTGGTTATAACAAAAATCATAAAGTAATTGGTAAATGTTTTCTATTTCTTTGGATTACAAGTCCTCTTACTTGGTTACACAGCTCATTCAACAATCCACTAAAAGCATTTTTAAATATTTTAAATTGTGTTTATTATATTTCCATTCAGATATTTCTTTTGTGAAAATAAAACTTATTTATTTTTGTTTAATCTTCCTAAAAAGAGGTACATAAGTACACAGAAAACAATATATGAAGCAAATAAATCATGACATAAAGGAAAATAGAACTGAATTAACAGAGAAAACCTGCACATGCATGATCTTTCCTTTGTTTAGAACTCACATTGAGTGAAAATTCTGTGACCAGAGGATAAATTTTGTAGAGCCTATAATTAAATTCCTATGTTAATCTACCTCGCCAATTTCAGCTCTGCATATGTTCTTCAAAGTGCAAACAGTTCTTGGCAATAGAGGTCACATATAAAATCATGCTTTTATTTCTCACATTGTAGTAAATATACAAGAAAATAATTGTACTGTTTAATTGGAAATCTCCAGTGTCCTTAATTTATTTTTTTCTTTTGGGAAAAACCTAAATAAATTAGTTTATACAAAAAAAATACTCTCTTTTGCTGACATCAGTCTAACCTGAAAATCAGGACATCCAGTCTTCCCACATACTTCTAAAATAATCTCTCAGGAGACTTCAATATTCAGACAACTTTTAATATGTTAATCTTAGATGTTTTGCTCATAAAATGAATATCGCAAATGTTTTATCTAAAAATCAGTTGCCTTCCAAAAGGCTATTTTTTGTAAATGTACAAATCTCTTATTAAAACACTGAAAAAAAAAAAGATGTAGTGAAAACTATGGACCCTCAGTGCCAGTTCCCATATCCACTCCACATGCCTTCTCCTGTTCTCTGAGTTTTGTCTCAGAATATCAAATGTCAACTCATATTTGATATTAATTGTTCCTGCCACCAGAAGAGGGAATAATATCTGTTGTCTTACTTCCCCCAAATCATCTGTATCTTTTGAACAGATTATCCTCACTATTTCCTTTAGTTGAAGGTTATGGAAAGAGAGGAAGTAGCTTTCTCTATTGCCTTTCCAAGATTACTGTTAAGAATCAAAAGCAAACAAGTTTTACATTTCCTCTTCAATAGCAGGAACTACGATGTCCCTTTCATCTCTCTCTGCAACAGCTGTAGAGCAACTGTTGCAGCAAAAGTAGTAGCAGCCAAAGTCTGTTTGATACAATCAAAAAAAAAAAAAAAGGAGGTGGCTTGCTTTCTGGGGACAGACACCGCTCAAGTAACACACCCCCTTCTCCTTCATGGAAAACATAGGGTGAACAGAAGCACATCATGGCTCCCCAGTTAGATCATGCTAGCTCAGAAAAGAGCAGCAGCAGATTTCTCTTTAACAGTGCTCTGCATAATCAGTTGGCAAACCTCACCCCCAAAAAAACCCCAACTTAATGAGACTGCTCACAGTAAATTTTCCCTGATAATCATAGCTCTTTCACTTACTCATTGATAATAAAGCACGTACACTGGGATTAAAATCAAAGAATCACACAGAAGGGACCTCTGGAGATCATCTAAATCCAGAACCCTGCTAAAGAAGGATCATCTAGAGACTGCCCAGGAACACGTCCAGGTTGAGACTCCAAAAACTTTCTGGGCCATCTGTTCCAGTTTATCCTCAAAGTGAAAATTCTTTCCCTCATATTCAGGTGAAACTCCTTGTCTTCCAGTTTTGGCCCACTGCCCTTTGTCCTGTCACTGGGCACCACTAAGAAAAGCCTATCCCCTTCCTCTAGACACCAACCCATAATTCATAAACATAGATGAAATCCCCACCAGTCCACTCATAATCTCTGATGCTGGATGCTCCACTCCCCTCCTCATCTCTGTAGACCTCCCCATGGCTCTCTCCAGTAATTCCCTGTCTTTCTTGAACTGGGGTGCCTAGAACTTGAAAAAACATTACAGATATGCCCTCACCAGGGCAGTGTAGAGAGAGAGGAGAACCTCCCGCAACCTGCTGGTCACACTCTTCTTAACCCACCCCAGGTTGTTATTGGCCTTTTTGGACATAAAAGTGCACTGCTGGCTCATGCAAGGTTGGAAATAATGTTAGCAGTGAGGTTGAAATTAATGTTTTTTTTCAGAGGAACAGAACAATGGACCTAATACCTCAAATCTCTGATTGCTGACTTTCTTTCCCTTCTTGTTCCAGACAATTTTAGGTCTTGGGTCTCCTGTGGCTTGACAGATGAATGAAGCGACTCCTCCAGAAACACCTGTCTGGTCAACGGGAGTTCTTGTGAATTTTGGTGGTGCTGAAAAAGAAACACACAAAAATAATCTAAGAATTAAAAGTAACAAAGTCAAAAAGGAAATGCTTTGTTTCTCCTTTTGACAGTATTCACCTGCAGGAGAGACCATTAAAAAAACTAACAGCTCAAGAAAGTGCCTACAGATTTTACTAGTGAAGTTTATATTAATACGGAAACATGGTAACATCAGAATAGCAAGATCACACATTATATTTTATCACTATTATAAATAAAAAATCCAATTTTTCTTCTATTGCCAAATGAGCTCATCAATCAGCTGGAATAAGATCATGATTCATGACTTGATGTTATTATCACAGGATGTCACAAAAATAGGATTCCCACCTTTGATCCAATAAAGTCAGTGACATTTAGGAGAAAGAATTTGTAAGTTGTGGCGGTAGAGGTAAAAGACTATGTATTAGGAGTCTTCACAGAAAGAACTATTACAGAAGAGAGATTTATGCACGGGTATAGTTTCACATCTAGCTCCTGTTCACTCTGAGAGGGGAGAGAAATCAAGAAATTATTTTCAATTAAGAAGAAAACATTTAAAATTAATTACTCTCTTTCCTTGTGTTTCTGTTACAATATAATTAATTAATCTGCCTTGTGGTGAAAAACAACTTTTGAAACCAACACTAGATATGAGTTCTTAATATTTAAAATAAAAATCCATAAGACTACGTCTAACCTCACTACAGAAATGTTGAAGAGTTCCTGTAAATATCCTGATCATTCTCTCTCTTAGCTGAGGAATTTGGAGAGATCCAAGAATGAACATTTAAGATTGGAATGATATCAAGTGAATACTTCTGGCCAATAAATGATAAAAAATCAAGGTCTTTCTTATACAGTTTTTCTCAGTTTTGTTTTATGTAGTTGCTCTATAGCAGCTGTTGTGACTCATTTTTGCTCTCATCTTCAACTTTCAATAGTCAGCTCCTCTCTGTTCTCAACCTCTTCACTTTTCTCTCCTAATTCTGAGAGGAGCTTAGTTAACTCTACTGGTCTTCATTTCTAAGTTGCTGCTGTTTGCTTCTGGTGTCTAGCACTTTATTTTGCTGAACTGGTCTTTCCACAGGCAATACTTCTTTTCAGCGTGTTTATTTAAATGTCAGAGACCCAGCGGACTACAAGTATGCATGTAAACACCACCAGAAGAAATCCTGAAATAATATAAAATGCCAAGAAAACATGATGAGGACATTATTATAAAACAGACCAAATATGTTGTTGTTATATTAAATGCGAGAATACGGAGATTGCCCTAAGTTTACAAAACTAAATGAGTCTTTTTTGCCCTACCCTTGATGTGTAACATTATCAGTAACAAGGATTATAGCAAAGAAACCAAAAATCCTTTCCCAAGTCACAGGATTTATGCCTGGACCACAGAAAAGACAAAAATGTATTCTGATGATGAGCATCTGGGTTTCACCAAAACTGATAGCTCTGAATCCTTGTCTATACATGTATTAACTCAGTACTCTGATATGTAAAGAGACAGGACTGAATGTGATAAGCTGATATTCTGCGGCACAAGTTGTGAATGTGTGCTACAGAGTGAAAAATGATGCGGTACCATGCCTTTTTAATTCTTTTGGACGTTTTGTGAATTCAGTGTTGAACCTCAAACCAAGAAAAGGAAACCACTGCGTGGGCAAGTCCATCAGCACAGAATAACTATGTGTAGCAGCTCATATGCAGCTTTTAAATTCTAAATTTATGCCTCACTCATACATTCAGTGACCGCCCAAGTGATAATTTCAACATCAATAAAATAACTTCCTTCCTTAGAAACAAGGTCTGCTTTGGAAAATTTGCCAATTTTCCCATGCATTACAAGGGTCAAGGAGGGAAAGCAACTTAGTGTCTAAGAGCCATGCTGTGCATTCAATCCTGCAACGCTTCATTTGACTATCTTGGGACCAGAAGAAGATTTTTATCAAAAAACAAAACAAAAGCAATAAGAAAATTATATGCAAAGGTAGTGTGGAACTGTATTAAAATAGTCCTGAAAAAACCCTACCCAACCAACAGACAAATCAACCAAAAAAACACATCATATTCTACTATTTGGTTTTACATCAATGCTAGTCACCATAGTACCTGTGATCAGTGATATATTTTATGTATAATAACAATATTTTTTATAAAGTGCAATCCCTTCCTTATCTGACAGAGACAAATGCTCCAAAAGTGCAGTTCAGCTGCACAGAAGAGCTTGTGCCATATTTGCATCCTATGACAATTTATCTTTCCCACTGTTGAGGAACACAGAAGAAAACAAAGTCCCTTTCATCTCCAGTGTTCTACAAACTGCAACGCTGTTTGCAAATAGCTTTATACATACAAATAGCAATATATATGAAACTGAAATTTATCCACCAAATATAACTGCTATCGGTGGTAATACCAGTTTTCTGACTATTTCTTCATCTAGGACCTGTCCAAACCTTGTAAAGGATTATGACCATAACTCCTTATCAAGCTTACTTACTAACTTCGGCAGAACTGTACCTGTATAGTGGAGCTGCAGAAATACAGCTGAATATCCAAAGTGGTTTTGGTATCCATCCGACTAAGAACAGGTGTTTTCCAGTCCTACTTGAATTTTTTCTGGACTGACAATTAGTAAAGATGGCTTTGGTTTTGGTTTGTTTTGAAGGTTTTTTGTTTCTTTGTTGGGGTGTGTGTGTTTTGTTTTTTTTTTTAAACTAGCAACTTGCTACAAAGCAGTAGAGGAAAAAGAGGAATGTGTTGTTCAGTAATGATATAATTCCCTACTTGTACACATTCTTCAAAAAAGACCAGGTATTTAAGGTTGTAAGTAAAGATCACATTATTGTACATGAAGATTGATATCAATAAAAACGCTTCATATTCCAGTATAAAAGGGAACCATGACAGTGTTTCTGCTTCAATTAAGAATATAATCTAGCTTAAAAAAAAAAATAAATTAAAAAAAGGGCATATGGCTAGCCAAAGTTTTCTTTTGCAAAAGTGGTTCCTGTAAGAAACCACAGCAACACCTCTTCCTCAGTTCCTTGTCTTGTAAATAAAACAATTATGATTGAGGTTTCATATTGATACCAGATAAGTACATTATTATTATTATTAGAAGACAGATACTTTTATCTGAGAAAGTTACAGTCACCCTTTACATTTCAGGCATTTTCATGTATACAACAACCATTCTCTGTTTAAGTTCACAAAATTTAATTTAATTTGGGCAAAGCTGTTAAATTCTCCACTTCAGACTCAGCAGCTGCACCAGAAAGATAATAATGTCTGCATGTTTAATAGGTCTTGTGAGGAAAAAGCTCATTTATGGTCAAAGATGCTCAGACTACAGTGACAGTAGCCAGCCAGCCACGGAAAAAAGACAGGTATCATGCAATGCATCTTTTCATTATTCAATCAGAATGTTTATCTTGTTACATATAAAGTGACCATCATCAGAATAAGGGTATGTGAAACCATAACCCAACAGGACTACAAATGAAAAGTACTATTTGTTGCCTTTATCTTTGTAAAGGTTGTTAATAAAGGCTTGACACAAATTATCCCCACAATTAATGTTGTCAGTTTCTTGACATTGACTCTGACCTAAGCTGCTAGGCACTCTGATAGCAAACACAATTACAGTGCACACACGGTTGTGCTTATTAACATGAGAGCAATTTTGATGGAGAACTGACAACTATTTTCAATCTCCCTTAACAACAGCAGTGCAGAGTCCAACAAAACCTCTCTGCCGCACACTTCATTAAGCACAGCAACAATCTATATAGGAACCTTCCAGTGTAATTAAATCTGCCAAAAAATCAGATGTAATAGGTTACCACTATGATATCACAGCCTTTCAGCACTTTTGAAACTCTCCTCAGTCACATTTCAATAAAGCTGCTATTAAAATACCAGAAGTGTAATTAAAATAACAAAAGTTAAATTCAGTTAAAATCAGCACCTCATATTCCTGGACCTGAACTCTCTTGTGGGCATCATCAAATCTGCAGCAATATTGGCTATTAAGTGTAACAATGGGATTTTTGCTTGTTTGTTTTTCAGTTTGTTTATCTACCAGTGCCTACTCGTATTTGTACTGATACTGAATACTGATATCTGTTGAAGGGGAAAAAGAAAAAAGAAAATAACTCCAAGCTGAAAATGTTATGTGATTTGGATTTACAGAGAGTACCACAGGCTTGGCCATCAAGGCCTGAGGGTCCCCACCCTCTGCTGCTTGTTATGCACTCCTGTTGCAACTCTTGGGAAGCTCAAGTGACAACTATTGAACTACTGCAAACTGCACCCTACCACGTGAGGAAACTGAATTTATTGCTAGCTCATCTTAAATATACTAAGCTTTAAAGCCATTAAAGAAGTTAGGCTGCTGCCTAGTGAAGCTGTCTTGCAAGGGACCACAGGACCTTTAGAAATAAAAAATAGTGTACCACTATTCAGAGAAAAGCTGTCCATTTTTTTTTGGTTATTGAAGCTCCATCAAATGTATTTACAGCATGACATTAAAAAACCATACTCATATTGGAGCAGTTTTCTTAGCTTTGCACCAGTGTAACACTTCTTTTTCTTCTCTCACGCACTTCCACCTTGTCTAAGTACAACTCTGAAATAGTGAGTGGAACGAGCTACTTCATATTCCATCATGTTATGGAATTATCCAATTTCTTTAATTTTGCTTTGTATACTCTGTGAGGTGCTTTGAGGACATGTAGTACTTTTCCTCTGCACACAAACAAATGTCTGACAAATGTTTTCTAAATTAGTAGTTCAGCCCCCTTCTTCCCACAGCTACTGAGAACTACTCTGCGTAGAGACAGCTTCATGGACATAACTCCTCTAATTACAAGATGAATATAAGGATAAGACTTCACCTTCTTTAAGGGTAAAGTGAGAACTAAAGGGGTATCTGCAGCTCAAGTATAGCAAGCTCAGCATTAGGACATACCAAGGAAAAGGTACATGGAAACTGCAGACCCTCTGCTTGGGGAGTAGGGATGTTTGTAGGATACCCATAGTTCATGTCATGATTAAGCTTCATCACAGGCTTGGATTATAAAAAAGTTATAAAAGTTATAAAAAAGTTTCCAAAACTCAGATTATTTTTTTTTTCTGAAGATTATTACTTATCGTATCATTTGTCAGCTTNAAAAAAAAAAAAAAACTAAACACGCTGAGATGCTTCTTTCGAATGCCTCATTTACTTGGAACATCAACATATACCAATACTCAGGAGACTCCTCAAAAAGTACAGTGACTTTTTGTTTGTGAAGGCTTATTTTGTACCTATAAAAGCTGGAGGATGAAACAGCCCCATGTAACACTCAGAAAACCAAGTGTATCACAGAGTAAATAAAGTGGCATGGCAGTTGTGGATGGGCACTTCGGGATATTGCACACACACCATCACAAGAATCACTATTACTTGGTGTACAGTCCCTATGTACCACAGATTTAGTGACACCAAATTTCAGTGGGGTATGTGACTGGGCTCATTCCTACTTACAAATTCTGAAGTCATTCTTTCTATGACAAATTACACTCAGAAAGTTCTTGCACGGGGTGGGGAAAACCCCCCCCAAAACCAAAACATTGACAAGACGATTATACAAATGCTATTTATTCACTGCACGTCCTACCTTCCAATATTCACTGTGTCCTACTGACTTATCAGGAACTGCTATATATTCTAAGTAACCAGGCTATAAACTGCTTTATATTCAATAATGATTAAGGCTCCTGTACTTGTAAAAATGAATAAATAGGCAAATGTTTCATGTAATCTTAGCCTGAAACTGTATAGATATATCTCATATTGCAAGAGTTATTATTCTTTTCACAATTCCTCTAGTAGTTAATATACAAAAAAGACTAATTTATGCATATAAATAATATTTAATAGAAAAGCTTTTTGAGCTCGTTTATTTATTAAAAAGCATTTTCAAAGCACACCCATTTACAGCATTTGCTGCTAATTTACTCATTAATCATAATTTGTGACATCAGTTAAAGTGATGATTGTTATAAGCAATTATTTTGCCTTAATTCGATCCCACACTTAGAGCAGACCTGCAAATTGGCTATGTAAGAAAGTTAATCAGCTTTTTATTTCTGTAAGGACAAGTGACAATTTGTATTCATGAAATCCATATAAAAAAATCCCAAAGTTACCAACTGGAATGTTCTTAAAAGTTCTTGTCTGTCAGTCACAATCTGGTGAAATTTTCTTGTTTCTCACTATAAACATCTTAAAACAGCATGATTCTTACAGACTTCATCACGAAGAACAGCAACAATGCAATCTTCAAATACCCCAATTCTCTGAAGAGCTGAACAGTTTCATTACCCTAAGAATGAAAATTAACAGTTTTTCATCTCTGAACTACTAAGGGCAACCTAACTATACCGACTAATTCAATCTCAAGACCTAGATCCACTTGGCTCACAAAAAATACGTGAAAGTACAAACACAGGTTTCCTAAAATCCTGGGTGAAGAAACTAAACTATTACACTTGACAAGTGTCACAACTACCTCTTCAAACCCCAGTCCCTATAAAAATGCTCATTAAATCTTGAGAATCTAACCAAAAATCTTATAAGAAATTCCTGCTGCTTCTATTCTTATAACTCACTCAGAAACGAGAAATGTTGGGGTGTTTTTTTAGGGTAGTGGTGGTAGGGTCCCCC
>VXBZ01004382.1:114570-134008 GCA_013399135.1 Heliornis fulica | reverse complement strand
CCCAATATAAGTAGTTATCTCCAGTTCCTCAGTTTTCAAGCAACTGAAAAAAAAAAAGATTATAATTTCCTTATCTCTCAAGGAAAATAACAGAAGTCAAGACTAACTTCTTATTTTTGCATTTTCTGTAATGCACACTGTCAGTTTCCTAGTCTGAGCACTGGGTTTATTCTTCCCTGAAATATGAAATAAAATTACATACTTACAAGTATGGCTTTACAGGTAGAATAGGTAGGTTACATTTTCCAAAAGGTCTAATGTTAAAGTAGCACATTCCTAATTTGTACCTCCAGGCTGTGCAAACCTTGGTACCAGCTCATTTCATTGTGGATTATGTATGCTTTTTTAGAGACAGACATTATCTAAGCCCTAGGGACAGGGGAGAAATACAAACCAATACAGACAGCAGCAGACATCTACTTGCCAACTACCACCGCCCCATCGCCCCCCCCCCCCCACTCCCCTTTGCATTACTCATTTACAGTTTATAATATGTGGGAGAAGTAGATGAAAATGCTGTGAAAAAGCCTTCTTTTAATACTACAGAGCAATACATTTATACCCTAAGTAGGACAAAGATGATGAATTTTTTGCTGTGCTTTTTCTATTAAAACCGTTGCATGCAACCTGATGAAACAGTAGTTGGTTTCATGAGAATTTGGACACTTGCTGTCAAACTGAGGGCAGCCATTAACTACTGCTGGGTCAGAGGGCTACCATGCTATGCCTAATGGGAAGCCAAGGCTGATGGGCTATCAGAGTTGGCCTCCTCGATGATCACAACAAAGGAGAAGGCTCATGAAGCCAGATGTACTCCCACTCTGTTTCTACAGAGTAATTCTGGTTTATGCTAGCTCAGAAATGAGAATCGGGCTGTTTGTTTCTAGCATTTGATTAACCTAAGCAATGGAAGATGTAGGTGTAGCATAAAGTACCCACTATGCAGTAAATGTGCAGGAGACCAGGAATTCTCTTTTTCCCATGACTATATGAATTCCAATGCTCTTAACACTACACAGAGGTTTTTAGGTTACACAGAAGCACGTGTTCAAATGAACAATACAAAACAAAATAGGCATAAGCTTGTGCGTACACATAGTATTTATCATATACAGCATATGTAAAATCTGGGTGGGGCTTAATCTACCTGAGTTAGAAAGAGGAACTTGATAGTTAATCCACTACTAAGCCTTCTTTCAGCAGCAAATGAAAAGCATAAAGCCTCTTGAATGTAAAAGGTTAGTGACGTGCACCACTTCATCCCCCAGAAACATTATATAACCTTGTCATATTCACTAATTTAATGAAAGGAAATTCCGCTTCAAAGCTCTCTGCTGCTTCTTTTTCAAATTTTAATGTCTGCAGACTGCGTATGAATTATTTGGTAACTGAGAACTGACACTCCTTTTCAATGTGCAAAGTAGAAGCAGTGGATCTTAAAACACCAGGCAAGCTGATCTCTTTCCAGAGGAGTTTTGCTCTAAGGGGAAAGAGGTAATAACGAGATCCTACACTTAAGTGTTTGAATTAGTGACTGAGAGTATCTGGGTTATGGCTAGAGATATGGCCTTTATTGTTTGTTTTTTTTTTCAGTCTTGCTAAACCCCTCAAAACAAAGGTGTATAATTAGCAAGAATAAATTGGGGTACAGTAACAAATGAATGAAGCCTCCACTCATCTTTTATTTATCTAAACACAATAAAATGCATGCTTGGCAATTTATGCACAGGGTAGATTGCTGGTTAGGAACTATGAAAGCAAAATCACCTATCTAATGATGAAACTGACTTAAAAGAACCCATCAAACTCTACAAAATAAATATGGTTCAATGTTAATGCTTGACAAGGAACCCATATATGCAAATTGTCAAAAGTGCTCTTCAAGCAAAAAAAGAAATTAATAAAATTTTGCCTGAAAACAGATCACATGACTTACTTTCCTCCTAAACGCCATATTTCTTTGCTAACACCGGAGACAAAATGCCTTGCTACCAGTATCCCAACTGGCCAGCACAACAAAGACAAAAGGCAGCCTGAGCCTATAACAATTCGTTACTAAGCTCTATGAAAGTGACCTAAGATCCTTGTCTTTGTAAAAACATGCTTCCATGAATGAGATGCTTTTAATCACATAATCACAGAAACCTAAAATCACAAAATGATTTGCGTTGGAAGGGACCTCAAAGACCATCTAGTTCCAAGCCCCTGCCATGATCAGGGACACCCTCCACTAGATCAGGTTGCCCTTGTCCAAACACTAGTCCCCAACCTTCATTCATGAATTATTCATTCATAAATCTCTCTATGGTTTGTTTTTTTTTTTTCCTTCTTACTAGGTCAGAACTACTTCATCCCAGAATTTGATGAACACCTCTCTCTTTATTAGCTGTAAACCACCATTTTTCAACCACAATCAATTATATGAAACTTAAATTGTTGTCAAGCCAAGTAGAGAGAGTATACTTCGCTCTTTCCTGCAATGTTATGACAGCTCTGCAGTGCAGCTCAGCTTCAGCTGTACTAAAAGACAGGTTAGTGTGGCCTACAAGATGATACATTACTGATGCATAAGCACACATTCATAAACTAGGTCAGAAAACTGTTTATACGTATTAAAAAAGATTCAGTGACTAAAAGCCCCAGTGGATTGTCCCAGTTCCTTGCATACAAGTCACTTAAGATACATCAGTATGGTTAACACAGTACCAGTGGCCTGATCTGGGATGTGGTTATGCAGATAAGAAAGTGCCGGAATGTATTTACACTGGCAGTATTTTTGATACTGTGTGGTTTTGGTCCTACTGTGTATATTTTTTGCTGTGAATACAAGTTCCTAAATTCTGCTCTCGGTAAGGACAAATCTCTGCCCATATGCAAAAATTACTACTTCTAAAGTGGAGGGTTTTTTTAGCTAAAACTGCATCTGCTCTGTATAGAGAAGATTCTTCTACGGGAGATACACTGCTCTAACTCTCTCAAACAGTTGCTCCAGCAGAAATCTGAAATACATCTAATACATCCAATAAAGTGAGAACTAAAACCTCAAATAAAAGGATGCAAAACAAAGTTGCAACTAGCTAAAAAAATTCAATTAAATAGTAGAAACATAAGCAAAAGAAATGTGCCACCACATAAAGGCAAACCTCTAATTACTACATATCCATTTTTTGTTTAATTCTGCTGTGTGACTGTACCTTTTATAATGATGTTCTAATAAAATCTATTACCTAAAGTCATTGTAAAGTACAATTATTTGATAACCTTGTACGTCACCACAGCACTGCAATTACTTTACAAGAATCTTGCATGGTTATTCATGATACTCAAGTGATGTTAATATAATTTTCAGTGATTAAAAAAATTACCTAAATAGATAAACCTGGCCCACAGTAGTGTGTCTACTTTTGTCATCTACATCTCATCTATGATATCTTACATTTTTTCCTCTCAAAATTTTTCTTCTGCGCAAAAAAAAAAGATACCAAGAAACCATAACACTACATGGAACACTGACATTTGGTCAAGGGCATGGTTTTTAATAATAACCTATTATTATTTTGGGGACATATTAACAAAATCTGGGTGGAAGAAGCTAAAGAGTCTTACTTGTGGCCAAACACAGTCTACCTTACACTCTCCAGCTTCTTTTACATTTGAATATGAAAGTCTTCAGCTACTCAACTGAATAGGCCAGAAATTATCTTGTTTCATTCATACAGGTAATTTACAGTGTCAAAGTTAAAAGAACTGTCACGTGATTTTTATTGATGTTGTATAAATGGATAATGAAGAGCCTCACTTTTTGTTTGGTCATCTCCCTTGGAAGGAATTTCCATCAAATACCACAATTCCTCTCTATCCTCCCTTAAGAGAGGCAACAGTGGCCCAGACACTGGGACTCTGAATTCATTCTTACTCTCCTCTCCTGCGTCCTCTCATGCATCTTACTCTCTTGGTCAACCCACAGCTGTTCTGAGACCAAGCTAAACAGACCAAACTGGAGCTGTCTAGAACAGTTCAAGGTGTGTGGTTCTGAGAGTCGGTGAAGGAAATACACAATCAATATAGTTAATTCATCTGGATGTCACATCATGCTTTATCTGTGGAGTGTCTTATTTTTCCAGTGAAAGTCATCCTCTAAATTGGGGCTGTGACTGTACCACTGAATACCAATGTGCAGAGGTGGTCTTAGCAGGGTCTGAAATACATTTTTAAGTCAGTGGTTTGACACTAAGTACTTGCAATATATTCAGTTATTTCACCCAGTGTATACTTTTTAACACATACTTAGTGTTTCAGAAGACTGCAAAACACAGGCTTTCAATAATTTTATAGAATACAATGAAGCCTTCTTTCTTAAAAAAAAAAAAAAAAACAAAACCAAACACGTACACACAAAAGCCCTTTACATTTGTCCTGGTAGGAGAGATTTTTATTCTGAGAGTTGAATCTTAACTGGAAAGAAAAATTCATATTAAAATAAAAGTAAAAATTACAGAAATATAAGTACTAATAAGGATTGCACTCTCCTTTTTTTTTTCATCAGAGGTAAATACATTATTTCTGACTGTTATAAATACAGCAAGAACCATCAGTCCTAGTCATGGTTCACTTCATTCAAACATAAGTACTAAGAAGATTCAGAAAACAAATTCACTGAAGTTTGATCTGTAGCTATTAAATTGGAAGCCAAAAGCATCGGAAGTGACAGTTGGCTACTGGACAGAAGAGAGAGACAACAGCCAAAACTTTGTAATTCTAATCCCATCTCTACTAATTACTTGCTGTTTAGCTTCAGGCAGATTACTCAACCTCCATGTCTCAATATCCTTACTTTCAGGATTATGCTACTTACATATGTTGCAATACATAGGGAGGAGTATTATAGTGGTTACAGCCACAGTATTTACAAACTTTGTGTAGAAATCTGTGCTCATGCATTGATTAAGAGGGCTGGAAAATGTTCCATCTGAAGCTCTAACTACTTATAACAAGGGTGACATTTTTATTAGAGCAAGGGAAAGGAAAAACAAATGAACAAAACCCCACAGCCATATCTTTAGTGTCAGTGAAAACTGGTAGCTATTTGGCAAAGTTATTAGTCTTTGAAAATCATGGTCCTCTGCATATCAGTATTGCAAAATACCAGTTTAATTAACACTCTTTTCTCTAAGGAAATCAGCTTATAATGCACAAGTGTACTGAATAAGAACTGTTCATTTTGACACTGAGAGGTACGTACTGAAAGCAGTTATCATCTGTGAAATTATATTACATTATTTCTACAAAATATATTGCCTTGCATCATAACTCAAATTCAAAGGTGTATAATTAATATTGTGTATCCCCATTTAAATAATAGGATGGAATAATTTAATAATGCAGTCTTGTTAATTGTAATATTCACTTAAAATAGTAATTTATTTAATGCTAAATAAGTACAGATGTGTTTACATTTAAATGAAATGCATGTTTATAAACTGGAAATTTATTAAAACTGTATTTTACACATCAGACTCCTTTAACATCTTTAAAGTATACTTTAAAATGGCTGAATGTTTTCTAAAGAGAATAGAGAACTTGGTTTTGCTGTCTATGAACTCAAATTTCTATAAATCTGAATCTCGATGGCATATTCAAAATGTAGAAAATGTCTAGTGACCAATCATTGCACTGCATAGCCATTATCTGCTCATAGGCATCATGCAAAAGTGGGATAAAATCTGCATTGCGACAAAACTCCTTGATTTTCCTGATTTTAGCATCTAGATATAGGAAAACAACTAGAAATAAATTTCTCATAACAAAACTAAAACTACTGACATGAGTTTATGTGAGGGAGCTGCGGACATAAAAAATATAGGAGGTCACCAGAAACAACACACAATAGGTGTCCCCAAATATCCAAACCCTAGAGGAATTGTCTATCATGTTTTGAAAGAACAGAGTAAGAAACAAGCTGGACATATGGTTCATTTAATGAAAAGAAAGTATCAAAGAGCAAAAAACAAGCAAAAATTGCTGGTCAAACTATGCAGAGGGATAACAGAAACTAAGATGAATTTCAGGTCTACTTAAGATTTAAGCAAAAATTAAGTAAAAATAAGATATTTGCATATGAATATATAGTCAGTCATGTAAGTTTATTAAAAATGAAATACGTTTGAAAGCTTTGGCTTTAGTATATATAAAAGTTGCTTGCTCCCAGAGGCTGTCTGGAAAGTTGTAATTTACTCTTTCTGTTCCTTAACATGAAATGCACCATGAAGAATAATAGTAAAACTTCTTGAATGAATTACTGTATTGTTCATGAATCACAAGAATCAATTACTATGTATATTGTTCCTTCACTGAATGCCTTTAGAAAAGCTGCTTGTGGAGGTTCAATAATTTTGCATATCACTGTGTCAAAAGCTGGCACAAACAACTGGAAAAAAATTCTAATTAGTGTTAGCAATAAATATTTAGAAGTTATACTTTTGTGCTTTCACCTTTAATATCAAACCTCTTACAGTAGACAGATTAAAAAACAAAAACAAAAAAAAAATCCCAAACAAAAAAAAAACTTCCAGAAAAGAAGTCTTTCAAGTTTTTGTTTTCATTATTCTTAACACTACTTTTCACTGTAATAATACAATGTAGGGTACCAAAGAAAAAGGGAAGCTGAATCAGTATAAAATTATTACTGTCAGGAGATCAGCAAAGTCAAGTCCATTGAAATACCAGATGTATTTGGTCACTGGATTTGGCCAGCAGCACAGTTAACAATGAAGAACACAAAGTTTACATTTTTGTCTCCTTTCTCCCTCCACAGTAGAATGGTATGTTCACGTGGACATCTGGTATACAGGAAAACATCTGCTGGGCAGACTTGTACCAGTTCTCTGCCCTTGTGCCCTACTACTAGGACAACTGTCTCATCCTAAAAAGAGCTATATGCAAGCATCTATGAAGTTGCTAAGAACAAAGAAATTAATACAGTGTACACAGGACCAGTTTGTTAATAAATTATTTTCTGTTATAAATATAAAATCAGAAGGAAAAAATAAAAGGAAAATCCAATCTGAAGTATGTTTATTTTTAGAAGAAACACTTAACCTCCAAAAGTTAACAAGTGCTGTTATTTCAATGAAATTAGCGTGCTTTGTGAATAAAGCTACAAATTACCAGTAATTTAAAAAACTAAACTTGGAATGCCAGGCTACATGACTTACCACAGCAAACAAAATGCAAAAGAAACAATGTATATAAGACTAACCTATGCATGTGTGCATTTATAGCACAGCAGAAGAATCCCCCAAAAGCATCCTTTACCTTTGAGTTTACCCATGCTGCAGTGACTCCTGTAATTACAGTCACATACACATGTTCCAGTCACTTTTAATTTAGGTAAGGCAGAATGGTTAACTGTTATCCACAGATTCCTCAAGCAGGTACCAAAATAGCATCACAGATCTTGCAGAGGGATTGGGATTCACACAGGCAATAAGGCTGCTCTATCTGAGTAATGGATAAGGTGGCCAGAACACACCTTCAAAAGTTGCAATTAAGAAAAACAACTTCAGAACTGGAAAAAGTACTGACACACCACACTTTTCACCTTCTTTATAATTTCTCAAAAAAAAAAAAAAAACAAACAAACCAAAAACAACCAACCAACAACAACAAAACAAAAACAAAAAAAAAACAAAAAACAAAAAAAAACCCCAACCCATACCAACCATACTGCATTGCACGAACTGAACTGTCTTGATTCTGCAACCCATTAAATAGACCTTTTTTGCCTTGTCACTGTCAAAATGAGATTTTGTGTATGTGTATAAAACTTACCATACTGGTAACTCCTAAGTTCAAACTGCCTCTAACACTTGAATGTAAAAATTTCTTTTCCTGTCCACCAGCATGTTTTTTCTTTATACTACGTGGAACGGAATTCTTTATCCAATTCCCCTCTTGAGCCTCCCCTGTTCTCCCAGATCTGAAAATCTAAGTCATTTCTGATGGAAGTCAAGTCTTGTTTCTTAAAGCTTTCTGACCATGCTGCAGTGAATATTTCCACCATGCCCACAATTTCTTTCTTAACTTGTTTACAGATGATTCTTCTGCACCACAGTAAAGGGTTACAAAATTAGTGCAAGGACTAAAGCATTATTACACTGTTAAAAGGTGGAGTGACTATGACCGAATGACTTTAATTGACAAACACTGGAAACAGAATAAACGTTGGGTCGTGCACTGTGGAACAAGAGTCAACATTCTGCACCATTGCTATTTGAGGATATTCATGCTCTTCTCCACGTAGTCCTTCACTGATGCCTTTTGGGACTTACTAAATTAACCTCTTTCCTAAAAGGAATAGGCAATGAGAGCCATGCAGCTGTGCATAGCTTCATGTGAATGAACAATGAAGAACAGATACAAAATTCATATGGTTATAGTTACCTACAATGTCCAGACATTTACTTCTAGGAGCACTTATCTTTTCCACAAGATCAGACGAACGTGTAAAAAGAACATGACAGAACTGAGTGTTGAAGTGACAGATTCAAAAACTTGACATGCAGAGTGGTGAAAGAAATGAAACCCTGGGTATTTAATGCAGTGATTACTCCTATCATAGATTTGTCTTTCTGTTTTTAACTGTTTTTCTAAGAGTGAAGCTATTCGCTTCTTGGAACACTGTGGGCTGGAGACTAAGGTATAAATTTTGTTGTAGACCACGACATGTGAAATCATAAAGGGAGCAAGAATTCCTAAATGGAGCCAGTCTTTTTCCCACACTGCTAGATTTTCTATGCTTGTGAATACTCCAGTACTGGTACTGGTACTGCTTTTCAGGATACACCTACAGAAATTTCTAAAGACATCTGCAGTTATGCTGACAAAACAAAGGTTTCACAAGATACAACACTGTGAACACAAATACACATTTATATTTATACTGTTTTACAAGTAGACTTTTAGAAGAAAACTTTTTTTGAAATTGACATATTGCTATAAAATGTGACTAGAGAGATGCAACTAGACAGATTTCTAATGCAACTGAATTTCTATAAAAGAGCAATCTTTAAAGACTTGACTCTTGAAAAAAAAAGAAAAAGTTCTATTTTGTTAGAAAATCACCTCTGTCTCCAGATGATATTTCATGTTTCATTTGAGGGGTTTTATTATTTGACATGTCTGTAATTATGCAGAGTATTTTCACTCTCTTGAAAATAAAGAAATACAGACACTATGTGCAGGTAAAGTGTTTTCTTACATGAGCTGGCTAATTTCTTCACTATTGAAAGCTGATCTAAACTCAGTAATTTCAGTGTGACACTGCTCAAAGTTATGGGAATTGAAGACCTGGCTATTTTTAGATTCACATGGAGCAGCAAGCAGCACAGATTTTTGCAGCAAGGTGATCAGGTATCAATTACACAGCTTCCAACAATAACAGAAGTTTGCAAGCTTACTTCATTATGCACCAAATTACCCCTGACTGTACAGAACTTGAATTGATAGCCATAAACGGTACCATGCATACCTTCACTCCAGAAAAGTCTTACCATACCAACTAAAGGTAACAGCCTGTTATTAGTTAGCTAGCAGCTACTGTTACACAGGACAAAAAAACACAAACTCAAACCAACAGAATACAGAATACATTCCTTGAGCTGTAAACTAGCCGGTGTGAATGAAAGGAACTCATGATACACTGTGCAAAAAAAAAAACAAAACTGATAAATGGACATAATAGTAATTTTTAAATCTAGATTTTTACTGGACTTCCTACATTTCAGATCAAGGAATTCATATTGTCCTTAATTTGCATCTTGTAGATAAAAAGTAAAAACGTTAATAATAAAAAAAAAGCTTCATCAGCACTTACTAAAATTCAAGAGTAGATATTGGTTTTGCTCATTAAATATGAATACAGTATCTCTTTTATTTATTATGCAATTCATATGTGAAAATATTAATATATTCATACATTTTGTATATGCATTTCAGCAAGCTGTGAAAAGATGCCTATTTATTCTAATGTTACCACTTATTTAATTAGTTGAAGTTGCTTTATTAGTCTTAATAAATCTTATTTATAATTTATTTCTTGGTCTATATTCACAATGAATTAGAATTAAGGAGAGAAAAAGAGGTCTAAATAGTTCAAGGATCAGCATTGTTTACTGAGTTCAGTCTTTAAGATACTAAGATACAGAAGGGAGGGCTGAGCTGGTTTTCAGGAGAGAAAGAAAATGTGTTATTGTTTGTACAAAGTCAGTAAATGTAGGTCTGATACTAAAGCATAATAATTTACACTACAGTGGAAATTCTCACAGCCTGTAGTGAAAGTATTCCCTGTGAAGTGATGCGAAGTAGGAATATATGTGTTAGAAGCACAGAATAGGAAAATCTCCCTATGTATTGACTGTTATACTTCGTAATATTTCATCATGCCTCTGCATTTCAAGATGCTCATGAATTCCCAGGCTAATTTGTTGGTGGGCCTTAGTTTCTGTATTAACCGATACTATCAGTCTCCTTAAGGTCTCAGAGTCTGATTTTCCTCACAGTAATCTTGGAAGAAATAAAGAAAAAAAACAGTGAAATTAGGGTAATAAATGTGTAAACAAAAATGAATGGGAATCAGTTTTTGAAGATTAAGGGGTTTTGTAATAAACAGTTAATTTTACTTTTAAAAACAAATAAGTCACTGTAATTTTGTCACTACTGCTCAGTGGACTTGTTAGTATGTAAAGCTTGTGAAGCTAAGTATGTGGTAAGATATACATTAGTTATTGTTGTCAAAAAAATCACAAGTGTGTTTATTAATTCAAAATGTCTCACTAAAATACATGTGCTATGTACACAGATGAACTATTAATTCAATTTTAATTNAAAAAAAAAAAAATCAGATTTGAGGTTACCTTGAGTACATTTAGTTCTTCTCATCCTTGAGTAAATTATGTAGGCCACTGTTAAACTGTCTTTACATTTATGTTCATGCTTGTTTACAGTTATATTTTAAATTGCACTGGAAGTGCCTTACGTCAAGATCATCTCTTATCACCCAGTGCAATTGCTGTTTGTGTGTTGTCAGTTATAAAATGAAAGAGAACATTCACATTTCTGATCTTGGAGAAGGAAAAACCAAAGACTATCAAGATGACTCAAAAGAATAAGATTATTATTTTCATTCATGAGGGCACGCAAAAGAGGCCCAGTTGCATGTGTAGGGAAAGGTCCAATTACAAATTCAAAGAGCAGTTGAAATGTATGTTATTCTTAAATGTTTCAGTGTAAGCTCAAAGCTCAGCTCCAAAATTTTAAGTACCAGCAAAGTCAGGAAGGAAAATACTAAGGCAAGACACCACAGAAATAAACCCATAACAATCACATAAAAAAAAGGGGTGGGAGGCAGGAATGACCATAATTAAAGTAGAATTAACTTGATTTCCTTTCACAAAGCTCTATGGTTGTCCTGCTGTAGAATCCAAGCCTTGACATGAAAACAAAGTATTATCCCCTTACAGAAGTGGTATTTACAGAGTATCTGTAAATCATTCCATGAAAATGGGAGTTTCTCTACACTGTGATACTCTATATATCTAATAATATACTTGTAAGTGTTAAAATTAGGAAATATGCATGGTTTACAGCATTGTTTTAAGCTAAATTGCCCGTCTAATTTAGAGGGCCAAATTCCAGCCTCATATTCAGGTAGTCTTGCACTGCTATTTAAGAGCATTAACAGTCAGGATTGGCTTAATACAGCAGTTAAAATCAAACACAGATTAGATCTGACACCTGGGTACAATGCTACAGTGAGCAACAAACTTCTAGAGTCAACAGAGTTAGCTCATCAAATCTTGAGCTCTGTCCGGTGAATTCCATCTGAAGGACCAAAGAAAGCTCCATAGATGGGTAAAACTGCATTTGAAAAGACTACGTTATCACAACAAAATTCAAATTTAACACAAAGAAAATTGCATTATTAGTGAGGCACTTTCTCAAACCAAGCTTATATGAAGATCCAACTACTATTACATAATGATACATGTATGAAATGAAACTTCTTAGGGTAGGAATAACTCCTTGGTCCCTGATTTACTAGTCCATTATTAAGAATATAATAAGCAGTTAGAAAATAATAATAAAGGAGCTCAGACTGAAAAGGATAACAAGGAAATATTACAGAATCCTTCATATATCCTACTACACTTTCATTACATGCCAAAGAACACATTTTTCAATTGCTATATACCCATTTATCACCACTATTTAGTCTTTGTACGTTTAGCACCTTCTAAAAATAGGATCTGACTTTGCTATATCCAACAAAAACTGTGAAGATTATCTTCCTTCAGGAATGTTTATTGTCTTAACCTTCCCTCCCGCAAAATATTCATAGTCTACATATAATAAAAGCATAGTACCTGGCTACAAACAGACTTTAAAAAATACATGGAAGTTATGAGAGGTTTCTGACAGCATGAATGGCATCAAATTCGTCTATATTTTTCTAAAAGTTGTTGAGGTTTTTAGCAAAGCAAAAGACCACTGGAGGGAAAATTATGAAGCATCTTTCTGGATAACTATGGAAAACTAAATTTCTCATTATCCTTCTGAACAGCCTTCAGTGCAGATTTATGCAAGCCTATAAAAGATTCTCTAGAACAAAAACGCCTAAGAAGTCACTATCTCTTCTCTCCAGGTTTGGAGTCACCAGAGCCATCACAGAAGAGTACTCATCTGTTTATCTCACAGGAAACTCTGTGGCTGACTTGAAGCTATTACAATTTAAGAAGCAATATCAAAAGGTAACCAGTGATCTCACTTATTAAGAAAAGAGCACATTCCTGCTGGGTGAGAAATTAAGAGCTTACAGCAAATACACCATAGGTGCTCAGGCTTTAACCAACAACCCAAACTACTTCCTGAATTAGGAGACAGACTCCACTTTCACATTGTAATGTGGAACTACTCTTTAATTTTCAATTTTGCCCATTGAGTGTAACAGAGATCTCATGTCTTGCTTCAGTTCAGGAAATACGGCATCATAATGAGCTGGTAAAATACCCAAAAAGGTCAATCTAATACCAGACTCTGAAATATTGATAGATGTGCTTTCAGCATGGTTTCTTATCTGCTAGAGAGTTTCTCTCACATACCGAACGCCCTTACAATATACGTATCAGTCACCCTGTCAACATAATTTTTTGGATTTGAATCATTCCAGATTCTGCTTGCCAGTGGAATAAACATCTCAGCATAACCACTGAATTAAAACTCCAGTTCATACCTTGCAGCTGTTGAGAGTTTAGTTCTCCTTTTGATATATAACATCAATGTAACAAAACATCACGGGTAGGTGAAAGCAATCTAAACTGCATAATGATATATGTAATTTGTTTCAAAGGCTTACAACTTGAATCTGCATTTCTGTATATGTGTCAGTGTAGTCTTGCACCCAGACCAGCATGCTTCAGAATTTCAATTTTTTTCCCCAAAAAGTCAACTTCCGAAGGAACCCAGAAGTGATTACTGCGGTGTTTACAGATACCTATCATTGACCTCTTTCACCCCTAAAGGTCCTATTACATATCATATGAATGCTAGAAAGTATTGATTTAAGCTGCATTTTAAATTTAGTGGAAAAAAATAAGCATGCTCGTGAAGACTTTGCACATTTTGAAAACGCTCCCAAATGTGATAAATATATGGTCATTTAGTAATCCCTTTCTATTGCCTGCTTAACAACCTCTTCAGCATTTCCATCGTCTATCACACTGGCATCTTTCAAGAGCTTCCTAAAACTGTACTTTTTGCAATTCCCTGATCTGTTCACACACACCTTCCATGAAGAACAGAGGGTGCAAAGGGATTATGGTGAAAAGGAACTGGGGTACAAAAAGCTCTGAAGCCTGGTAGATTGCTGGCAGGAAAAAAAAGCCAAGTGTAATTACATTATCAGCAGACAAATAAGGAAAAATTGAAGTTGAATTAATACATTTGATGCTAGAGTTTCCCACTAGGTGAAAATATGTAAATATTCACAAAGTTGTGTGGGGTTTTTTCTGTATTAAAAAAAGGAATCTTCCAGTATAATACATATTTCTACTCATTCCAAGTCATCCACACACTTTTACTGAAGTACAGAAGCAGCAGCAGTGTAAGACAACTTGCAGTTGCCTATGTTGGTAGGTCCGACAACAGGAGACAGCCAACCATTCTTCCACTGGATTTAGAGGTTATTGATTAGAAAGCAAAAGAAACTTTGGCCCCACAAAACCTGGTATAATTTTCACACTGTGAAAACCTAAATTTTTACTGCTCTTCCTGCCTTCAGTTCCTCTTCCCCCAGCTTCTGTTCTTATGTTACTATCATCACCAAGGCTGTGTTTCTTTAACTTCTGCACACAGCCTGATTCAACTCTTTCCTTTGGCGCTTACTCATGATCTAGAGCCAACTTTAACTTCAGTGACTGCCTTGTATCCTTCCTCATTTCTGCTTAGACCCTTTCCTGTGGCACCAAATTTCCACAACATTCCAGACTTTTGCTTCTCATTTTTTCTTGTGTCTATCTTGCCTATGTCTGCTATCAACTTCTTCCCAATCCTATTAACTAGTCCTTCCACTTTCTCAAAATTCTAATGTATTCCTTCAGGGTTTCTGTTTTTTTTTTTGTTATATGAAACTGTAATGAAAAATGTTTTTATTTTCCATTTTGGAAAACTATTTTAACCATTTAAGCAATCATTTATCTTCAAATCTATTCCACTATTAGTAGTTCATAACTCATATGCTAATATCCAAAAGTATTTTTTTTTTAATAATTGTGTCTATGAACTGACATTTACACCTCTTTTTTGTTTGTTTTTTTTTTTGTTTTGTTTTGTTAATACCTTCTATACATTCTTTTTCCTTCTATTGTCTCAAGCCAATCACCGATCTCCACTTAACACTTTGATATAACTAAAAATGCATTAAGGAAAATATTCTCTGACATTCTGAGTAACAGAGATAGCAGTTATGTGACTAGCTAGCCAAGCCCAACAGTTTCTGCCATGTCTTTTGTTTATCAATTACTGCACTCCTATTGACTCACATTCCACTAACTTCAAGTTTCTGTGGTGAGAATAGATCACACAAAGTTACAGATGACAAGATCTCACTTTTTTTTTTTTTCCCCTATTAATACAACAGTGGAAGGTTATTTCAACAGCAACTGCAGTTTACTGTTGTACATTAGAAAATTATGCAAGACCACAGCAATGGACATCTTTCTCATTCACATTCACAGCTGACAATGAAAGTCTGCCAGCTTTATTTATTTTTATTTTTTTTTAAGTCAGTCTGGGTCACATAGTTTCGTCTCTAAAATAAAAATAAACACTATGCTGAGTTATTTATTTTAAGCTTCAACTGCTGTATGGCCAACAGCTCGCATGCCTCTGCCATCTGCATAGTTTGCAACATTTTCCTGTCCGACTCCATCAAGAAACTAAGCACAGAGCTCATGCCAGACATGAACATCTTGCCCATTCATATCCTGAATTAGCTGGCTCCTCTGTAAGATGCCATATTCCTGGTCTTAATTCTGCCACACAAGGATATGTAACTTGATAAGAAAGAATGAAGAAGGATAGAGCTGACACTTCCTCAACAGCAGAAGGCAATGCGCTGCAACAGCCATCTCTTTCTGAGCTTCAAAAGAAGATAAACATGTTTTCATATATCTCTTGATCATTGCTTCACTAAAAAAGTGAAACAACAGTTTGGATATAATGCATTCTCCATAAAGGCACTGCATGTTTACATTTTGTAACTGAGTGTGTAGGCAACTAGAAACCACATTTCTACTACTTCTACTAGTACACACTCCTTAAAAAATGAATAAGAGGTATATCACAAACACAGCTATTTTGTAGCCTTTATATAATTCAGCTGATGAAAGAGCACACCATTCACAAATTATCAGTTAACCTTTTCACTAGGGAAGTAGTTGAGTCCCCATCCCTGGAGGTATTTAAAAGACAGGTGGATGCGGTGCTTGAGGACATGGTCTAGCATTGGAGTTGGTGGTGGTAGGTTAACGGTTGGACTGGTTGATCTTAACGGTCTCTTCCAACCTTAACAATTCTATGATTCTATGATTCTATGCAAGACCACTTGTTTTATTCCACCAGAGGATTTTTTTTCCCAAGAAGCTAAATCTAGCATAATTTGAAATTATCTCAGTCCAATTCAGTTTTTAACAAATTAGTCAAAATAATAAGAAAACACTGTCAAATTAAACACTATTTTAAATAACTCTCCATCTAACAAGCTGATACAGATTTTAAAATGCTCACAAGAAGTACTTTACTGTCTGAAATACAATGAAGTGCTTCATATTTGCATCTACGCTTTCAACTACTTTCAGCAGAATCACTCTTCATTACAGTTTCTGACCAAAATAAAATGATAATGCGACTACCTTATATAGCTCTCATTGCAGTTTTTGTAATGTCACGCAGATATTAAATATGAAGTTATAAAAAGCTTTTAAGTAAGTCTTCTAGTAAGTTACTTGTAGGTTTTCTGATTTTAGTAGTTTCGATGACTGAAAAATAATTTTATTTAGGATAGGATGTGGACCCTATAATTAAAACAACATTCAAGTAGTTTATGTAATTGACTTTTAATAAAACTTTTAGTCATCTGTCGCCAAAGTCATAATTACATTGAAAACTGAGTGGCACACTAATTCCAAACCAAGGATTTAGCATTACCTAAGGGTCTTCAGCACTATAGACAACTCACAAAGTATACATTTCAGAGTTATCTGATTTTTATTTTTTTCCCCTTGCAGGACATAACCCTGAGAGTTTTGCAACCTCATGGTTGGTTTTGAGTTCAATTCTTTACACTGATATTCATTACACTACTGTCCAGAAAGTCTTGTCTATAGTGTATTATGTTTATAAGGTTGATGTTGCTACAGATGAAACAAATGGATTTAAAAGACAAAGTTATCATAGAATTCATTGACCAGAAATCCAATTAAAAAAAAAATCTAAATAAACAAATCTTCTTGTTCCTCGGGTGCAATATTGTGTTCTATTAAGGACTGTGTTACTGGCAGAAAAAATATTTATTTACATATTGTGAAGCTTATGCAAAAGGCTAGATTTTTAAATTATTATTTTAATGCAATTTCCATGAATACCAAGGAAATTTAACAGATCACAGTTTACAGTGCTTCAATATGCTATATGGAAGCTAATATATTAGGAGTCTTTTTTTTTTTTTAGATGTTGCAAATTTTCATAATTCTGTTTCAACTCAGGTCTCTCTTTTTTTTTTTTTTTTCACCTCTGNCTCTCTTTTTTTTTTTTTTTAACAGCTCTGTATTTTTTAAAAAAAGAAACGTACAAAAATAAATTTCACAAACACAACAAATATTACAGCAAGCCTTATGTGCATCAGTCTTTCTTTGATTTTAAGAATTTTTAGTTTTAAAGGCTGTGACACAGTAGTAATATACATAATTTTTGAACATAAAATAACTTCTAAAATAACCCGCCAAGAGTCCAATACTTTGTTGCATCATATCCTATCAAATGAAGAGGCAGAATCCATTCCCCTTCTAAGCAGTACCAATGAATTATACCGCTAGCACTATTTAATATGGACACCACAATAATTATTTTCTGTCGGTACCTGTTTGGTTGTATGTTAACAAGAGAACCTGGTTGAACAGGTGTTCTTATGGAGAATATTCACAAATAATAAAAACACTGAGACATATGTGTTCTTTCTAAACACAAGAGCATCAGAAGGTGACAGACCTTGAAACATGTATACTACATAGAGTTATCCAGAATTTGTAATACATTTTTGAGTGAATACTGGGGAGGGAAGTAGAAGTAATGCAGAATACATGTCTTTGACAGAAAGCTGTAGCAACACAAGTATGGGTAAGGATCTAGACTCTGAACCTCCTACTTCAACCAAATCAGTACCTTAAAAATACATTAACTGCAGTGGTGCTCTCTATGTACTATGTTACTCCACATGACTAACACTACAAAAAACTACCGTCAGTAATTAATGATTAATTGACATGCACTGCATTGACTTACCTAAATTGTCTACAAAATCACCACAATTATCAAGGTGGGTGAAAATTACCCATTAAATATGATACTTAAGACATGAAGCCATAATATGGCTTCAGTTCTGCACCATGATGGTATTCCTCTGCGTTCCCTCAGAGCCACAGAGCTCATTGCTTCATGGGAGAACAACTGGCAACACTATGTTTTAAAGTTAAGCTCATGTGCTTTGAAACAGTGACTAAATGCTATGCAGACATTTGTAAAAACTCAGATTTTACAGCTACCATTGTAAGCATAAATTCTACTCCACGCCTCTTCCAGTGAAACCAAACCTGCAATAATGTCTCTAAGCTAAAGCTATCTATGATTTAGAGTCAATATTTCTTAATACCCAATTAGAATTAGAATAAATCCGCAAAAAGTTCTTTTATAATAGCACTTAGCTTGTTAAAACACATAAAAGATTCGTCTCCCTTGGGCCACGTTACACTTTACATTAGAAGTACATGATGAGAAAACTCTTCCCACTTAAAGTACAAAACCTAGTTCAAAATGTCTGCTGTGTTATTTCCTATTTCATTTCCCATTTCATTTCTACAATTCAGACCTGTAACAAGCTATATTTTAGACAGTGGAATGTCTCTATTAAGGAGGGATGTGATGGTGTTCAACTTTAATTGTGTTTTAAAATCACCATTATCGCTGGGCATAAACTCCACCACTACTACCACCTATTAATAAACCACAATACTCTTCACTGAAGAGTAAGTGCCTAGATTATATAGATGCAAGATAATTCCACATTTTTCAATTGTTGGCTATTAAGCACACCTTTGCACTTTGGAAATTTATTAGTGTCTAATAAAAATATTCCACAGATGAGGCAACTTTACAAGTGAAACAGAGTTAACTTTAAAAGTTTTGACATTTATATTCAATTTCCAGTTTATCTACAGACAGTCCCACAGACATACATCTGCATTATAAAATGAAGAACAAGGGTAACTTGTTCTTCAAAGCTGGGAGGAGTGGTGGACATACAGGAACGCTGCACTGCCATTCAGTGAGACCTGGACAGGCTGGAGAGCTGGGCAGTGAGGAACCAGGTGAGGTTCTATAAAAGCAAGTGTAGGGTCTGGCACCTGGGAAGGAACAACCACAGGTATCAGTACAGGCTGGGGGATGACCTGCTGGAGAGAAGCTCTGCCAAGAAGGACCTGCTGGGGGACCTGGTGGATGTTAGGTTGGCCATGAGCCAGCAGTGTGCCCTGGTGGCCAAGAAGGCCAATGGGATCCTGGGGTACATTAAGAGGAGCACAGACAGCAGGTGGAAGGAGGTGATCCTCCC
>VXBZ01004382.1:100645-114482 GCA_013399135.1 Heliornis fulica | reverse complement strand
CCAACCTCTTCTCAGTGGCCTGTGGGGACAGGACAAGGGGCAATGGCCACAAGTTGGACCACAGGAGGTTCAGCACTGATGTGAGAAAGAACTTCTTCATGGTGAGGGTGACAGAGAACTAGAACAGGCTGCCCAAGGAGGGTGTGGAGTCTCCTTCTCTGGAGATATTCAAGACCCCTCTGGATGCCTACCTTTGGGACCTCCTCTAGGGAACCTGCTTTGGCAGGGCAGTTGGACTCGATCTCTGGAGGTCCCTTCCAACCCCTAAAATTCTGTGATTCTGTGAAATAATCTGAGACACACTGAGCTATACAACCACTGGTATAGACTGAGAATAACCATGTCCTTTAGATGATAGTTCAAAGCCAATCACAGAAGGAATCACAGAATCACTAGGTTGAAAAAGACCTGTAAGACCATCGAGTCCAACCATACCTGTCCTCTCCTAAACAGGAGAGGACAGGTCCTAAATATCCCTAATTACCTCATCTACCCATCTTTTAAATACATCCAGGGATGGTGACACAACCACCTCCCTGGGCAGGCTGTTCCACATACCAACAACTCTTTCAGTGAAGAACTTTTTTCCTAACATCTAATCTGAACCTGCCCTGGTGCAGCTTAAGGCCATTTCTCCTTGTCCTATCACCTGTAACTTGGCTGAAGAGACCATTGCTCACCTCTACAACCTCCAATTACACAGGAAGAAAATCAACAATCTCAATGTCTCATAGCTGTTGACAGTTTCCTATAGAAAATCGGGGGATCATTCTTTTGTATGTCTCTTAACGTAGTTTACTTCTGTAGAGAAGCCTGCAAACCTCATTAGCCGTTTCTGACACCTATCCAATCAGAAGAATCAACTTTTTTTTTGGCTGAGCATCTTCTCGAGGAACTTAAATAATATGATTGGACACACCGTATTTCAGTCAGAAGGATTGTTAACTCCATTGTGATATAATGACAGTAGCAGTGGTTATGATGTTACAAAGAACACACAGGAAAAAATAATGTTCTATGCTGGTAGTCTTCATGCACAAAACATTAGTACTTAATAGTCGCAAGTAAAAATTACTTTGTGAGGTTTGATGTAAGTTCACATGCTGAAATTAAAATAGAAATTATTTCTTTCCAAAAGGTAATATTTGGTGGGGGTATTCAGGCAATAAAATGGTATCTTCATTTATCATCAAATTTATTAGCCAAGCACTAAATTACAGAGTACATGTGTTCCATCACAACTGTTTGCAGCCGTTCAGGTTTTCTCACTGTATGTACAACCGCATGTAAAATGAAGGTTCAGATAAGGTTTCTAAAGAATATCATAGTGTTCAACAGTGAACATTATCACTAGCAAGTAAATGTGATATATCATAAAATTTAGTAAGAAAGTCAAGCATGATCTAGCTTCAGCAGAAGCTTGCTTCCTGTGTCGATTGTATTTTTAGGTTTTCCTAATGCCAATCCACTTAAATTAATTGTGGTTCAACTAAAAACACATTGACTGTCTTAATTAGGTGCAACATTTAAATGCAGTGAGCATCTTCCCAATTTATTTGCTGTAGCATATTTTGATTCTACCCATTCCTATCACTAGTGTGTTTTCTTCTTCTTGTTGGAGTTTTTTGTTTTGTTTTGTGGGGTATTTAAATGTTTTTTTTAACAGCAATGAACTTTCAGCACTTCTGTGATCATTTTTCTGGATGTAACAATTACTAGAGTTGAATTTCACTTTAAAATACTCAGGATCAAAGAAGGACTGGACAAACTCAACAGACCATCAGAATTCAAAGCAATAAAAAAAAAAAAAATACTACAAAATGTTCAGACTGGATTTTGTGATTTTAATCAAGAGTTTTTAGGGCCAGCAGAAGCATTTCTGTGTACCAAATACTGTATGTCACTAAATGAAAATATAAAAACTACTTTAAAAGCAGGATCCTGCTGTTACAACTAAACCTTTGTCTGCTACAAAATGCACTGCCTTTTCAAAAAAGTTAGTTGGCCCACCTGAGAACAAATAAACAGAATCTTGAAAACAGTCAGTCATAGCTAATACCAAATAAAAAAAGAAAAAAAAAGCAAAAGTAACATTTTAATGCTACCCCTCCTGAGGTTCCAGTTTCATTACAATGATTGTACCTGCCTTTGTCCTTGGTACGCTCTCCTTTCATGCATGCTGTGCTTTCCTTGCTCACTGCATTAATCACTGTCCACAGTCAGTGCAACTTAGCTTTCGTTCTATTAAGAATACCATAGACTGTTCAAAATTCAGAAAGTATCACAGTAATTATGAATTAAATGAAGTTTAATAACACAGTACAAATCCTTGCAAAGTCTTAGTTGTAAATTCTGGCATGCAAAAATGTTACATAATTCCATAAACTCTATTTGTCATTTTTTGACAGATTTTTCTTAAAAAATAATTGCACTCTTGTACTTGAAGTGGTCATCAGTGACAGGTTACACACTTAGCTAAAAATGGTATTTTATTACTTTACCAACAATCCTTATCTTTTTTTTCTAATTAAACCTCACTTTGCCATGCATGAATAAATGGGCCTTGGTAACTTCTGATGTAATTTCTGATATAAAAGCCATTAGTTTCCGTGGTTAGAAAGTAGAATAATGCTTCATTTCCTTAACTTCTATACGTCCTTGTGAGGCTGCTTATTAAACAAGAAAAATTTCAAAAAGCTAAGAAATTTGCAAGAAGAGTTTGCAAGAATAAATAATCTTCTGCCCTCAACTTTTATATGCAAACCCACATGCAACTAGAAGTGTCTATAAGGTTTCACCCCTTCTTTTTTTCTCTCTCTTACACACAAGAACATACACAAATCACAAACATCAGTACAGCTCCTCTAAATATAAAAACTCAGAAAAAATATGCCCATTTAAAGAAATAAAGGTACAAAAATACCAGATCTAACAGGATTATATACATATTAAGTGTCTGAGACCATGCTGGATGGGACTTTGGGTAGCTTGGTCTGGTGGAGAATGTCCCTTCCCACAATACAGCAGTTGGAACTATGTGATCTTTGAGGATTTTTATAACCCACCAAAACCATTCTATAAGTCTATGTATGTATGTATGTATAGCAAGTAAAAGAAAAAATTAAAAGAATATAAATTTAACTATTTGTGAATTCCAGTTTTCTTGCTCTGGTACTGTTTTCCTTGCTATCTAAGTAACAGGGGTGTTCATGGAAGAAAACAGAACCTTGTTTTTCAATAATTAACATAATTCCCATTATATACATACATGAAGAGTGTTCTTTCAATAAAGTGCTGCAACGCTTATAGTGAGATCTTATGATTCTGGTCAGAATTTTTTTTATGACTTTGCCTTCATTATCACCCACAAATATTATGCCACAATCAGTGAAAATGGTAGATAATGCAAATGAACAAGACACCTCTAGGAAAAAAATTGCTCATTTTTTTCCTAGCAACAAGAAACAGACATTTAATTATCTACATTCTCACAATAACTCTCAAATAGCACGTAATGTAATTGATACAGTGATAAAACATGTTTTGTTTTATGTTTACCAGAGTCAGTTTTATCAAAAAAAGCCCACCAAAAAGCCACCATGATCCCATTAAAACATACAATCTATGTAGGAATAGCTTTTAAAATGGCAAATGATAAGCTGTTTTGTGGATACTGGGTTTTTTAAACACAATTCAAAATTAAAACACAACACAAATTTAAATCTCATCATGGATCCCAGATGTATTATTGTTGTGTCCTTTTGGTACACTGTCCAGCAAAAGGTCTTCCAGCAGAGTTCCACATACTAATTTATTTTTAAGGCACTGTTAGTGTTAGCAATACAGAGACAGCTGACTAAGACGTGTCATGGCACAGCGCTCTGAGCCATTTATCAGCACTGCTGGGCAACAAAGGGAAAACCTGATGGTCTTCATCTCCTTTCCCACCACTCAGATTCTACCATCTATCAGATTATACTGTCTATCACTTTAACACTACCTGCTGAGTTTGAAGGCTCATTATCCTTATCCACCCCTTAACTCTAAGTACTGGAAACTTCATAATCTCATCAGACTAAACACTTCCTGTTGGAAAGTCCATCAAAACACCCCCAGAAAAAACATAGCTTTCTGCTGACATTATGAAGGTGATTAAAAACAAAACAAGACAAAACAAAAACAAAAACAAACAAACAAACAAAACCCCCAACCAACCACACGAAACAAAACAGCCATGGCTGACTATTCAGTCACTACCTTACTCTTCAAACTTCAACCTGGACAAAGCGCTATCAGACAAGCCTTAGTGTTCACTAAACAAAAGAGGTCTTTCACTGAACCTGTTCTAACCTTGGTCCTGAGAAATAGCACACAGAAGTACCAAANAAAATAAGACAGCTAAATCTCCCCTTATTCTTTGTTGATCTGAATGTTCAGTTACTCCTTTCTCATGGATGTGCAGATGTAATCCCTGACTCCGAAATGTATGAAAAAGCTATCAAATAGTACAGAACCTAGAAATAGAAAATATTTGAAGTTGCTTCCCTGAAATCAAAAAGACATTCTCAGTCCTTTCACCAAAAACTTGCTTTTCCCACTTTACCAACTCTAAAAAAAGAGCTGAGAAAGAATGTCTCTGAAAGAATTCAGTTTTCCTAATCTAGGTTGTACTACAACACAGGGGCTGGGAGGGGGAGGGATGTGTGTGTGGAGAAAAGCCAGAGAAAACATGTTTAACCTTCTTGGTTTTGTTCTTGTTTTAGAAAAAAAGGTGAAAGGTACAGTACACCTGTCCAAGTTATACTTCCACTGTGATCTGATTTACACAAAATTACACTGCTCATCAAAACCAGAAGTATGCAAAAACATTTATCATTGGATACTCCTAGTCAGTGAAGAGCTTGCTTTGCTTTCCATTTCTTTTGCTTTCAAACAGTGAATTGAACAAAGAAAGCAACAGCTTTTGATGATGGCTCATCCCAGGTCCCAATTCCATATGAAAAATGAAGAATTACAGAGCCTCTTAAGTAATTACAATAAAGATTTCTGGATGAGGAGTTCCATTGTTTGCACAGTGTCTGAACATAGTGTACTAGTGGCCATTCTGTGAGAATTGAAATTTTTTTTCATGTGCATGGCAGAAATTTGCAGCTGCTCTGCAGTTCTGCATATACATTCACGAATCTTTCTCACAAGGAATTTATCTGCCCTAACTGCCCCTGCCCTAACCTTTACCTACAATTTCCTAGGAAAAAATAATGTTACAGATATGGACCTTTCCTACATCCTATCAAAAGATGCCACCAACTATGCCAGCAACACTACCGGAGTTAAGCGGCCAGTGTTACAATATATGTGTTAAAGTAAGTCACTTCGACAGCACTGCGTGATGCTTTGGGCTAAAAACAACAAACACAAAGCTCTCCTTATGCAAAGCAAAAATGATGAAAGTATAAAAGACTATGAAACTTCAGAACCAGGCAGTCTGAAGTGTAAGAGTCTGGACTAGAGCCATTTAGGACCTCAAGCATTGAGGCAGTACTTAAAGCACTGAGTACTCTCTGACTTGTAGTCACTCTTAAGATCCCTAGAGTTGGAGAGGGATGAACCCATAGTCAGAGCAACCACTCTTTCCTTGACTCCATACAGATTGCTTCAGGTCGAGAAGAAAACAACTTATTGAAGTTAATCTATGAGTAGAAACATGAGAATTGTGCCAAGCATAGTAAGCTTTGAACTTCGAGTCTGTTGCTCCTGTCCTTTGCGGTTCTAACACTGACGCAACTACATGACTGACTTCATTTGAACTTAAATATGTTTACTATGAGGCTGAGCCCTTAACATACTGATAAGGTTTTATCAGTTATAAAATGTTTCTTTCTCATTACAGATGAAAAATGTGCATACTGTCCAGCAACTTTACTGCCAGTAAAATACTCAATATTTCTAATGCTCTCTATGACTCCAACTAGAATTTGCATAACTCTTTTTGGAGTTTTCTCTAGTTGACACAAAAAATTCCTCAGAAGAGTAGCTCAGTTTAATTTACAAACCATACATCACAGGAGCTGGACATGTTAAATAAACATTCAGTCACCTCTGCTTACAATAGAAATCTGTCAGAGAACACTGTAAAAGCAGTTGCTGAGGAACACCTCACATTCTTTATTATGTGGAAGAGGCACTAACTTATTGAAGCATCATATAAAAATCCAAGCTTTTTTTGATTTTATTTTTAAAATTTCTAATTCAGGAATATCATCAGTATGTAGTCTTGCTTCTAACATTGTTACTAAGTTAGGTATAAAATTGAGAAATAGTTCCCCAACCATCTCAGAATTCCTACTGACTCAGCACCAAGAGGCAGAAAGCCATCCTTGTTACTTTTAAATCCTTATCCAAAATCAAAAGAAGAGAAACAAAATTATTTGGAGTTTGCTACAACTTCTCATTCCCTGAAATCTGAGTGAAACGTAAAGAGAAAACATGCCTTCATAGAACTTTGCCAAAGACTCAGATAAAGAATGATCATACCCACAGCAAGGAGGAAAGTTTTATAAACAGAGGGGAAAAAAACAAAACCCAAAACAAAAATCTGTTCTACAAGACAGACATGCAATTTTTTACTTGTAAGTCCACATTTTAAACCATATTTGGTATTTGCAATGTGGTTTTGTCCAAGGGTTAGGAACCGCAGTTATGCTAAAGAGCCCATATGAATGAAAACTCCATTCCAGCCACTCACAGTGAGGGTTTTTATTGACAGAATTTTTCTGTGCTCTGCGGACAGTTAATGTCTGTGTCACGATGGCCACAAATACCAACTTTTTAACACAAAAAACATATGCTGCTGAATCAGAAAACGTGATTTTGTATATTGTAAGAACAGTTTAAACATGGTGACTCCTTGAGAATGATTATCCACTAGTCAAGATACCAGCCTGGGACTTAGAAGTTATACCTGTGCCTGAAATTCACAAAGTAAAACATTTCCAGATCTAGGAAGATAAAACACAAACATAGAAAAACATGGAATAAGTAGAGGTGGAAAAGAAAATTCTTGTAATGGTATGGAAACAGATGGTGTACACATTAGAAATCCTTTTAATAAGTCTAATAGCCTGCATCCACCTACACATTCCTTGTCAAAGACATATGGAAGGATTTTGAAGATAAATAAATAAAAAGACATTCTCCACAAAACCATCAGGTCAAAAACTTCATAGCTTGTGTAAACAGACCTTACAAATATACAAATATATACAAACATACCTGATTTTTTTTTATTTTTTTTTAACAGAAAAGAGGCAAAATGTATAAAGAAATTATAACAATGGTTGTATGTTGGATTTTACATGAAGAGACTCAGTGATAACAAAATTATTACAACTCCAGTGAAATTGCAAGGAACAAAGTAAGGAAACTGGAATTTTTACTTGGGCAATGTAACTATGGAGCTGTTTGTTGGGATACTGCAATATTTTTTAAAATTTCTTGTTAAGAACTCAAAGTCAGTTGTTAAGCAATATTTAAACTTTTAATCTAGTAATCTCTGAATACCTAGTAGTGATGAATTTCAAGCAAGGCAGAAGGACACAGAAGCTGGTTTTGTGGCATTTCCACTAATTAGAGAACTAAGCTCTCACATTTTTTAAATGTTTAATACAAAATTTTACTCAGAAGGTGGAATTTTACACACACACAAAGAGGCAAAATAGAAGGGGCAAACTACAAAATCCAATTTGGAGAAAAAATACAAAAAGAAATTTGCCTACATATTACATACACTTACAAATGTAATACTTTTCCTTTGGCTTGTATTTTCAGAGAATAATGGCAAATATTTTAAGTTTTAAAGAATGAGATTATAATCGAGCGTTCAAATAATCAGAAACAAAGTGCTTCCCAGAAACAAAGTGCTTCCCACACCTTTGGTTCTCAAAAACATCTGTCGTACTTTATGAAAAAATTTATACAAAAAAGCATTCAGAATCCATTCCCTCTTGAATAACTAGATCCCCTCTAATTATTACAAAAACACTGGAGAACATACAGAAAAAAAACTTAAGATTTAGCATTTTCTGAAGGTGCACTTCAACTGTCTCCTTTTAAAGAATAAATAAAAAAGTCACAAAGAAGCACTGGTTTAATATAAAATTAAGACTGCCACTTGAAGTGATTGCTGTGCTTCCTACAATATATAAAGGGTAAAAACTTATTATTAAATTTGAAGACTCTAATGTAAGTAAGTATAAATTATATGCCATTTTCTGTCCAGTGATGTAGATTGTTTCCTGTGAAGGGAATTCTTCATGTGAAGGAAATGTGAGAACAAACTTCAGACTGTGTGAAATACTGTTGCAGTTTTTTTCATGATAACATCTCCTAAAGTACCTTCAAACAAGTGTTCAGTAAAACACACAAATTCACTTTGAAAACACTATCTGACTAGATCTCAAGAATATCTACTACTCTATTACCATTATGCAGTAGTAATTAAGTAGTATACAGGCTTATGTAGTAACCAGGAAGTAGTAGTAACAGAGCATTTTAAAAAGAAACAAACCTACAGAATGACACCACAGGAGAGAGAAAAAGACAAAGCTGCACTGCTTAACTTTCTCTGCACCACACCTGGCTCCAGCTTTCACCTGAGATGAAAAACTGTTAAAAACCTATGTTTTTCTTAAAAATGTAATGATGATAGACCTGCTAACTGTAAAAATTAATTCTGGACTTCCCTTTNTGGGCTACTTGGAAATATCTTTCACTTCCTTTTTTTTTTTTTTTTTTTGCTTCATCTGTTTATTCTGATTGTAAAACATTAGTTACTACACTTTACAAACGTCAAGGTGAACTTCAGCAGAGATCAAGTCTACAAAGTGCATATACACACTGTAAAGAATTCACCTGCACATTTTAATGACCATTTCGAATGAAAGTAATTGTACATCATGAAAAAATAAAAGGAGCGTCTGGTATGCACAGTCTGCAACACAATGGAGTGGAATGCAGAACAAAGAGACTGATTGAATGTGTTCCTTCACCATGAGGTCCTTAAAAGAATAAATAAATTCTTACGGAAAATTTTAAATCTTCCATTTTTAAAAATAATGTATATTGTTTCACAGGGAAAATGAAGAGCGCTTGTAAAAAAAAGCAAATTTCATTATTCCCAGAAATTGCAACAGACCTGAAAGCTAGACGCTAGAATGAAGAAAATCATACAAAAAAAGAAAAAAAAAGAGAGAAAACACAGACTTCACATTAGAAGTATTGAGCAAACCATGGTAGAAAACGAGATCCATCCCAGGGTACTGAGGGACTGGCTGATGTGCTTGTCAAGCCACTTTACATGCTGTTTGAAAGGTGAACTCCCTGGTGTCTGGGAAAACGGAAATATCATTCCCATTTTAAAAAATGGTTAAAAGGAGGATCATGGTCACTACTAACCAGTCAGTATCACCACCGTGCCCAGATTATGGAACAGATCCTGCTTTAAGACACGTCAAAAAGTACAGAGGGCAGGGAGGTGTTTGAGCAGACAGCCAGCTTGGCTTGACTACGGGAAAATGCTGCCAGAATAACCTGGTGGCTTTCTATGATGGAGTAACTGCATACATGGACAAGGAAAAAGCAACTGTTTTCATCTACCTAGATTTTGATAAAATCTTTCATACTGTCTTCCTCAAGTTTCTTCTCAAAATTCTGGAGAGATACGGTTTTGACAGATGGACTAGCAGATGGATAAGGAACTGACTGGATGGCAACATCCAAAGACCTAAAGTAAATGGTACCAACTGAAAGGCAGTAATGACAGGTACGCTACGAATGTCCGTTCTGGCACAGGTAATATTCTGTAGCTTTGTTAATGACACAGATAGTAAAGATTCTGTTCTTTCTCAGCAAGTATGCAGATGACATCAAGCTAATCCCATAAATCCATGGGTTCTGATGGGATGCACCCAAAGGGTGCTGAGTGAACTGGCGGAAGTCATTGCTAGGCCATTGTCCATCATCTTTCAGAAATCCTGGGAAATGGGAGAGGAGTCTGAGGACGGGAGAAAGGCAAATGTCAGTCCATTCTTCAAAAAGGGCAAGAAGGAGGACCCAGGTAACTACGGATTGGTCAGCCTCACTTCCACCCCGGGAAAGGTGATGGAATGACTTATCCTTAGTGCTGTCTCCGGGCACATCAAAGATAAGAGGGTTGTTAGGAACAGTCAGCATGGTTTTACCAAGGGGAGGTATGTTTNGTGGCTGACACACCACAAGGTTGTGCTGCCATTCAACTGCATTTAGCCAGGCTGGAGAGCTGGGCAGGGAGAAATGCAATGAAATTTAATAAGGACAAGTGTAGGGTCTGGCACCTGGGGAGGAACAACCCCAGGTACCAGTATAGGCTGGGGACTGGCCATTGGAAAGCAGTGTAGGTGAGAGGGTCCTGGTGGACAGCAAGATGACCATGAGCTGGAAATGTGACTTCATGTCCAAGAAGGCCAGTGGCATCCTGGGGTGTATTAGAAGGGAGGTGGCTAGTAGGTCAAGAGAGGTCCTTCTCTCCCTCTACTCAGCCCTGGTGAGACCACACCTGGAATATTGTGTCCATTTCTGGACCCCTCAGTTCCAGAAGGACATACAACTCCTTGAGAGAGTCCTTGAAAGAGTTTGAAGAAAGGCTGAAGGAGCTGTGTCTCCTTAGCTTGGAGGAGACTGAGGGGTAATCTCATTAATGTTTATAAACATGTTAAGGGTGAGTGTCAGGAAGATGGAGCAAGGCTCTTCTCAGTGATGGCCAGTGATAGGATAAATGGCAATGGGTCCAAGCTGGAACATAGGAAGTTCCATGTGAATGTAAGGAAAAACTTTTTCACTGTGTGACGGAGCACTGGAACAGACTGCCAAAGAGGCAGTCCGGAGACATTCAAGACCAATCTGTATGCATTCCTGTGTGATCTAATCTGGGTGATCCTGCCCAGGCAGGGGGTTGGACTAGATGATCTTTCAGGGTCCCTTCCAACTTTTCACATTCTCTAATTCTGTGATTCTGGAAGTTGTGCAGTTGATATGCTTGAGGGAAGTGATTTCATAAGGGACCTTGGCAGGCTTGAAAGGTGGGTCTGTGTGAACCCTATTAAGCTCAACAAGATCACGTGCAAATTCCTGCACATGGGTTTTGTCAATCACCAGCAAATACAGTCTTGGAGATGAAGGGATTGAGAGTAGCCCTGAGGAGAAGGATTTGGGAATATTAGTGGACAGAAAACTGCGACATGAGTTGTCAGTGTGTGTTTGCAGCCTGTAAAGCCAAGTGTATCCAGAGCTGCATAACACAATGCATAGCCAGCAGGTGATTCTGCCCCTGTACTCTCGCGAGACCCCAGCAGATAAGCTGGTCTACTTATGTTTTGACGTAAGTTTGAAGTGCTAATTTGAGTAGTCATATTTTCAGGCTTTTCAGGACGGCTGTGCTACAAAAATTACAAAAGTAAAAAACCATAATTTTGTTTATTTGTTTTGGTTCTTTTTTCAGAGGCAGCACATAGGAAAATTAAAAGGCTTTACATAACAAAATTATTATTGCTTATCACTTCAAATAATGACTGCTCTGGTAAGAGTTGTCTTTTACAGGATCCAAATAGTGGGCTGACACTTTATTCACACTTCCAAAACACCTTCCTTTTACTCTCCAGAGTTCATGGACATACAGCACAGGAATTTCAGTACCAGAAATGTGTCTGCAATACTGAAACTACACTTAAGGTTAGGTTTTTATTCTGACAAACAACAGACATTGTTTCAAAAATCTTATAAAAATGTTCTGTGCTTAGAAATAAGCGTGTGTAAGAAAGCAATACTGAAAAACTGCATTCCCAAGACAGGACATGAAAATAAGGCATGTCCTGAGACTTTTCTTCCAAGACCTCTCTAATCTGGGTTTCTTCTACTTAAAATCTGTAGACTTACTTTATTACAATGATTTTTTTACATCATGAAAACTGAAGTGGAAGATGATATTGAACTGTACTTCAATGGATACATTTTCATAATTCCTGGGCTACACAGGTGAAAGGAAACTGGGGGTTTCCCTCATGTCAAACAGAGCCAAGTCCAGCTGACGCCAAACAACACGCTGCAGGACACTGCTGAGACTGGAAGTGATGCAGGTGGTGCCTATATGAAAACATAGTAAAAAAAAAATATAAAAACAGCTGCACAGCAGCTGTAAGGGAGTGAGAAAATATGAGAGAAAGAGCCTTGCAGACAAAAAGGTCAGTGAAAAAGGAGGAGGTGAGATCCTCCAGGCACTGTATGTAGGCATGGGGAGATTGCAGAGAAGACCATGGTGCAGCAGGCTGTCCCTGTGCAGCCCATGGAGGACCAAGAGGGAACAGATACTCATAATACCGTCCACAGAGGTCCCCATGATGCAGGAGTGGATGTGTTCTGGAAGAAGCTGAATTCCATGGAGCACCCATGCAGTAACAGACTCCTGCCATGAGCTGCAGCATGTAGAGAGGAGTCCACACAAGCCTACATTTTCCAGAAGGAATTAAGGACCATGGAGAATGCAGGCTGGAGCAGTCTGTTCCTGAAGGCCTGTACCCCGTGGAGAGCTCCCACACTGAAGCAGTTAATGAAGGACTGTATCCCATGAATGACCCACACTGGAGAAGGTGAAAAGCATAAGGAGGAAGGAGTAGCAGAGATGAAGTGCCATGAACTGACTAAAAAAAACCCTTTTTTACATAGTTACCTGCACCACTCAGAAGGGAGAAAGCAGAAGCACAAGGATTGAAGTTGTGCCTGGGGAGAGGTGTGGGAAGGGGAAAGAAGATTTTAGTATTGTCTTTTTTCTCACTGTCATCAATTTTTAACTGACAATAAATGAAAATAATTTTTCCTAAGTCAAATCTATTTTGCTTGTGATGGTAAGTGATCTCCCTGCAGTATTCTGCTGAGAAGGGGAGTGAAAGAGCAGATGTGTGGCCACCCCACAGACAGACAAAGTTAACTAGCTGCACTCATGCTATCAATAAAACTCACTGAGACTTCTTACAGATGGTTTTACTTCTAAAAAACAAACAAAAAATCCAGATTAAAAACAACCCCTAAATTCTTAATTCCTTCTCCTTCTTTTAATACATAAATATTAAATTTTCTGAATTATTGCTATCTACATCTGGACAATGGTGCCCCATTTTTCTTAGTCATGACTGAAATGAGACATTAAAATCTCTTCAGAGTGCATGTGTATGCTATTATAAAGAATGAAGAGGCTAGACTAATCTTTACACACACTAGACAAGCATTAATAAATTCTAGAGATCATTCATAGGATTCCAGCTGTTGTATCAGACATAGGCATAATTCTGTGATACATTTAAAAAGATACTTAACATGAAGCACATTTCAATCCTACTGAATTCAGTAGGACCCCTCAGATAGGAATTTAGGCAACAGATTATATTCAGATGGAAATTACATGTTAAGAAATTAAAGCATATTGTTTAAAGCTATTCCACGAATTCCCCACCAACCACAAGACCTACATTTCAACATCTGGTATCAGAAAAAATATTTAACAAATCATAGAATCACAGAATGATTAGAGTTGGAAGGGACTCCTAGAGGTCATCTAGTCCAACACCCCAGCATGAAACAGGGACACCCCCAACTAGATCAGGTTGCTCAGGGCCTCATCCAACCTGGCCTTGAACGTCTCCAGGGATGGGGCATCCACCACCACCCTGGGCAAACTGTTCCAGTGCTCCACCACTCTTACAGCAAAGAACTTTTTTCTAATATCCAATCTAAATCTCCCTCCCTCTATTTT
>VXBZ01004382.1:55191-79323 GCA_013399135.1 Heliornis fulica | reverse complement strand
AAAAAAAAAAAAAACCTGGAAGGATTCAAATAGAACAAGAAGAACGGGAAGAAAAATAACTGTCTTATGTTTGATTTCAGTAATCTTGAAATACCGTCTTCAGTTTCTATTTAAACAAGAGTTTCACTCAATCACCTCAAGTGTTACAAGTAATCACTCTCCTGTCAGCACTAAGTTTTAGCCCTTCTCGATCCCATTGTGGTGACGATCATGGAGACTGTACTGTTAGATAGCATGATGCAAACTGACACATACATATCAGGGAGTGAAGTAAGCATTCTTCACATTTCAAACAATTGGGAATGGAAGCAATATATAATAAATGCATTGTTTATGTTTAGTATTTCTGTCTGCCTTTTTACAATCAGCTGCAAACACTTGTGAATGAAAAAAGAATTGTGGGTTCTTTTCTATAAAAGCATCTCAAAATAAACAAAAGATAAATGACAGAGCATAAGCTATGTTACCAAAAGTGAAGGAAAATAATGAGGAAGACAACATTACTGAAACGCAGTAGGGCATTTGGAAGTTCTAGTGACTAGTCCTTTCCCATGGTGGAGAAGGAACAGAATGCTGCTTTGAGAATCAATTTAATTACTGAAATGCAGGAGGCAGAATACCTACAGAAAATTATTAGATCCCATTAATATCAAATTTAAAGTCTTGAGTTTCAAAAACTAGGATACTAGGAAAGACCATAAATAACAAGTTAAAAGCATTTTATATGTTATAACTTTCTCTGAACTCAGTGATTAACTTGACAGCTCATCATTATAGAGGTTAGAAAGAAATAACAGTATACTGTATTCTATAGTTTGAAAATAAATTTGGTATGTAAGAGTATCTGAAACAGATATGCTACTTCTTATGAAAAGAACCTGCACAAAAATTCCAGGTAGTTGTTTTTTTGCCTGCCCATTTAGAAAACATGAATAAGAACATAAATGTCTTATGACAAACAAAGCAGTATTGCTAATTTCCCCACAGACCTAGAGAAGTATTGCCTTAACACAGCTACCATCCACATGATCGAGAACAAGGCAGCCAGTGATAAACACTGTGAACTAGCAGACTGTCCTACAAAAAAAGAAGGCCAAACATTTTATTTCCTCAGTGAATTCTACAACATACTCTCACAGTATGGATAGAAGCTACAAATACCAAACACAAATCGAGGCAGCTAAAAAAAAAACAAACCCAACATAGTACTCACATTTTTCCCACTTCTTATGCTTAAAATCAACCCATTCATCTACTAACAATAAAAAGAACAAAGGTAATTTTGCCATATTTCAATTTTGCTTGCTTTGCCCAGTCAAGTGTAAGTTCCATTTGTGGACCAACAGTAAGAATCAAATCTTGGCTGCACATGTAGTGAACAAGGGAAAATGGTTCCAAACTGGAACATTGAAAGTTCCATCTTAATAGAAGGAGGAATGTTTTCACTGTGAAGGTGATGGATTACTGGAACAGGCTGCCCAGAGAGGTTGTGGAGTCTCCTTCTTTGGAGACATTCAAGACCAATCTGGACATGTTCCTACGTGATCTACTCTAGATGATCCTGCTTGGGCAGGGGTGTAGGACTTAGTGATCTTTAGAGGTCTCTTCCAACTCCTAATATTCTGTGACTCTGTGTGAAAGGAGTTTTTGGTATTTGTATCCTGGATGCCTTTGAGGGGAAACCACAGGAGAGTTTACCAGCCCATGGCAACTAATTTCTGAGTTTGGGGTATTTTGCAATGTCAAGAGAAAGAAAAATATCTCAGTTCTACCCCTCTGCCACAAAGGAAGTATGGAAAAATAAGGACTACCATTGGTAATCTCTTCAAAAACATGAAGCGGGCTTGCTGTTTGAATCCTACTCATTGTGATTTCACAGTGAGATCAGAAGAGTATGAGCTCCTTATCCATTTCTCACTACTCTGGAAAGAATACAGTGCCAAAAAAAGGAAGATGTGGACTTTCCACGGTGACAGAGAAAAACAGGCAAATGTTTTGTCTTCTTGTTTCACCTGTAGTGTCCTCTCCCCACTAAAATGAAATAATGTAGTCCTGTCAAGTGTTTGTGAAGATGTTCAAAAAGAGCCTTGGACAACAGTAGGGTCCAAGACCCTTCAAAAAAATGCTATACAAAAAGGATCAGTCTCTTCAAGAGTGGAGGGCAGACCACCTCCAGCAGAAAAGGAACTTCAAACTCCCAGGAAATCCAGAGGACAAGAACACAACACAACAATCTTGTGCCATCTCTCTCCCAGCTCACAAAATATCTTCTAGAAATTCAGTATATCTTCCAAATAAACAAAGTACCACATATAACAGTGTATTATGGACTCTCAAGGATCTCCTCTTTCAGACTGGTAAAACAAAGAAACACCCGTTTACAACTCACAGCATTAATGCTACAGTATACGAAGCCATATAAACACATGCATGGCACAGAACTGAATTCACACTCTGTAGTGTATATGACTCGCATATGAATATATAAATATTTATGCAACTTAAAAGCCTGTGCACATTAATTACTTGACAGTCATAGTGTCTTTCTTTAATCTCTTAACCTAAGAAACAAAAGAATATGTAATATGGTACTCAGCACTATACTGTAAATGGAATGAAACTATCAAATCTGACTAGAATATGCAAAACATTGCATTGACATCGAGCAATCACAAGTCTCTTTGATTTGTGTTAGGTGTGTCATAACCTTTTAGCTGAAATTTAAAACAAATCAGTTCAAGTGAACAAAATCTTCCATTAGATTTTTCTCATTCCTTTCTATAATATCTTTGAAAGAAAAGGAAAGTAGGCAAGGGTGTATGAAACTGAAAAATCAAAGATGATATTTAAACCTTATAAATCCTTCCAAGAAACAAACCTAATGCATCTTTCTGTGGCTGCCCTCTATGCTTTTAACTCTGTATAGTAATACCTACTAATTATAAAGACAAATACGCAAATTCATACAGGTTTGGTTTATGTGAGTTTCTCCAGCATGAAACTCAGCAGATTTGTGCATTTGTGAGATGTTCAGTAGTACTTAGGTGTTTCCAAATTACACTAACAGCACTGCTGTCATATTATCTGTTAACATAACCACATGAAACTATTAATAATCATGTAATATGACACTATGGTATAAATCAGTATCTCATAGGAACAGAAAAAAACAAGTAAATAATCTGTTACTTTGAAGAGATATTTGCTTTGTTCTCCAGTCAAGATAGTACACCAGTCCTGTGAATAATGTGATTATTAAGACTCTATCTTTGAAAACACTACTTAACCATAAAACCACGGTTTTTACTCCTTGTTATCTTTTAAGACTGCATCTTATTGTCCAGGATAGTTTAACTGAGAGTAACTTCTGTTACAGATTATCTTTTTACATCTTGAACCCTTTACNAAATTTCATGTTAACCTGAGGAAAACAAAAAACAAAAACAAAAAACCCCTAAAAAACAAACAATCTTACTTCCCAGAGAGACGAATGATGAAAGAGGGAACCTTCTGTTTAACGTAACATGATTGAAGAAACTATGCACTTCTTTCACAAGTACAGGACTAACCAATGACTTCATGATGTTTGATAGCTGACTGGAGCTAATGAAACCAAAAAATCATTCACTACCACTTGCCCACAGGAGGCTGGACATTCCATTACCTGAAGGTATACCAGAACCTAAAACTATGTTTGCCAAGCACAGAACTAATTTTTTAACTAGATGGTACACTACAAATGCAGAAATATCTAACATATGGCCCCATTTACCAATTATTGTTTGCTGGCTAAAGTGTTAAAATGTCCTTGGCTTCACCTTAGACGCACTCACCCTAGCTGGTCATTATCTACCTGAAAAGGGGCCAAAACCCAAAGAATCTCAGCTGTTAGTACTCAAAAAACATGTATGTTTTGTACTTTTTCTTTTTTGCTTCACTTTATAAAGCTACAAGTACAAGCACAAAGTCATGTTGCACCTGCATATGGAAATATTATGGATCTAATTCATTACTGTAATTCAGTATACCTACAGTGCGGGTGATAAGTGGAGTAATAAGGAACTCTTCAATGTGCCTTTATTCAAAAGTGATTTATCCAACTTTACTGGTAATATTTAGATTCTTGTGTGTTCCTACTCAGTTCAATCCTTCTTTTATTTTACACAGATGAGTGAAAAACACAAAAATCTCTGAAAGTCAGGGCTAGAACAAAGTTATTGATTGGTGATATATCTGCACATAATCAGGAGTATTCAATATGAAAATATCCATGAATTATGTTTTAACAGTCAGCTTTTAAAAAATATAACAGTCAGCTTGCAGTAAACCTGCAGGTCAACAGGTGGAAAGCAAATGGCTTTCCTCATTTGCACATTACTTCTCTAAGAAGCCACAGGACAGCTGGGAGAAGGAACACGTGTAAACAAGGCAGATCTAATGGTTTCCTAATTAAAAAAAAGATATTATCTACCCATTAATAGGTAAATTAATTGACAAAAATCCAGCAGTTTCCCCCAGTACAAGTAAACATAGGAGCCATTCCTCACTGAATTGTCACACATTTAGGCCAGCCACAAAGTTATCAGTTCTGCTTGATTTGTTTGGATACTGTACCCTGCGACAGCTGTCAGAAATAATGCCTTAGAAGAGCTGCTGTGGCAGTTACAAAGAGCCTGGAATTTTAATTGGGACTGGATATTAACTGGGGAGTGGTGTCTTTATTTTATTTTGTTAAAAACAAACAAACAAACAAACAAAACAAAACACAAAATTAAGAAGAAATATTAAAATAATTACAGATGTCTTTAAGGTATTTGACTAATGTCTGGTAAGCAAGGTTGGTTTTATTTTGACTACATAACTTTGTGACAATGGTCTCCACCATCAGAGAGGGAACCATTAGTTGCCTAAGAAAAGGGACATTAAGAAGAAAAATAGTAAGGAAGTTGCATAAATAATCCTATTCAAATACTGGCTGTGATCCAGAGCAGAGCTCGCAGTGTTTTAAGAATTACTCAAAAGGAGACTCATTCCGAGACCCTTAGTAACCACCAGCTGAAAACAAAATTGTTCATCATGGCCAAGACCTAAACAGAAATGAATAATAAGCTTACTTTCAGCATCAGCATTGAGTAACAAGCACAGGAGAACCACCATTGGCCTGACTACGTGCATCGTCTGACAGCTTGGCACCAGCATGCTTTGGCAGCCTTCTTCTCACTGGCTTAGAAGCTACTGCGTGTCTGTCCGGTCTGAAATTTCAGATGAAGTATTTTCAGAGCCTGTGGAACACAAAAGAAAAAGAGAAAAATTAGTTAGCAAGAATAGGATGGAGAATTTCTGGGTTTTGTTTGGGTGTTTTTTTCCAAGCATTCACAATTTGAGGCTAAATAACTGTAAAAGACAAATCAGTAAGGGAGAAACCAAATGAATCCTTATGTTTCAGATTACTGGAACATACCAAATGATGCAAGGTATGGTGCATGTTAGCACCGTCTCTTTATTCTTCTCAGCACATCTTTTCCACCATTATCAAGCGTTTGTGACAACCTGGATCTTTTGGTATATTCAAAATCACCTTCTGAGTTAGAAGGACTGTGTTTGTTAATGAAGTATAATACATCACTGGAATACTCATGCTGCAGTTGGGATTGTGGATGCAATATCCGGAATAAAAGGTCCACTTGCAAGAAGCATACTGGTAGCTGATAACTTGGCATCTGGTAATAACACACCAAAATCTGCTTTGTGAGGTGTTTGTTCTTAAAGCTAGACATGAAATGCTAGTATGCTGCGTAGTTCAACAACTCCCAAAGGTTAAAATTCATGTTGTGATTTCTGCTACATATCTGAACTATCCATAATAGGAAAACAGAAATCTGGCACTGAATAAAGGGCTGAAATTCCAAATCAATCCATCTCACTGGAATCACTACTTCTCAATTATCCATCTTATAAAGTGTCTCATTCTTCTCCAGATTTACCACACCTGAGCAGTAACAGAAACTAAGGAACATAAAAATGTTTTTTTTCCTCTTTCAAGAACACTAGACACATACCCTGACATTGTCACTAAAATAGCTCTGAAATGCATTTTTATTTTTTGAAAGGATCTGCAACGTACAAAATTTAGCAAGCTTGATACTACCTGTTTCATTACAGCACATGTTTTCTCCATGCAGTAAAGATAAAAACCAAAAAGACTGAGAAACATCTGTATCAATTACACTTTCACTAGATAGATCTTACAGATTGGTGGGTGGTATAAAGAGTCAATTTTACAGTACAGTGAGATGCTCAAAGAGTCTACTCAAGGAAGTAGAAAAGACATGAGCAGCTGTTAGAAATCCATGTCTGTTATGAATCTCTTTATTAAAACTATCTTTTTAATCAGTTACTGCCATCAAAAACTACAAACCTAAGAAATCTTCACTTGTAATGTGCTGAAGGCACCAGCTCCCTGCTTTCATTGCTACCATCTTCATGCCAGCATTTCAAATAACAGCAAAGTCCATGAGACATCAGTCCTGTCGGACTCAATTTGTGTCTGTGCAAGCGTATCAGAGCCAACTGCTACATAAATGATTCCAGGGCTATCACAAAGATGGAGATATATGAAATGTACTTTCAAGGAATAGATGATTTTGATCTTGTTTCTTCTCGACTGCAGGAGTTAGAAAGGAGCCCTGAACTATCCTCAAAGGCTTCTCACTTATGGACAAAAGTAAGTTTTTATTGGCACACAAACTTCACCTTGTGAAAAATTTCACCTTGTGTGAAGGTGAAATGTGATGGGTTCTCAGACTTGTGTCTGAACCATAAACTGCTCGCTTTAGCAGTGGAGGAAGTGGAATGGAAACAATACTGATAATAAGGTGAGCAGAGGAGGGAAAAAGAAGGTGACCAGAAAGGTCCTTGTTTTACACAACTGTCTTTTCACAGGGCACTGGAGATTATTTTCACACCTTCCAAACACTCCCATCAAAATATTAAATGTGTTATCTAACAGAAAAAAATATATTATTATCTGCTTGGGGAAAAAGTTCTCATGATCCTGACATATGAATTTCCTGTTCTTCTCTACAAGCTGTCTGCAAATGAAGGGATGGATCACAAAACCTAGCAAAGAAACGGTTGAGAAGAACAAGGACCATTAAAAAACAAACAAAAAAACCCAACACAACAAAAAACAATAAACCCTATTCCATTCTCTTGCACTAAACGCATATAGAAACACTTAAAAATACTGTACTCCCTTTCCCTGCAGTACTAACTCGCTTTGCTGCTTCTGAGTGTCAAGGTGTTAGCTAACCTGATAACAACACATTGCCTGATGTTTTTCTCTTTATCTGCTTATGCTTCTATAGCTAACTTCTGGTATTTTAGGTCAAGAAAACAGAAACACTTGACAAAAAAATGGCACTTGGGTCCTTCTTCTTACAAATGAGTTTAAAATATACTGTTAATGACAGCATGCAAATGACAGCTGGTAAGAACAGAGAGAAGCAAGCCAAGAGAAAATCATATGCTACAAGGCTTTCCCTGCAAGTGCCCCTCGACTTCACTTGTAAAACCCCATAGCTTCAGCCAAGGACCCAGCTACTGACAACTGTACCAACTTCAAGACTGATAAACACCTGTACGTAGGTGTGCACTTGGTTTATTTGTGAAAAGCAAGATGGAGCCACAATTCCTTAAAAGGACTAATACCAATACTGCTCAAAAAAAAAGGTATTCACTGCCAAATCAAGCAAGCACATCACAAGCAGCATTTGCAGCACCAGGATACACCATCCTCCTCCCCAGAGGGCCAAGAGTGAGGTACTCTCTCAGCAGTTAAAAATGTTAACGCTGTGTCAGACCAGAAAGATGGGGATTCTCCTCAGTAGAACACCGATCAAAATAGCTACAGAAAGATCAACAGCTATTTGAAATAAATCTCTTTGTGAAGCTTTAATAAAAGCTGGTTTTATTTTTAGTGTAAGTACTGTGCAACTGCTGAATTAAATCATCAAAACCGACTCTCATAACATCTCTAAAAGAGCTACTTATGAATAATTTCTTCTACAACATCTATTTTTGTCTCTTTCCCCAGACAAACAAATTAATACAAGGGTGAAAAACAAAGGTTGAAACTAGGTACAAACTGTTAATACAAGGATGAAAACCAAGGGGTGAAACTAGGTAGTACATATATGTTTAGGACATATGTAAATAAGAGGATAGAGTTTCCATAATTAGTGGTATCTAACAATAAGATCAGTAAAAATTGAGATGTCCAGACCCCCAACCCTTCAGTGCAGACAAAAAAGATTCCCCTCAGCTAGGGGAATTGGTAACGTGTCCATGCCTAGGTGGCATGGACACGTTACCAATTACCCTCAAAAGTATCAACTGAGTGAATGAAACACCTGAACACTGAACTTTATTTTCCTGCAGACTGTTTATCTCAGTACTAAAACCAATCTTTTACCTGGGAACGCAGCGCTCCAGAGGAGATGCTTAAAATTACAGAAAACTCTTAACTGGAGGCAAAGCTTAGAACCAAACCTCAAAATTACATACTATTTTTTATTCATCTGCTTGCTTTCCCATGCCTGTGTGTGCATGTAAATGCTGGATAACTCAAGACAGAGAAATTTATCAAAGAAGAGAAGAGCTCTCAGAAGAAACCTAAACACACACAGAAGTGATGTCATAGCAGATTTAGAGAGCCACATGGAAAAAACCCTGTAAGTTATAAAATTCTGGAATAAAGAAATGTGAAGACATAAGAGCTCATTTGTGCTATTACAAAATCAGTTTTTACTGATCATTAGAATCATAGAATGTTTTGTGCTGGAAGGGACCTCAAAGATCATCAAGCTTCAACCACCCTGCCATGGGCAGAGACACCTCTCACTAGACCAGACTGCTCAAGACCCCATCCAACCTGACCTTGAACACCTCCAGGGTGTTACCCTCCAGGGAGGGGGCATCCACCACTTTCCCGGGCAACTTTTTCCAGTGCCTCACCACCCCACAGTGAAGAATTTCTTCCTAATATCCAATCTACCTTTTTACAATTTAAAAACATCCCCCCTCATCCTATTACTACACACCCTTTCACAAAGTCCTTCCCCCAGCTTTCCTGCAGGCCTCCTTCAGATACTGGAAGGCTGCTGTAAGATCTCCCCACTGTCTTCCCTTCTCCAGACTGAACAGCCCAAATCTCAGCCTCTCTTCATAGGATCAGTCCTCTGATCATGTTCATGGCCCTCCTCTGGAGCCCTTCCAACAGGTTCATGGCCTTCCTATGTTGGGGACTCCAGAAATGGGCACAATACTCCAGGTGGGGTCTCAAAGAGCAGACTAGAGGACAATCACTTTGGGTGACTGTCAATTTCGGTGATGGATCACTGGAAAAGGCTGTCCAGAGAGCTTGTGGAGTCTCTGGAGACATTCAAGACCAACCTGGACATGTTCTCGTGTGGTTTAATCTAGGTGATTCTGATTGGGCAGGGGAGGGTGGACTAGATGATCTTTCAAGGTCGCTTCCAACTCCTGACGTTCTGTGTTTCTGTGATCACCTCCCTCGACCTTCTGGACACACTCCTTTTAATACAGCCAAGGATACTATTGGCCTTCTGGGCTGCAAGCCTGCATTGTTGTCTCATGTCAAGCTTCTCCAACAGCACCTCCATGTCCTTCTCTGCAAGGCTTCCCTCTAGTACTTTATCTCCCAGCCTGGTGACATGGATTTCCCCAACCCAGGTGTGGGACCTTGCACTTGATCTTGTTGAACTTCATGAGGTTCCCATGGGCCAAATTCTCCATCTTATCCATTCTAAACCTTAGTCACTTCCACAGATTATAAGAACTTCCTCATGGAACACAAACAATTCACCACAGCATTCTCTGTTCTTAACTCTGTGCCTTCCAAATAATAGATCAAGCAAAAATTATTTTGCTGATAGTGGCTGAATTGCTGAGATGAAAATAGTCCTACTAGAGGAGGAAACCACACAATATTATCTATCAATGCATACTAAAGCAATATACTGTTGAGAATGTGTACTAAGAATTTAAACCATATCACAAAGCTACAGATGACAGGTTAAGTGGACAAATATCTTCTATTGACTTCTTCTCTGAAAAACATAATTTGTCTCAAATCCAGTCACCCAAAGCCCTTGTACATAACTTAGCTATAGTTACTCTGAAATATCCCAGCTCTGAATTTGCTCACTGACATAAAGTAAACCCTGTTCAGACTTCTGTCAGAAGTAGGGAAGGGAGGGAGAGTGGAAAAAGAGATAAAAACAAGTATCTCGGCTCATCTACATTATTATACTCTTTCTCCAACCACAGAAGAGAAACAGGGTGAAAGCCACAATAAGATTTGGGAAAAATCTATTTTTCTGCATTTAGAAAATGTAAACACTGGCTTAGAAAATAGCAAATCTGGCTTTCATCAGCAGGCTGACTGGAATTGTTAAACTCCACAGTCTGGTGTAAGCACAAATACAATGAGTATTTATATGCAGAAACACAGACTGATTTTTGTCTTTGTCTTTTGTCTCAAAAGAACAAATAATGGAAAAGCAAATCCCTTCTACTATGCACAGTTAGTTTGTTAAAGTCTTCTTTTGCTGTCTACTGCACTGCTTGAACACTGGAGCTGTGTGCCTACTATCTTTTAAGCTAAACCTACAACCAGCTCAGCCACATACTAAGACATTCATAAAGCTTCTGGGCTACGCACCACATACTCATCAGACACTCCCAGGACAAAGGTTCAAAACCTACAGAGAAGAATCACAGCTAAGTAGAACAGCCAGATCACACAATGAGCAGCTGAATACTGGGACTGCAGATACTGACAGAGTCAGCATCTTTTAATGGCTTGCTTCCTCCCAGAGATATGTATGTGGATGACCTAGCAATGAGAATGACCCTACAGCTCCACGGCTGTACCCATGACACAGGCTGGCTAACACTGCTTATGTCCAGAAAGCCACATCTGTTTCAGAAGAATTTTGCCTCCAGTGTCTTTTCAGCATGGAAATTGTGGAACATTCAGGTTGGAACTTGCCTTTGGGACCAAGCCTGGTTTACTGGGTATTTCAGATACTAAAATAAAGCTAGAAAAATATTTGCAAGTCTGGAGCTAACAGGTCAAATATGACTTCAACATTGCAAGGCATCTTTCCTCTATTATATTACTCTGCAATTTCTTCCTTTATGGCTTTTCTTTTTCATTTTTACTTTATAGTTTTGTTTCAATACTATTCAATATACTTGTTGCCTAATCAGATTGAAGCATGACTGACTGAGACAGTGAATTTGCAGTACACGCAGGACAGTAATCCAGCTGCAGCTAGTTTACCCTGACTGCACTTTATTATAACGTTGCTGATGGCAATACAATCATATTAGAGGAAGAGATGGAGAGTTGAAATGGTTATTTTTCAAAAGTAGTTGGCATTATAAAATGATTTGATAATAAAGTACAAAAACTTCCTGAAGCAATAAAAGCACTATGCATTTCCCATACTAAACTGTGGCATAATGGCACATGGTTGTCCACAGGTCCTCTTCTGGAAAAAAGAAGGTAAGAACTAAAAAAATATACTTGCAACATCCTATGCTTTTTATTACTCTCAAAGAAAAGGAATAAGCAATGCTATGAACTCTGAAAAAGACTTAAAAGTCAACAGAAGCCTAGAGATATTTTATTGTAAAAGCTTCCATGTAAAGGAAAATACCACTTCTACATACCAAATTAATGTCCTAATGTTGATAATCCAGTTTTGATAACAAATAAAATCCTAAAATCATCTACAGATCCCAACAGTGTGGATCAAAATGTGTTTTTCTTTTTTTTTTCTTTAGAGACCACATGAAAAACTGTAGATTAATCTGTAAGGAGTAGAAACGAGCGGCTTGAAATGGCCACTTCAACTGTCACTTCAGGTACTTCACAGAACCTACACCTCAAGCCCATTGAACATGGAAAGGTCTTATCTTCACAGACCTCTTTTGATTTGATGAAAGCAAACCTAATACTGTTTTAACAATCTAACAATTGGAGATTGTACACAGCATTAATCAGTACACATGTAGTCATTTCTCATTTTTGAGGTTAAGGTCTTCTCTGTGCTTTGAAGTGGTGCTTATTCTATACCCAGAGTTCTCATTCACATGGCTTCATACAGGCAACTTGATACTCAAATATCTTAGGTAAACGTATGTGACAAAAAGAAGAAAGCCCTATTAGACCTGTAGTTCATCTTCTTACAACTCTGTTACAGATTGCCAGAACAGACTAAGATGCATTATGTATATTCTATATGTTCTTCACTGGTTTTATGTCATTCTCAGGAAACATTTCAGCAAGTACTTTTCACATCTGAGTCCTGTGACAGCTTCCAATCCACTCCTCTTTTTGGGCTGGTATTGACGAAAAACCAATGGTGTTAGCAGCAAGATGATAATTTTTAACTTAATTGTCAGTTGTGTATTGACACTGTGTAATCTCCAGCTTCTTTTGTAATCCCTTTTGGTTAGTTCTCATAAAGTAAGAATACATGCTACCCACCAAAACGAATGTTGTTTTTTGTAAAAAGTATGGAAAAGATAAAATTGAACTGTAGTATACACAGCTTCAAAAATATTTCTGTAATATTGATACCAATTATGATATGGATGGGATATGCATGTCCAAAACAATATTACACAGCGAATGTAATATTTAGCAACAATTGGTGAAATAACCAAACTGCAGGTGCCATTGATAGTCTGTTCTCTAAAAGAAGATTGAAAAGGCATGAGAAAAAAAAAAGAAGGACTGAAGATAGGACACAAAGTGGAGCTTGGTTATTATCCTAATTATGTTTGTAACCTTTTATAAATAATACATAGCTGAGAACATAAAAGATGGTGTTTTAGATTAGAGATCTCTGTTACTCAGTTTCAGTCTTTGATAATTAGAGTGTCAGAAAGAATAAAAAAATAGAAATATAAGACAAAGCAATGCACTTAATGATAGGGACAACATCTGCACAGCAAGAAGCTTTAAAAACACATGCAACACAATCACAGAAAGAACAGATTGGCAGCGTTCAAATTTGTATCAAAAGGTAGAAGAAACGAGCTATTTGCCTTTCAGACACTTGCCTCATACACAGAGACATTCAGAACTTCTGAATTTTTCCCTCTGTTTGCTCTTTCCTTTCTAGCTGGGATGTAGTAGTCTGTAAACCTACCTCTATGACATTTAAACAGGAAAAAGCCTAACCTTCAACTACAAACTCCTTCTACTTAGCCAGAACTAATGAAATATTAAGAGTTCATGTAGGTGGCTATCAAAAACAACTTTCAGATTTTACCCTGGTGCATTTTTCAAGGTAGAAAAGGTACAAAATACTGCATGCTGTGATCACAAAAGCCAGTATCTTGTAAGAAACTACACAGTAACTAAGTCTTCAGATGATTGCATTAAAATACATCAAAATTTTTGAAGTCTTGGCTTATTCAAATTCTCTCATTAGAAATAAAACTATCTGTAATATTTAGAAAAAACATGCTGTGTAAATTTCTGGAATTTTCTGCATTAGAACCATTGGTTACCACACCACTTTGTAAACACAGGCAGATAAAATTGACTGTGCTACCTTCTCCAGAAAGATGTCCACCCGAGAGCCACAATGTAACATCCACACCACTGCCAGACTTTTGAGAAAACCCCAGGGCTGTCCACACTGCGCTACAGAAGAGGGCTGTAAATGGCAGTGGTTACTCAGGGTTCAGCCATTCTTGCTGGACCATTAGCATTGGCCCACAGACAGAAAATCTCAACAGAAGAATTTAGAAGGAGATGGATATAGTGGAAAAATACTTTTTTTTTTTTTTAATATATATATAACAAACAAACAAAACAATCTAGAAAGACAATTTCTCTCTTGGCTTCCTTTACTCACAGTCATTTCTTCTACCTAAGAATCTGCCTAGATGCAGGAAAGCTTATTCATTTATTTTGAAATTAATGCAGTCTGCTTATTTATACCGACAACAAAGTATCTATTTTTCCAATATATCTAAAGCCTAGAAGATAAGCCTGAAGTTCTTCTACATGGACCGCTGCAATACACCTTGTGGGAGTTTAATCTTTCACAATAGAAATGCTTGAGCAACTAATCATAACCCGGTAAAGTTTCTGCAGCATTTCTATTATAACCATTATGTCTCTGGACGTGTGTGTTGTCCCAGGAGTATTGTTCTGGATTGATTAGCATCTTTATAATGAAATGCTCAATTACAGCTTTGAAATAGGTAATTATAAAGGGAGTATGTATTTTCCAGTTAGGGATTTTGTTTTGATTTTTTTTAATTATCAGTGCATGAAAGGCAGCTGTAGAAGTTCTGACTGCACTGTCGCCTCTTTGGAAAGAAACTATGTTTTGTTGCTCTCCCTGTGCATAAGCTAAATTGAATTTCTAGTTATGACTGGTATGGGAGTTTTGCCTTCAACTGTCAGGGTGTGCAGCCAGCTGTAACCAATTTTTCAATATTTTGAGAAGCCTCATTTGAAATATACAGTTGCGAATGACTTAGGGACCTCGCTGTTAGTCAACAGAAAACTTTTTCAAAACCTTTTCCAATCATGCTTCTTTCATGTAAAAGAAGTTAAAAACAAACAAAAAAAAAAAAAACCACAAACAAAACAAAAACAAAACACCAACAGTGTAGAGCAAGCTACACAATATAGACTTTCTGCCTAATTTTAGCAGCCNGGGGGGGGGGGGGGGGGGGGGGGGGAAGTGCGGCACATGTCTAAGTTTGAGCTAATGTTTCAGACTCTATATTACTGTATTTGGAAGGAAGCTGCATCATCTTAATCTTGCTAAAACTGATTTCTGCCAAGAAAAGCAATTAATTTTTCCTGAGGGTTAACAGCAAACGAGGGGGTGGTGAAAGAGCTTTTAATTTCAAGGGTCAGAAGTCAGGAGAAAAAAAAAAATATAAGTATTTCCTTTCCTTGTTACTCTGCATGCTGCAGCACGCTATCAATTTGAAAAGAGGTTTTCTACTGAAGAAACTCATTCAGCTGTTGAGATAATGTGTTCGTTTGTATTGCTTCCTCAACTCTAGTGGGAGAAGATAGGGGGGTGAAAGTATTTGTTTGTTTTTACATTAGAACAACCGAAACAACTTGATTAAGTGAAAACATGTAGGTGCATAAGTGAAAAAAATCTAAGTATGTTTTCCAAGCAGTCTAAAAGCTCTTGATATCCAGAATCAGAATTCTTCAGCCTGCATCTCCATTACATAATAGATGGATCCCTGTTGCCAGCACAAGGTTAAACATGCTTGTACAAACAGATACGTGCAGGTCACAGGTTAAAAGACAAGGGGAAGAAAAATGTATATATGCTTTGTGTCTTAGGCAGAATATAGAATTCAAAAAAAGTATTCTTGTTCATGTATTTGTAGATGAGTATAACATACTTTTTGACGTACACAGCCTGCAGACACATAACTTACCCTACTCTAGAAATTTCCCATCACATGAGCCATTTTCTAGTTTAGCCCTGGATCTCAAGGATACCTCTACAAAACATGTGACTATTGCCTCTTCATTTTTTAAAGACTCTGGAATCATAACAACAAAATTTAGTTCTAGTATTACTGTAATTTTTTGCATGTCAGGTCTTCTAATAATGAAATAAATGCTAATCACTATTTTCACATTTTCTGTTAATTCAACTTTTCTTATTCATATTTTTTTTTCTTTTTACTATGTCTAAAATGCCTAGAATATAATAGATTCAGATACAATAATTTAGTCATGTCACAACTACTGTACTATCACAGAGATACTATCACATCAAATAATTTTGCTTGAAACAACGCAATGGAAGCCCCAAACTTTTAGTTTAAACTTCAATCAATACTTTATGACAGACACTACATGAGTTCTACGATAAAGATGAATACTCATTTAGTCAAGTATTGAAATTTACCATGAATTTTGGAGGATGGCTTAGAATAATAGGATCACAGAATCATTTAGGTTGGAAAAATATTTAAGGTCGTAGGAGTCCAACCTAGTACTACCAAATCCAACCACTAAACCATGTCCCTAAGCACTGCTTCTGTGAGGTTTTCAAGTATCTCCAGGGATGGTGACTGAACTACTTTCCTGAGCACCCTCTTCCAATGATTGACAACCCTTCTGGTGAAGAAATTTTTCCTAATATGCAATCTAAACCTCCCCGGCACAACTTGAGGCCATTTCCTCTTGTCCTATCATTTGTCACTTGGGAGAAGAGACGAACATCCACCTCGCTAAAACCTCCTTTCATATACTTGCACAGAGCACAATAAGGTCTCCTCAAAGCCTCCTCTTCTCCAGAATAAACAACTCCAATCCCTCAGCCACTCCTTATAAGAGCTATGCTTTAAACCCTTCCCCATCTTTGCTGTGTATTTAGACACACTTCAGCACCTCAATGTATTTCTTGTACCAGGGGGCCCAAAACTGAACGCTGTACTCAAGGTGCCACATCACCAGAGCCAAGCACAGGGACACTATCATTTACCTACTCCTGCTCGCCACACTATTCCTGATATCAGACAGGATGCTGTCAGCATCTTGGCCACAATTCTGGCTTGTATTTATGTATACAAAGTTCACTATATGCTTTCTCTGTGGATTTAGGAATGATTTCTGGTGAAATCAATTGGTCCATTTTTATCTGCAAAACTGCCTTTATTGCTGCAGGTGAAGCTGTCCTGATTTAATCCCAGACAGTACCTAAGCAACATGCAGAGATAAATAGTTTGTAGGGTAACAGAAGAAAGTAGTAGCAGTAGTAGTATCATCAGCAGCAGTAGTAATATTAGTACTAGTAATGATAATAAATAAATGAAATGCAATTGCCCACCACCCGTGAAAAAACACCTCTATGTCTAGTCTGTTTCCAAACATCCCAAATAGCTTCCTCAGTTACATATGGAGCATGATGTTCTACAGCAGGAAATATCCCTATGAGTGGTTTGGGTGAGCTGTCACAACTTCTTGTGTACCTGGGCAAGGTGTGAGAAGCTGAAAGGTCCTTGATTTAGTATAGACACTACAACTACCTAGCAATAACTAAAAGCATCAGTGTATTATCAACATTTTTCTCATACTAAATCCAAAACGCAGCACTATACAGGCTACTAGAAAGAAAAATAACTTTATCCCATCTGAAACCAGGCCAAGATCTCCAACAAGAACATCTCTGATAGTCCAAACAGCCATCTGATTTGGAATTGAATTTAGTATCCAGCAACAGGTAAGTGCTAACTGAAATGTAAGCCTTTCTCGAAAGAGTTCAAACAAATATTTTGTTATCTGCTTTTTTTTTTTTTTTTCTTCTTAATCTCTCCCAAAGGGGGGAGAGTTTTCCTGAAGACCCTTGAGGAAAAAAAAAAATAAATCTTATGCTGACATCCAATTTTCACACTTTAAATCTATGTGTTTAACAGCAATTCAGACCACTGCACAGAACTGCCACATTTGCAAATATGAAATCAAATTTTAATACATCATGATCAAACTGATTACAGTAATTCCTGCAATACCAATTCTCACATAGATATTGTTGATATATGGTATTATTATGAATATTCCCAGTTCTTTAAATATTAATTAAATTACTTAAACAATTCTATCATAGTTCCCATGTGCTGCAACTGTTTAATTACAGAGGTACAGTTAAGAAATAATTTGAAACACTGTCTTGCTTCGTACTTTATTTTCACTGTAAGTAATCTTTAACTGCATAACCACTGCTGTTACCCTCAGTGGTCCATGACTTTTCCTTACAGTGATACACAAGAAGGCTTAAGCACTAAACTCCCTTAGAAAACTGACATGTTTTAAAGAATTATAGAAAAGAGGGAATGGAGGAGAGTGAATCTATGTTGGAAGAAATGTCTACATTAGAAAGTAAAATACCAGCGCACAAAAAACGCCTGCTACTTTTCTGTAGCAATATCCAACTGCACACACATACAGTGGTGTCTGATGGGTCATCACTCTGCAGTGAATCAGAGGAGGTGACGTGAATGATGGCTTATTAATGGATCTGCATTAGAACAAATCATAAGCAAACACTACATACCAAAATACTCTCTTGGAAAGAGATCCTTTTCTACCTCAGTGCCATAGACATAATACTGGATGCTAATCCTAACTGAACCTAAGATTTCAAATATTCCACTTAGTCACAGAAAGGTCAGAAAATATCAAAACAAACTGTAATGCTTCAGTAACTAAGGCTGATCTTTTCACTCACAGGTGAGCTCTCTAGATCATGAGCAATGTTTGCAGCTCTTCATATTAAAAAAAAAAAACATCACCTTTAAGCAAAATCAGCCTACTAAGTATCAGCCTTCTGATGACAACAGGCATCCTACATAGTACAGAGTATGTGTCCAAAAGGACATCTTACTAGGTACCAAAACACTACAGTCATTTCCATTCAAAATGGACCTGTAAGAGAATTCTTATTTCCCCCACCTGAAAACACCTGTACACCCACACTGTAGTGGGATGTCAGTTTTCACCACACCTAGAGAAAATACATCCATACTACAAGAAGCAGGAATGATCAGACTGATTAATTACCAGTTAGGTTTTTTACAGTGGAACCTATTTGACTGGCTCATGCTTCCCTCAACCCAACTCCAGTAGTTTCTGCAGATTTTTCAATATGAAAACAATAGATCTATTAGGAAGATTTTCTTCTGTCATGGAGCAGGCATCAGAAATCCAGTCAGCTCTTCTAATGGACTGGGAACATTATCTTCTCTTTAACATGACTGCGGCACGTCTTTTGACTCTGATAATAAATCGTAATTTTTGTTGATGCCTCAAGGATCTATGTGGTCATGCTTTATTTTTACATGTATTTCCCTATGTATTTGTATAGATATGTAGATAACCTGATTTATAAATCCTTATATGATCAGAATAAAATTTTAAAATTACTGCAGAATGTTTCAAGGTCAAAACCTTTTAGATCACTTGCTCACATTAAAATCACAGTTTTATTATTCAGGTAACTTAAGTTTGTGTGACAGACCAGGATGCACGCTGCCCTTCTGGTAGAGCTCACTCTGTTTCAGAGAAATTATCTGCATTTTGCAACAATCTCTGCCCAAGTCTTACATGATGAAAAAGGCAGACATGAAGCTAAATCTAAAAGATATATTATGCGTCTTTCCAACAAGGAAAACTGCAGTGGACCGAATCTGGTAAATATTACCTCTTGCCCATTGCACCTGCTTTTGTTAGTTCTTTCTGGAGGATCCAAAGAATGCTATGCCATGACAGCAGACAGGATATACAAAGAGATATCTATCTAAACGTATATGTTTTTTTACATTATTTTTAACAATTACCTTAAACTTACTACTGTAAAACTACAAAGTGTATAAATCCAAGTATTCATTGTATATAATACATATTAATGTATTACATGTGCATATATAAATATATATATGCTTAGAAATTATTACATGCATAAATATAATAATCACAGAAAAACAAATATACATGCCCCCATAGTTTAAAATAATTTTTTTTTAGAATAATCATTAAAAGTCTTTTGTCGGAATCCTGAGACCTCCATTTGATAAAGCCTCTTCTCCCAGTTCATTTAATGCTTATGTTCATTCCTATTTTTTGTGTTCATCTTCCTACAGGTGAATGTAAAATCACATAGGTACTGTAGATTGTGGGGGAAAAAAAAGCTTAGACGCATTTCCTTTCTAAACACCTATTCCCTCTGCTGCTAAACAAGGAAAAGCTTCCAAAACAATGTGATCTATGGTCGTGTAAACTTTTCCTTCCTAGCTGGGTAAAGCTTCCTTAATTTTACCTCTATCAGCAGGATTGTAAGAAGTAAATATTACACCAATTGTAAAAATACTGAGAGGAGCTTTATTTTAAATGTCTAGAATGGCAGCAAAATTTCTACACTTCTCTCTCATTCTGTATGGGGTTATTTTACTCAGATAACAGATCTTCAAGAGTATAGACGTGTAAGAAGTAAAAATTCATTCTTACATCTGAACTGGCAGAAATATAAAGCAAAGAAGAAGTCCTTTAGAAGAACCGAAAATTAAATTGCAAAATATTTTTAAATTTAAAAAAGGACATATTGAGTATAGAGAATATGAAGCAATAGAAATACCTGAAAAATCCCAAAGGCTGCTCATTCAACTTTGAAATTTTTTTTAAACAATTCACTCTGAAATATCAATATTAAATTGTTATTAATTACAAGAATTTTATGCAAAATACTAAAATAGTACTAAAACTGGTAAAGTACTTAGCATTATTATGATGAAAAATAAGTTATATCGGGGAATTTTCCTGATCCTCCTACTTTATAAAGCTGTAAAATTGCAGCAGAAATAATCTAGAGTAAATATCAATGCCTTGGAAATAAAGCAGGATGTGAAGAAAACAGGATTACTAAACAGTCATAAATCACAGAACCAAAGGAAGGATGGTCTCTTGATTTCAGAATTTATTTTAATCTTGCTTGGATTATATTAGCACTAAAAGCCAAAATGTAAACTTTCATTCTTACTCCTCGACATCCAAACTTACACTGCAATGACAAGGACAGAAAACTTGCAGTAATTAAAACTTGAAATCATGCATCTTTCAGTGTTCTGATGGCAACATAAACTAGCTAGGAAAACACCAGTTTAATGACTGCATGATACAATCAAAAAGAACGTGAGGAACAGAATGAAAAGTATCATTATTTATAGAACTCAGTAGCTACTCATGGAACTTAGTTTAAGGATATATTTTGTTAGTAATTTTCTTAAAAAATAGACTGCACAGAACTCAGAAAAATTAGGGGGAAAAATACCCAAACCCTGGCAAATACTTGTAAAATCATCTTCTGACAGGAAACAAAACTAGTGATCCACAATTCAGAAAAAGTAAAATTAAGTACTTGAAAGACTGTGTTCTTGCAATTTTTCTATTCTACAACAACACCTGGTTTATCACAAAACAAGACCTCCAGGACTGGTTAAATCATTGAAGCTTTTAATGGCTATTACAGAGTGGCTTCAGTGTATCTCTTGCTCTGAACAGCATAGATAAGAAAACTCTGAATGCAAAATCCAGTGAATAAAGCTATGTTTTAAAATTAAAACATGAAATTAAGCTGAGCAGATAACTTCCATTATTAGTTTTGCAATTACAGAGCAAACACGCTCCTCCAAAAACCCAATACAATACAGTCCTTTAGACCATATTAAATCATACACATCTTTCCACTACTCTATAATGACATAAAAGCCACACGAATTTATGACAAATGCCTAAAAGGAATCTCACAATATAATGGGTGTCAGAAAACAAATTAAATGCCAATAGTAGCCATATTTTAAAATAATGTTTTCATATTAGCTTCATATTAAATTACATAAAATTCCATCTATAAATTTTCAATTCACACTGCTTGTTTGCACACACTACAGACTCAATACTTAAGATCTACTTCTGTCAACTTCCTTCACAAGCCGAAGCCAGATTCTTGTGGGCTGTTTTTCCCATTTATTTCACTGAATCACTTAAGTCATATACCATAATTTACTATGAGAGCTTTTCTTCTACTGATCTCAGAAAACAAATAGTTAATATATACATCAGTGTCAAAACCTGGACTGGCAGTAAGCATGAATAGCTGAACACAGAGAAGCGACTTAAGGAGGGCTTTCTTAGAAAAGTGAGCTAGCAAGACATTCTTTAAGTTTCCCAAATTTGCTGTTACAGAATCTTCACTTGTTGATCTTCAAGCTCAGACAAAGCATTAAGGAGTACCTAGTGACATGACGTTTCCGAAATAAATCTCTCCCCTTGGTATACCTGATGTCAGTCTTGCTTTTCATATTGAAATAAAAACATATTTAAAAAAAAAAAAAAAAAAGAAAAAGGAAGTAAAATTCTTCAAAGTAAATACTTAGAAGAAAGCTAGGGAAGAATGCTTTTTCTCACAGCAGCAACCACTAACCACAAACATGAAAACTCATTCATAGAAGATGAAATTCGAGTAGACTAAAATGACAAAAGGTGAATTTGATGAGCAGAATGGTCTGCTCCAAATGATTTTAACAATGTCAGTATTGAAGTAATGAGTGTTGTCAAATTCAACATTCAATTGTTGTATTTCCTGATGAAAGTGGAATATTTGCCCAACTCCGGAAGGCAACAGAAGTAATACCTTTTAGGACCAGGGACAAAAACTTTCATCAGTAGCCTTGAAGTAGGATGTTTGTCTTTCAATTGTGTCATATCTTACCTTACTTATTTCAACACTTCTGGTAAGATTAACTTTCAACAAGAAATGAGTAATATTCACATGAAAATGTAACATCTTTTAGAGAGAGGCTATTTTTTAAGAAGGATATATGAGATTTCTGTGTGATTTTTTCTTTAGCTTGGCTACTCCTAGAGAAGAATTTTTTTGTATTTTAAAGGGGATAGAGATTTTTCCTACTGTGAAATACATCTGAAAAACTCACACATTGCACTGGTATAGAAAGAAAATATGTTTAATCTGCTGTTTGGATTTGCCTTTATTCCATCCAACTTAATACTTAAAATTAAAAATCTCTTGCTTCACTGTGTAACAGATCTTTCTTATTAGAGAACACCTTCATGTCATAATCCTAACCACAGATACAAGATGTGTGTCTTACACATCACAGCTTCTCCTGTGGGAAATCCTAGAACACAATATTACGCTTTGTAATATTGTTAAGCAAAAAAAAAAAGTCATTCATTTCTTTGCTCCTCTCAGACCCAACAGCATGGTCAGATACCAAGACAGAAGACTATTTTTACCAAAGAAACATAGTGGACTAGATCTTCATTAGGTTTTGAACTCAAATGTAATACGAAGATCTGGAACAGAAGGAAGTGATGCTAGGGATTAATTTTCATGGGCTGGAAAGTGGGGAAAATACCCCAACATAACGACTTTAGCCCTTTCTTCAAGGAAAAGTGGAAAAAACTCTATGTGCACAGGCCTTTAAAATAGTTCTCCTTACAACTTTTTGAGATGTCTGGTGTTGTAAAGCCCAAGCAGGGTGTTCTTAAAATTAAGAGAACATTATCATCATCAATGTATGTTTCTAAAACAAACTTACTTTCCTGCTTTTTGACAGCTACAGAACAATTATGTAAATCCCAAAAGAAATTATCAGAACATTATAGGTGTCCTGTTTGCACTTGTAAAGAGATTAACACAAACAAGCATGTCACCTCCTATTTTTCTTGAAGAAAAATTGCTTAAAGCTAATTATTTTACTTTTTCTAGCAATTAGGTACCCTGTTTTCCATTCTGTGTACAGAATTGATAATTGATACAAATTATCGATTTATTCCTTTGATGTTAGATAGATATTATTTATTTATTCCTCTGACATTTTGATGCTATTTTACTTAGAAGAAGACCCAATACTAAGAGGTAATTAATTGACTATGTATAATTATTTGCATTGTTCAAATTTTCACACTCTTCTGGACCCACACAAAATTATTATGAAAAGCTACCAGTGTGATTGGCAATGATTTAATAATTTGTTTGCAACTAAAATATGCATAACAAGAAGTCCAAGTTGACTGGGGAAGGTTTGATCAATTAATCATCAGGTCTGAATAAGACTGTCAGATGTACTCTAGTTGAAAAAACATCAAAAAGTAACCTCACTGAGGAAAGAACCCTCCCATGGCTTCAAGCCATATTTAAAAAAAAAAAAAAAAGTATCATTTTAAAGGGTTGAGGTTTTTTTTCTTTTCCTGTTAGTACAGTAGGGTGAGCTAGAAAATAGGAAAAAATCTTGACATTTCAACCAGAAAACTATACACAGGTCAAGAGAATTTCTCCTCTGACCACTACAAGTTTCTCAGAATTACAGTAAATGGAAGACTGAGCCAAAACAGGTATTTCTAAAGTACTTCAATAGTTCCAAATCATAATGCTACATACAACATCAGCCAAGCAGTTCCAGAGTTCCAGGATCCTTTGCAGAAATAATGGCAGTCACTGTAATATTGTTTTCGGGGGG
>VXBZ01004382.1:25565-45540 GCA_013399135.1 Heliornis fulica | reverse complement strand
TTTAAAAAAAAAAAAAAAAAAAACAAAAACGAGTTCCTGGAGAAGTGAATGACCAAAACAAGAAAATTCCCTTCTCACGGATACATTAAAGTTCAAGAGTTCAGTGAAAGCACAAGAAGAGATTAATCAGACCCAAGTTTGGGGCTATGGCCTCATACATTTCAAACAAACTGGACTTTAATGCAAATCCTGGAGATCTTTGGTTTTTTTTGAAAGAGGGAAAACTGATGGAAGGGTCTACAAAATCCATGTCAATATATCAATGATACTGGAGTATTAAAATGGAAAAGAAGAATCTAACAGATGCTTATGGACCTGATCCAGCTTAAGCACACAAAGTTTGCCAGGGATGAAGTGCTCTAAATTGCTTCTATGTTTTACACAATGAAGCCTCTATGACAACTTCAAAAGTGAGCGAGCAGAAGGGTCCCTGACAGAGGCTTTAACAACAACCCCCACTTCGTCTACCACGATTTTGTGTTTCTTTACCATTTTCAGCTTTGGCCTTTTGTGAATTAGCCATTAATTATCACCTAATATACTGGAAAACTTGACAGACCAAACAACAACAACAACAACAACAACTACAACTACAACTACAACTACAACTACAACAACAAAAGTGGAGAGAAATGGAAATATTCTGATGATTAAACCATGTTGGCTTTACTGTGACAGCACACATGACCACACTTATCACCACCACACTTTTTTCCAACATCAGCAGAAGTACTAGTTTTCAGCTTTATTTCTCCTGACAAAAGGCAATATTCCTAAACAGTGACTTCAACAGTACACTTTTAGGTAACAGAATAGATCTAATCAGTCCTAGACTCAGCTACAGACCTAAAAAAATCTTAAAATTTATCTTAAAAATTCTCTCCCACTTCCCCAAAAAGTCAAGCTCAAGAAAACAGACACCATCTTCTGGGTGTAAAGAAGATGGAAGAAGATCCAAAAAACACACAAAAAACCAACCCAAAAGAAAACAAAACAAAAAATACAGACAAAAAAAAAAAAAAAGAACAATGCAAGCTGCTAAACAAGAAGTTAGCAGGGCAGGAAAAGAGAAAGGTGTTCACCTAAGATCTTTTACCAGTATGTGTGCTAACTAGCCACACATCAAAGCTGAAAATCTTATGTCTGTGAAGGCAAAATATAGAGTGCACACACTGGTCACTTTCCTTTCCAATATCTCTATTACCAAAAATCTCAAAAATCATCTAAGTTTATAGTTCCAAACAAGGAATAAACAGCATAAACTAAATTTGAAAGCAGCAGGGTATTTAAGACTGAGTGAAGAACAGAAGAAAGATCACTCAGATTGCAACCCCAGGTTTCCACTGTAGAGAAAGCGGCAGGTCGACAAAGCTGGATGTACAACACAGGCTCAAGACACATCCCAGTCTACTAATTTTCCCATACTAGTACTGCTAATGACACAATGGGTGATCTATCTAACTGAATATTACCAAAGTTAAAATTTTGTTGTGACAAGTGACGTTTCCATCTAATTTTGTTTTTTTTAACTAAGAACAGTAACAGTGCTACAGATGTTTTGATTTGACTAAAAAGTAGGAAGCGCCCCATACTTGACATTCATGTTAACCCCACTTTGACTAAAAAAAGAAACATCTCTGTGACAGATGAGCTGCCTTCCATTACTTCCATTTCTATTCATCTACCAATGTCTTCAAGAATTTAATTCTTTCAGTGCCAGATGTGTCATACAACTACCAGTTAAAGTTGACTCACTGAGCCTGCTACATAAATACAGGAAGAACATCTATACATGCAAAGTAACTTAGTGCCAGTTGTCCTAATCCCCTGCTGCTTTCCTGTGCCACATGGTATGTTCCCTGCCTTTTACTTCTCTCGTTCTACATGGGAGACTTTACTTCCATGCAGAGATGGAAATTCAAATAGCATTTACTTAAGGTTTTTCTAGAGGAAATGTGATAGAACTCTCCCGCTAACACACAACTTGGGTGAAATGAAGAAGCTACTTCTTTTTTTCCCACTTTCTTAACTTTATAGTCAAAAGCAAAAAAACCTGAACACTCATCACTGCGTGTGTGCAATGTCATCCCATTACATGCAAACCAAGCACTCTAACTTTCACTCTTCATGAAAGATAACAATGCCATAAGGAAAGCTGAAACAATAGCAAATGCCATAAAACTAAATTATCAAAATTAATTATTTTAAAAACTTTGCACTATACTGAGGTGTTTACTAAACCTACAGAAATAGTGATGTACATAATCATGCTGATTCAGTGCTGATGTTCCCTTTGGTTCTCAACGGGAAAAAACACACACTGCATACTGAAATATTCTAAATATTGTTAAATATGCTACTCTGCAATGCACTTGAAAGATGTCACACATATGAATGTTATCCTCCACAGCAATATATAAAAGGAACAGAAAATACATGCTGTTCACAGCAACTATGCTCTTCCCCCAGGAAAACAGCTAAGGCTGGTCTAAATCACTACCGATACACAAAGAAAGGGACAGGAAAGCATATCAAGATCATCTGACCAGGCACAGGAGAACAGAAGTCAAAGATGATGAACAAAGATAACAAAAAAAGGCAATAGTCTCCTGGTAAGTCACTTTTTATTCTTGCCCGGGTTTATCCCTTTGATTATCAATAATTCTTACTTAACAAAGTCAGTGATTTCCCCTTTGCATGAACCTTTTTGTGTTTGCTTCCTTCTACTCTGTTAGTGAGAACCATGGGACAACTTTCCCACTATGCAGGATAGAGCAAGAGGGAAGATAAAAGAAGATAAACAAACAAACAAAAAAAAAATCCATAGAATGGAGAATTTACTAAATAACATTGTTCTGAATATATTTCAGTCATAAAACCATTAGCAAATTATACACTAACCAGTAAGTAAAAGCTTCTAATCCTGTGATCTAATAGACTGATACTGCCTAACTCAAGCAACAATATTGTGGCTATGCTTAGCTGACATCATCAGATGATAGCAGCTCTAAGACCATGGTTGGGTAGAGGATCTCTGTCCTTATTCCTGTCTTATTTAGAAATCCCAACTTTGTTCCTCTGACAGCTTTAATAATGGCCAAGTTTTCTCCTTGGTTTTGTACAACTGAAGGGGTCAGCAGTAGTACCTCCTCAACAGACTGATCTCTTAATTACACATTCATACTCCTGTTCTGAAAGCAACTAGCTCATGATATTACAGTTCTATTGTTATGGTCAATTTGTAGTAAAGCATGTTTATTAGTAGGCAAGATAAACTGTTGTCATTTTGTGGGTTTTTTTGTGGCAATGTCAACAAGAGCAATTCTGTGAAGTTTAAAGGAGTAGAAAAATCATAAGGAGGGGGAATTATAGCAGTTCAAAAAGAAAAACAATAAAAGCAAAAAAAAAAAAAAAAAGAAGCCTACAGTATCTCCTTTCAGGACACAATATAAGACAACATGTAAGTTTCTCTTTACAGTGACTGAATTTCATGATACAGTATTTTGTGTCCAGTCCTTGCTCCATATATACCCACTTTCTTGAATGTAATTCAATTAATATTACAGGCATACTTTTTCAGACTTCTATGAATCTTCAGATAGATTTCTTTTCAATTTTGGATCTTTACTAATTTTCATGAGAAAAAAAAAGGTATTTCAAAATTTCAATTTAAAAACTGTAATCCTCAAAATTCCCTTAATTAATCTACCTTCCATTTATCTAGAGTAATACTAGCTGTAAGACGTAGCATGTGAGCTAAACTCATACTTTGAAAAATTATATATAAAGTTGCAAAATCATACCCTAAAAGATCACAAAATGAAAAAATAAGGCCTACCCTAACGGGCTCTTAAGTCAGACCCCCAGGATGCTTAATTCAATCTATATAGAGCAGTGATTATATTAATGGAATGAGAAGGTATTTGAGATTTCATATTAGCTTTTTATTTATGTCAAGAACTCATACTTTATTTGCTACATATCACTCACTTTCCTGAGTAGCTGAATGACTAATGTCCTCACAAGTCCTCAATATGGTAATGGCCTACAGTAACATATTGTACAACATACACCTATGTCATAGGCAATCACTTTATTCTTATTTTACACAAAAGGAATTGAGTGAACCAGCTGGGTCTAGAACAAGTTCTGGTAGGTCAGGGCCAGAAAAGGTGTATTTGCTGATGAGTAAAATATACTAAAAAGCTAGCAGAGGTCAAACATTCATGTTCAGTCCTCTCATGAATAAGGACTTTGGAATTTAGCCTGGAACCATGTTACAGGCATGGAGCAAGTTTTGTTTGTGAAAAATACTAGTTTAGGAATAAAAATGATGGAGGAAAGGAAGAAGAGTTTACCATTTACTCTGGCTCAGGTATGGTTTTTCTCTTAATCCTAATGTTATGTTCACTGCTGAGTGCAGCAAAGTCTAATACTCCAGGATAAAGATTAGATGGGAAACGTGAGAACAGTTTGTATATTGTGATTATCTGAGTAGATGTCTCCAGACTGATATTATTAACCTGTTACAGCTAAAGCTGTATACTGAAAAATACTTTTTAGTTATTTTCTTGCTGGAACACAAAAAAAAAAAAACAAACAACAACAAAAAAAAAAACCCAAAACCAAAAACCCAAAACCACAAGAGAATGAGGCAGTGCAGGCAAGAAAGGTTGAGGTGGGCATAAGATAGGGTAGTTGTGGCCATGCTGCTGACAAGTAGTTACCATTAATATGGAACATAGGGTTGGTATTGGAACAGTCACTAGTCAAGTCTATGGGTTCATTCTGCAAAGCTTCATAACTTGGGATTAGGGCAAGAGTTGGAACATACAATATGTCCCTCTCATTTACTCAGAACCTAAGCTTCTACATTTGGTTGAACTTTCACTTTTTTTTTTTTTAATTATTTGCAGGTTGTGGGCTTTTCTTTTTCAACCGTTGTTTTCATGACATATCTAAAAAATCTAAATATAGTCCTTAACGAAGCCATTTAGCTCTTACACTTTGATACCAAACAGCAGAACTAGACTATAATAACACTTAGTTCACTGTTTGATAATATCGAATTCAAAGGATTATAAAAAAGATTTCTCTGTATTCACTTCTCTTTACAGTTCTTGTGAACAATTACTCATTTTTCTTCTTTCTACTTCAGCACACCTACTGTTTCAGAAACTATTGATAAGCAGGTTTTTGTTTTTGTTTTTGGTTTTTTTTTTTTCATTTGGACCAGTCTGAAGCCTACTTGAAATAGCAGGAAGTTTTCCACTGTCACTGTAGAATGTGAAGGCTAATGATGTATTTCTTCCAATTAAATTGGAATTGGTTCAAAAAACAGGTTCTCAAAGTACTGGAAGTCTTGCAAGAGTCAAAAATAGCAGAAGATGTAAGAAATACCTTGCATGTGTAAATATGTATTACGGAAGCCCAAGAAATCCTCAGTTTCTTAGTATTTCTGAAGAGTCATGAAGCCGCTTTCGTTTTTTTTTCCTCCCCCAATAACACATAGAAGGTTTTTTTAGCCGCTACATATAGTTGCTACATCAGTTATTTATAAACACATTCTTGTCTATTCATCTTTCTCAAAGAACACTCAGAGCTATTACTGCACAGGCCGTGGTAGTTGGAAAGCACCACCAACAATAAACTTTGGTATGAAATATTAATTTCTATTTCTATGCTGACATACAACTTGTGTAATGGTTAAAATTTAAAAGTACCATAAAATGAATGGGTTTAAATGAAGAAAAAGGTATATTTATCCAAGTAAAAACTCCATGAAGAGTTATAACAAAATTATGTAGCATAGCTAACATCAGGATACTACTAACAGTTTAAATCAGAGGTAGTTCCCATACTAACAACAAGGCACTTTAAATTCTTCATTTTGACTCCCACACCTGGTAATACTGAATTTCATTTGAGCCATCTAATGAACAGAAAAATTTTGAGGAAAAAAACTTTTAAAGTTCTAATTTTACAGGACCACATAGAAAATGTTAAGACTTATAAATTAAAAGGACAGCAGCACTATTCTTCTGCAGTCATTAAGTTCACATTTATTTTTCACACTGTTAAGTCATTGGATAACAGGCATCCCATAAAGAGGCACTTTGAATACTACTGGAAAACACAACATAACTCACTTTGTTAAAATTAAATAGTACTATCCATGTCGCTATTTATTTTATACTGCATTTCTCTGTAACTGCAGAGTAAGCGTACTTTAATAGAGACTGTATTGAATGGAAATAGAACCATAATTCTGTCATAAAGTCAAACAGCAACTAAAATGACAAAAAAATGTTTTTCTTGTAAGAATACCTGCTGAAATTAGAGAGATTTTTCAACATTAAAATTTTGTCTCTGCACATTTGCACTGCAGTTTGTTTGATGATATGAACTGCAGCACCTAACCGCTAATGAACATCATAATCACTAGAATCAAACAAACAAAGCAACCACAAATTAGGAAAGAATTACACTACAATTTAGAAAGTACTACTATGTTCTAAATGAGTAATTACATTTTCAGTTTGTAAATGAACTTGAGGTTGCTCTGAAAGGACTTTTTTTTTTATTATGGTGCATATAAAAATCACTATTTGATCCTATGGATGCTACAGAAATAGTTTTCCATTTGCCACAGGCCTTAATTTTACTAATTGTATTCAGTCTACAGCCTACTTCATGTGGTCCGTCACAGTGCCAAAAGGAAAAGGAAAAATCTGGGGTTTTTACTAATGTTCCAGTCCTATTTCTTGTTCCTATATGTTAATTTTTTCAAAGGAATACCTTGACAACTGATGTCAGGGGAGAGGAAGGAAAGAAATAGTCACTTAGCCCCAATCATCAAAGAATTACCATATAAATGCATTCATTTATACTGACTTTTTCATCATAACATTACAATAGATGTACAATGTAATACTGGCATAAAACCAAAGTAACAACTCGCTGAAGGTGTTCAGTTTCGGCTTAGAAACTTCCAGTTATTTCAACTGAAATAATAGATGTCATCATAATTCTAAATTTATTTTTTGCTATTGGCGATTTATGTACTATTGTTCACAATGGATACTGGAGCAAAAGGAAATACTTTTGTTTTATAACTCAGGCTGGTGCCACACCTCACTCCTGAAGGGGTTCTAAAGAAAAGCAAGCAAGCCTGTTGTGTTCATGGAAAAGTGCTTTTTCTAAGCAACTGTTTTGGGGAGGGACTTCGAAGACACAGGAAAGAAGGTGGGTGAAACGGGAACAACACTTTTATCACTAAATAAATTCAAGTAGATTGCTCTTTAAAATTCACAAAATTCAACTGGATAGAAAGGTGCAGTGAATGAGAACAAATAAAGGTTTAATGGTATAGTAGTATCTATTTCAAATGTGCCAATGTTTGGTTTATTATCAGATGCTGACTGCTAAATTGTTATGACAGGTGTGAGTCACAAGTTAAGACTTCCTTCTTAAAACATCAGTTGCAGGCCTTCACTGTTCATGAGGTGCATCAAGGTTATTGTCCAGCTCAAATAGGAAAAGAGAGCTTCCATCAACAGATGTCAAAATAGATAAGCATAGACTTGACACAGAACTATCACCTGCTATCAGTGCTGCAGTGACAGCTTTATGGTGGGACAATGTGAATGAATTTAATCATGCTCTACGCTTCAAGTACTGCTCACTTGAATATAACAAAAAGATGTCTTTCTGCCACAGAGTAGCTGTTTATAGCTGTAATGTTATTTGTAAAATGATCTGAGCAATAAGTGTGCAGATTCTTTTCCTTATGCGCAAGTATGGCCATATTCCATTTAAGCCCAGTACCATAAAATTTTACACTGAAAAAGAATACATTTTTAATTGATGCTGTAGACATGACAGGAAAAAAGATGGGAATGTTTTGCAATGAAAAAACATTCACTTGTCCTATGGTGAGATCAAGATATTTAGTTAAATAAATTTTGTACAGTTTCAGGACATCTACAACAAATGTTTGTCTTTATGACAACTACTTTTTGGAATAAACAGGCATTGAAAAGGCACCTATTCAGATTTTTCCTGTATCTGGTAAGGCATTAATGCTCTTGAAAATCACATTATTTTCAACCACATTAAAATATACTCATGCTGCTTATGATAATAGAGCTAAAAGGACAACATGCAAAAGAAAAAGATAGCCTGATTAAATACAAGAAAAAAAAACCCAAAGCCTAGATGCAGACAGACAAAAGGCTTCAATGATTTCTCCTCAAATGTAAAAGGTCCTGTGAGAGCAAGAGGGAGGGAAGAAGAAAGCAAGAAGAATTATTTATATTTATTATTTACTTTTGCCTAAATCCCTTTGAATCAGGTATTTCTTTCATAGGTGTTGAATACTACGTATCACCTGTATTTGTTTTCAGCAGGTTCTGGATCCTTGAATATGTTGGTTACAATTATTTCTACAAAAATTATTACTAGCTCTTTCAAGATTTTTCTTCCAATTATCTTCACAAAGATAGCAGTACTGCAACAAGGGCTACAATCATCGTTTATTAGCCTTTTTAATGTGCTTTAGTCCTTGACTCTAAGCCTATTTTTGAACAAAGGAATTTCCCCATGAAATCCCCAAAGCACTTCTAGCATAAAGTATCTTATAGGTTTTCTGTTTCTTGAAATATAAAGAATTCTCACAGTTTACCATTTTTTTTAGAAAATATCCCTAAAAGAGACTTCAAAATAACAATCTTTTAACTGATTTTGGGTGTGATATATTTCTCAAAAAAAAAAAAAAACAAAAACCAAAACCCAATAATCTCTTGGTTAAGTGCACCAGTCTTGCGGATTGTCTGACGTCTAATGGAATAAATCACCTTTCACTCTGCAGGGCACAGACATTGGTCTCTCTCCTCTACTGACACAGAACCTATATATATTCAAGAGTTGCACCAGTACGAATAAAAGTGGCTAACAGGATCAAAAGTTACTGATGGGAAGGATGATACAAAGAGCAATTTTACTATCTTCATCAAAGAAAGACATTCCTACTATTAGACAGAGGGAAAAAACACTTTTTAAAGTGGGTTTTGTTTGGTTTTTTTTAACCACTTTTACTATGAGAATAAAACTCTCTATGCAAAAAATATTTATTAAAATTAGGGTTTGAGAATGATAGAAAGGTACTTTGTCTCACAAACACATACTATTTATTAACAGGCATTACATCATCTCTTACATCATCTGGATTTAAAACCTATGGGGAAAGGAAACATGAGAAATCGCATGCATATATTCATCATTATGATATCAATTAACAAGCTTTACCACTGTATTTTTTAAATGAACTGTATGACTTCCTTTAACTAGAAACTTCCTTGACATGGTACTTAGATAACTCGATACATCTTTTCTGTTCAAAACTGCACTATTAATGGAGCTGACATTCACCCTTTAACAAAGGATATTTGTATACTAAGCCTCAGGGTTTACCAAGATCAAGAGTACTAAGCAAGATCTATCTCTCTCTTAATCAGAGGACTGAACTGAACTGTTCAACTTGCTATTTAATATTTCAGGCTTTCCTAGACAATAACATGCATAAAGTAAATTATTTACAAATGACTGTATAACTGAAGAGGAAATCAGGGATCCAAAGTAGCTGTCAGAGACACTTGTGATACAATAGTTGGTCTAGTCCTAGTTTATCTGTTACATTTCGAAAAATAAAGGTCTTGCTGAGTTTCCTATCATCACTGTATAGTGGAGAATGGAATTGGTTCAGCACCACAAAGAATAAGATAGGCAATGCAGTCTTTTGATTGCAGAGGATAATCTATAAACACAGGGAACAAAGTTGACCCTCGATGTGATCTCTGTTCACCTCTGACAAGGGATGGCAATCTAGAGATATCGTTATAGGGTACAAAACAGCTTTTAGGAAAGGTTCCTAAAGGAAATCATTCTTCTATTCAGCCATGTTGCTATAGAAACAGAACCAATCAAGCCTGTTCGCAAAGGCTTTTATGTCAACTTCTGTTAGCAAACTCATATAAAAAGTAGAACTCAAACTAAATTAACACGACAGTCATTAAGCTATTAAGATAGGTAAAAGAAAGAAATCATTTACAAACAAATGTTATCACATCTTGCCTCTTAAATACACAGCTTTTAAGGTGCAAATCAGCTTATTACAAGGTTTTACTGCCCACTGCTACAGTTCAGTGTATTACATTTTCTGATCTGAGAGGATATAATTTATAAAGAATGTTGTCCCCCAATTCTCTGGGTCACAAGCTGTAATTTTTTTTCCCCATTTCCTCCACCCAACCATTAAAGCAGGGTTGTATCACCTCCTTCATCTCTGTAAACTTCATTCCTTCAGAATACATCTTACCCCAAAAGACTTCAGCTTACAAAATACACTTACTGAGGAAGTTTACATCTACCCCATCATATCTTGAAGTATTGATTCTGCTAAAAGCTCACAGCAACTACTACTGCTACATAAATTAAAAGGGCACTCAATGAAAAGGGATATCCAAATTAAAACATGGCACATTTCCCATAGGTCCCCACCTAAAGTGCAGAAGATATTATGGGCAGCAGAATCTGGATCTCTATATCTAACATCAGAGGTAAGCTTTATGTCTGTTTCATATTGGATGATGACTAAAACTCACGCAGGTCTAATATTAAAATTTCATATTGCTATACAGACTACTGCACATTAGAGGAGAGTGTCTGTTAAAGACAGAGAACATCTGCTTCCTTTAAACTCCTAATTCCATCTACTTGTCTAGACCTGGTTTGACTCAAAACATACCACAGAGCTGTATTTGTTCAGTTTTCTTAAAAAACAAACTGCATTTACACCCCATAAATACACTCCATGTTTTCCCTTTCCATTCCCTTCACCCAAGCCAAAAAGTGTTAACAGCTATCACCATGAGTAGAATACTGAAAGCATATCCTAAATTATTTGTTGGTTTTTAACAACACAGAGGTATATTTTTTTGGCATTTGTTTTGAGATATTGAAGATTGATCTTCATGCTCGTGGTCTGATTCAAACAGATCACAAACTTGAAGTGTGTTCTCACACGCAGAACGCCTCTTTCCTTGCAGTGGCTTAAAGTTCTTCACACTGGTGTGTTTTCTGAAAAACTTCTAAAGTGACTAATATAGTCTTTCCATTTTGTTTCTTCTATGTAAAAAAAAACAAAACAAACAAAAAAAAAATCATGAAAACCTATACACAATGAAAATACTGCGATTCTTCAGCAATATTTATAAATACAAGGAATCATGTACCATTTCAAACGTGCAAAGATCTGAGTGTTACTTTGTTTCAGAAATATTTTTTTTTTCAGAGAACACTAGAAAACTGGCTTTCATCAGCTGTAGGGCAATTTAAAAAGCAGGTTCGATAACATGTTGTTCTTCTCCACAAAAGCTCCATTCAAGCAGAAGTCAACAGACTTCATAATCTGTAGATGTTCTGAAGTGATTTCCATGTTTTTATGTGAAATCTATAAATTGCAGCTTGTCATTTCTGGCTTTGAAACAAAATTTGAAATGTGCTGCTTCAATTTTAACGGGGATGAACCTATTAACTCCACTGCTAAGGGTGCTGTGTAGAACACCTGGAATCCCAAAAATTCTCTGTATTATTACAGATCTAGAATACTCCAAATAAGCAATCATGTGGTCATGTCACCTTTTCCTGTCAGCAGAATGTCAGAAACTGACAGCTTCAGACTCTGTGACCCCCACAGTTCAGAGTACTTTGCTTGCCCACTCCAGGGCAACGTAGAACTAAAAAGATGAGGCTTTGAATTGAACTACATTTCACAACTTAAATGTAGGTCAATTCAATGTAGTGAAAAACCTGGTTTTATAAATAACATGGTATTTTACAAGTAGTTTAAAAGGAACACAGGTAGGGTCCCTTGCCCAAAAGTTTGCAAAATTATGGGTAAACCTGAGCTCAAATTGTGACAGACCTTATTACTTTATGAAAAACCCACAATCTAACAAAAAACACTGAAGATGTTGATATAATAAAAGTACAAAAAACTGAATTACTCAGGGCATTTCTCAGCCTCCCAATGTTCCCAACACAGCTTTTTCTCCATTGTTCCCACTGTGGGACTAGGTTTCTCTTGGAAAACATGCAGGCCTCTTTCCTTTACACACACACACACACACACACACACACACACACACACACACACACACACACAAAATTGGTTTCCTTACAATTATTCCATTTCCCATTCTTCCCTTTCTTGCTTATGTCTCTGACATAGCAACAACTTTCAAATTTTGTATTGTCTGGCACTCAGAAGCATTTACTTTGCCTCCTCAAATTCAGTCAAACCATTCTGATGCAAAGAAGTATGCCAAAATACATGCAGATTTTGATGACGTGTGCACTTTGGATAAAACAGAAAATGTCTTATCAATTAAAATGAATACACCCAGCCTTGGAGTACACTCAGTGATATTATAAACACCTAGCTTTTCTTTCGTGCCTTTCTGCCAATTTCCTGTTCCTGTCACAAATAGAAGAAAAAAGTAGAGAAGAGCTTTGTTCCTCAGAATTTATATATTGCTACTTAAGAATAGTTCCCCATTAAATTTTATAATTTTGTTTCTTGAAGACATTTGAAACGGTTCATATTCGATTTTCAGAAGAGGGAGTTAAGAATCATACGGAATCAAAGATACAGAGAAAAATACTCTCGTCACAGTATAAAAGATGTGTATGAGACATAAGAGAGAAAAGTACATGCAGATCACAATTTCTGAACAGGAGAACATCTAATCGTCTCTGAAAAACAGATATAATCTGGTAGTTGCTTGGAATACTGAAGGAAGAGCATTCTCTAGATTATTACAAATATTTTCAAATGTCATTGATAACTTAAAAAATACAGGGAATAATGTTCAAAATGTATTACATTTAAATATTTAAAATAAGCATAACTATGCAAAGAGTGGAAGGATGTTCCTTTCAGTGGAAAGAACATTTTCATGAAAATGCAATCTCATCTGGTGAGCCTATACAAGTGGCAGACAGGAAGAGCATCAGCTCTTTCAGCTTTCAAGTCTGTGTAGACAGCAATTATTTATGGTTTGGAATTTTAATTCTTTTCTGAGCACACAGGGTTTGATTTGTCAGCAAAACATCCATTTAAATTGTGTTCTTAATGGTCATCTGCTTCAGCAGCTAAACAAGCATCTACGTGTTGTTGAAAAACACTGTCCCAACAACTCTGTTCTAATGAGCTTAATTAATCTAAAACCTCCAGGGATTGTGCTTTCCCCAGAGGTTTCGTTCTGTGTTCCTTAATCACTTGCAGTAAAATCATCCAAGAAATCTAAGTACTGGGTTTGATCCCTCTGTGACCCACAGAAACAGAATTAATCAGCTACATTACTCTTCATTTCTTCCTGTGCACAACCAAAGTAGATGGAACATTATTTCTCTAATCTATCTTTCATTTTGTTCTTATTTAAAATTATGTGCTTTGGAAACGTTTGTCAAAAATTTATGTGCAGCGAGATGTATTTCTTTTGATATGGCAGAAATATTCCACTCAAGTGTGCTATCTGCCTTTACTCAGATGATAATGCCTAAAACCTAAACCAACTGGACTGCATAGTATTTTTGAAAAAAATATCCCCAATGAAGATGTAAGAAAAGCAACAGTTCTGGAATAACCTATTATACTTGTGAAAGCATCCACATACTGGACTGTTTATTTCATTATTTACAGTGCTGAAACAAAATACACTTTTGAGTGTTGTCAGTGAAACTTTTTTCAGAGATTTTTATGTCTTCTGACACAAAAGTCTGTGAAGCTTTTCTTTTGGGCCTTTATGGATTAGTGTAGATAGATTTTGCTGGAAGAGGTAGAACTTGCTAGCTGACTGCCTAATTTTTTATTTTATTTTTTTTTAAATGCCAGTTGGTTTTTTTTTTAATCCAAAACCTCGAGTCTTTTAAAATAAAGACTTCTATAACACTCTGGATATAACAGCTAACATTTGAGATACTCGTTTAGCCTACGCGCTTCATAATGTCTTCTCATTTATCTACACTACACCTGACATTTACATGGATAAAGCAGCATGTGGCTAGTTTCCTGTCATTTCTTTGTTCTTAATTCCACTGGTAAAATTGGTTCACTAGAGTATTTAACACTTTCTTCTTTTTCGTCCTTTCTGGGTAAAAATCCATCTCTACGTACCATGCTAAAATTCTATTATCTGGAAGGCAAAGGCTGGACTGAAAGAAGAAAGTGTAGGAATGAACTGTCTTCCTCCTAGACATTCCCCCATCTTCAGGACTGTTAACTGTACAACCACATATACAAGTCTACATGTGTCAGACACCAACAGAAAACACTCGCAATACAGTACCAAATCACATGCAGAAATTGTCTCTTTTCTAACCCTTTGCTCCTAGGTATCCTCAGGATTACTAACACAAATTTTGATTGATTGTCCTGAATCTTAGAGGCAATGTTTCTTTTACCAAACTATGCGAGAAACTTTGCTTCTTTTCCCCATTTTCTGTGAAGTATTTTTGGTTTTATGTTTGTTGTTTGTTTTTTAAATCATTATCAAAGAATAACTATGTTACCTTTTTTTTGCTGTTAAATGTATCCCAAAATATATCAATGATAAAACAGCCATTGTTTGGATGGCCAAAATGGCCACTTTGTTTCCCTCTCTCTCCCACAAGAATGTCTTTATTGCCCTGACCTGCTGACTGCAGGGACAGTCCTGGGAATAATGAAATATCTGTGCAAATTGACTGTATAGTTGCCAGCCTTCCCTGGACCATTGTTCTAATCTGTGATCTCCTGCTCTACAAAAATAATGTCTTCATTCAAGGTAAGGTTCACTCATTACCATAGTGGATCTGCCTGGGACTGTGAGATAATTTTCTTCACAGCAGATCATGTAGTGCTGTGTTTTGTATCTGTGACTAAAACAGCATTCATAACACCATTGTGGTTTGACTGTTGCCAAGCCATACTTGCATAGGTCAGGACTCTCTTTTCCCCACACTGCCCTGCAGCAAGTAGTCCAGGATGGCAGGATGGCCAAGAAGCTAGGAGGGAACGCAGCAGGAACTGCTGACTCCAACTGATTAAAGGGATACTCCATGTCATTTAACATCATGCTCAACAATAAAACCTGAGGGGATGGTTCTCTGGAGGAAAATAACCATTGCTCAAAGCCTGGCTGGGCATCAATGTACTTGGGGGAGGTGGCATGTGACTGCCTCTGTATCACTGCTTTTGTTTTTTCTCCCAACTCCTTTAACTTACTGTCTTAATAGTAATGCTCAAGTTTTCTCACTTCTCCTGGTCTCACTACCCAAGACCAGTGGTGACATAGAGGAGCAGAGAGTGGCTGTTTGATGCTTAGCTGCTATCCAGTGTCAACTGTCCACCCTCTTCTATTAAGTCCAACAAAACATCACAGGGGAGAAAAAAAAACAACACACAAACAAAACTAGACAAAGGAAAAATCCAATACTGTGCATTCTTCAGAAATTAAAAAACAGAAAAAAAACTAAAAAAAAAAAAACCAAAAAAAAACCAAACCAAAAAATTACCACCGTAAAATGTAACTTCTAAATCAGTGCAAACTGAAGCCAAGAGTTTCTCAATGAAAGCTCGAAGAAATAACTTAAAAACAGAACTATTATTTTACACAAAGATGTAAATTAAGTGAACAAACATTTTGGAAATGATAGGCTCTAGATCACACTGAGTTGAATATAACAAGGCAGATTCTGGAATATATATAATCAGCCTAGCAGTAAGTTTGCTTTGGTAGGAATGAAGGTCCTTATGGAGTCTTCTTTCTAGTGTCACACAAGATCACATCGATATAAGTATAGAACCACATTGCAATGCAAATACTGCTTACATCTCCTCCTTTTTTCCATGACAGAAAATAAAAAACCTGCAGCTAAATTATCTATAATGATGCATTTCATCAGCACAATTGGACTTTGTTACCGAAAGCAAGACTGTGTGAGAGCATTGTGAAGATAGACACTTCAGCAAAAGCACTACAGATTCAAAGGAACAAAAAGAAAATTTCTGTTCATAAGGTCTTTGTATTTCTACAAAAAGCAAATGAAAGCAAAGATTTAATCAAAATTGAAAGTGATATTATATGTTATGTGGAAGCATTAAGCATCTTCTGCAAGTTCTCAGTTGCAAAAAAAAAAAAAAAATCTGAGAAAGTAAAGAAACTACCTGATTATAACATATGTATTACTTTTAAACTATTATCGTCATAAATCAACTGAGGAACGGTTATACTCTTTTCAAAAGCAAATGAGAAATGTAACGCCATCTTTGTAAACTCATGTTTAAGTGGAGATTCTGTATCAATAGAGAGTGCTTTGGAGTACGTAATACTTCTTTACTAGATTACAAGTATTTTGGTTCTCAAATTAATCTAGAAACAAAGATGCTATTGGCTGCAAACTAAAAACCAGGCTCTCAAGTAACTAAAGGTCTTGAAAGACTGCATTTGAAAAATAAAAACTGTTCAGAAGTAATCTCCCTATTTCTTAGGTGTTGGACCACAGAACAAAGAACAAGTAAATTACCTTAATATATGCCAGAGCAATAGTTAGTAATTCAGGCTGATTGTGAAGAGCTGACAGAAAATGCCATATACATGCCTGTCATGAACTGTGTGGAGGTGTGAATATTTTAATGAAACAACAGAAAATATGTGATAAACAACACTGAAAAGGAATGTAAGAGAAAAATCAAATTATTATAAACCAAAATACTTTCATGTGATTGCTAAAGCTTTTTGTTAAAAAGATAACTTTTTAAACAGCTGAAATAGTTGTTCTTTAATAAACAGAACACAGTGTAAAGCTGCTGCTTCTTCAGAATTAATGCTACTGAATGCAATGACTCCCAAAGAAACTGAGACATTATTTTATTACTTAAAATGAAAAATCTGGTATTCTTATTCATCTGTGATTTCAAAAGTCAAAAGAAATATGTCACAAACTAATGGCTAACAAATGTGTTTCAAGTTGTGCCTGTTGCCTCTTGTCCTGTCCTTGGGCACCACTTAAAAGAGCCTGTATCAATCATCTTTGCAATACTCCCTTCAGGTATTTTTTTGTAGGTAAGATCCACGTGAGCTTTCTCCTCTCCAGACTTACCAGTCACAGGTCTCTCTGCCTTTTCTCACACAAGAGATGCTCCAGGCCCTTCAACACCTCAGTGACCCTTTGCTGGACTCTTCACATCTGCCCTTGTAAAACATCCCTTTCTTGTAGGCCATTTCAGATACTGGAAGGCTGTTATAAAGTCTCAATGGAGCCTTCTCCAGACTGAACAACCCCAACTCTCTCATCCTGTCTTCAGAGGAGGCAAGCTCTAGCCCTCTCATCACCTTTGTGACTCTCATTTGGACTGCTCCAATAAGTCCTTGTCTTTCTTACACTAGGGGATCAACAGCTGGACACAGTACTCCAAGTGGGAACTCACAATAGCAAAGCATTGGGGTGAATCTCCGCCCTTGAGCTACTTGTCACACTGATTTTGATGCAGCCCAAGGTACAGCTGGCTTTCTGGGATGCAAGCACACATTGCCATGTCATGTAGAGCTTCTCATCCACCAAAAAGTCCTCCTCCTGAGGGGTGCTCTCAATCCGTTCTCCACCCAGTCTGCTGTTGTGCTTGTAATCTTGCATTTGGCCTCTTGGAACTTCATGTGGTTCGCACAGGCCCACTTCTCAAGCCTGTTAAAATCTCTCTGGTCAGCATCACTTACCTCCAGTGTATTGACCACACCACACAGCTCGGTGTCATCATCAAACTTTTTGATGGTGTACTCAATCCCACTGTCAACGTCACTGAGAAAGTTGTTAAGCAGGGTCAGACCCAGTGCCACTCTCTGAGGAACACCAGTCACCACTGGCCTCTACCTAGACATCAAGCCATTGACCAAAATTCTTTTGAGTGTAATCATCCAGAAAATTCCTTATCCATCCAACTAATCCATCCCTCTAATCCACATGTCTGCAATTCAGAGGCAAGGATGTTGTGCAAGACAGTGTCAAGTGCTTTCTGCAAGTCCAGGTAGATGATGTCAACTGCTTTTCCTTTACCCATCAAGACTATAACCCCGTCATGGAAGACCACCAAATTTCTTAAAGCATGATCGGGTAGATACAGTGCTTGAGGACATGGTCTAGTGGTAGACTTGATGGCGGCAGGTTAATGGTTGGACTGGATGATCTAAAGGGTCTCTTTCAACCTTAACAATTCTATGATTCTATGATTTACCCTTAGTGAAGCCATGTTGGCTGTCATCAGTCATCTCTATATTTTCCATATAGTTTCCAGTGGGACCTGTTCCATGACCTTGCCAGGCACAGAGGTGAGGTCTTCCCTTTTTCCCCTTTTCTAAAAATGGTGGTTATGCTTTTCCTTTTCCAGTTAGTGGTACAACTGGAATGTACTGGAATGGTACAACTTCCCGATATGATGGGGAGTGGCTTAGAAATTTCTTCCGACAGTTCCCTTAAGATCCATGGATGGATCTCATCTGGTCTCGTAAACCTGTGCACCTTCGAAGTTTCTTAGGTGATAAGAACCCTGATCTCCTACAGCGAGTAGTAGTTCATTCTCCCAGTTCTTGCCTTTGCCTCCTGCAACCTGATCAGTGTGGCTAGAGCACTTGCCAGTAAACCTTTTCTAAATCAATCCTTGGCTGCTTCTATGTTCCTCTTAGGCTACCTGTTCTTTCTTGCACTCTGTAAGCCTCCTCCTGGTGTTTTAAGCTTCCAAACTGTGTTTGTGAGTGTTCAGTCTTTGTACTCCTTCCAGGACAAGTTCCTTGCTTCTACTTCTTGCTTATGGTCAAGTTGTTCCAGAAACTCCTTGTTGGTCCATGCAGGCCCATAGCTGATATCAGAGATTTGGCCATAGAATTTTCACATGAATAGTTTCTTTCATGAAAACTTCCATGAAGGGTTGTGCTATATTGTTGTTAACAAACTTCTAAATCAACATGGTGTCACGATCCACAACCAGGTAGAGAGCAGTCTGGCAGAGATTAAGCCCCCTTGCGTTCCAACCGGGCCTCAGAACACTCTGGGTGGTTGGGGGCGGCTGGGCTTAACCCCTGAGTGAGGTCCAATTAGGTGTATTGTCNGATAGTTACCACCACGGAGCTGCGGCGTCCCGTCAGTCCGATGTCTTCAGGTATGGTGGGGAAGCGTTCTTCCGCGATGTCTTCCGATTAGGCCGGCAAGCGTTCTTCCATGACTTCAGGTGGTGTCGAAGCATCTTCTTTTCCTCTTCCTCACTGTGTCTTTTATAGTGCTACCCAGGAATTTATTGCCCAATGCTGTCCTTGAGGAATTTCCAGATCCCCTTTACTCCCCCACTCCAACTCCAAGTGTGGGATATCGTCCTTAGTGGTGATAGGCTTTGCCTTGGAGGCTTTTCAGACTCCTTTGTTAAGGCTGATAGTAGTGCTTTCCATAGGAACATAGGGAGAGCTTGGTCAAGGTCTGACAAGCTGCCTTTTGTTCCTTTTTGATGGGGATGATATGGCAGTGATGTTTAGACAAATAATCAACAGTCACAGTTCTTTACACATGGGTAGACAGTCCACTTCCTATTTTTTAAACTCATCCTACTCTTCTGCAGAAAGGATAGCACAAACAGCAGTTTAGCACCAGTGCATAAGGCTTCAAACTTTCATCTGCTAGAGGCTGTGTTAAATTGTATGTGTGTTCTTCATAAAAATGGGTGTTTAGTCTGGTTATGTCGTAGGGGCTTTTTTCTCAGCCAGCTATCCATTTGGTCATAGAGAATTTCTTCCTGGCTTTCACATTGATATTTCCTAAGTTTCTAAAGCTTGACCTGGGAAGATCAGTTAGCCACCAATTTAAGTTAACTACTCATTTTACACTATTATGG